>CM070609.1:5252921-5680819 GCA_036346395.1 Hsuehochloa calcarea
TTAGTGATTTTTGGTGATATGCAGATAATAGACTGTTAATGCGACTTCTACTGGTTAGCCAATTTTAATTTACAAATATTTTTCCAAAATCCGACTCAGTTAGTAGTTCCCACTAAAATCCTATTTTAATTACCCTATTAACCCTAATCTACTCAAAACCCTAATTACCTAACTAATTACCAAAACCCTAATCTATCAAATTACCTAACTACCCTCCCTTTCCTATCTCTATCCCAACCCCAGTGAAACTCACCTCCTCATTCTCTCCTCACTCCGTCTCCTCCTCTCCCTCTCTCTCGGTTCTTCCAGTGTCGCTTCCTCCTGGTGCTTTCTCTCCTCGCGGCGGCGCTGCCTCTCTGCCGCCCTCCTCGCGCCGGCTCGCCATCGCCACGCATGCTGCATTGCCGCTCCTATTTGGATCTCCTGCGGCCGGCGCCGCTCAGTTCTCTCATGACTCTCTGCCAGCCTGCCTGTGGCGTCGGCCCAGTGGCTCGGCCAGGCCACGCCATGCATGGCTCCTCCGATCCGGCCGTGACTCGGTCGACCGTCCCCCGCTCTCCTCGGCCTTCTCTACGCGCCGTCTCCTCCCGGCTCGGCTCCTACTCCACCTTCTTCTTCCTCCGTGGCCAAGGCCAGCCGCCAGCGCTGAGCTCTCCCTCGGTGCTTTCTCTGAGAGTCCCCTCAAGACCGGCTCGCCGCGCTTGGTCGCCCAAGGCTCCACCGGTTTGATTCTCACCCCTCTCGCTCTCTCTCTCCGCTTTCTCTAGTTAGTAGGCCCGGCCACGGCGGCCGGCCGCTCTGGGTCAAACCGCCGCCTCCTCCGGTTGCGCCGAGCCCGCCTGGCTCGCCACAGCTTGGTCTACTACCAGATTGGCTTCTGGTTAACTGGTTTTGCTACGGTTGCTTTATTTTAGCATATCTGGTTGATGCTAATGCTTAATTTTATTGGATGCATGCTCATATTGATGGATTGGGGAAAATGGTGGTTTGGTCATGGTGGGGTTCTTGATGATGGCTCACTGTGGTGGTAACACCCATTTCCTTCTCTACTCCTGGTCCCTTGCTCTGTGATGAGGATGGATTGATGCTTTGTGATGCTGGGGAGATTTGATGGTATAGATGCATGCTGTGCAAATAGGCAGTGCACCCTAATGTGATTTGAGTTCACCTTTTTGCTGAACTTTGGGTTGGGATGGAGAAGGATGGTAGTCTTGGCTTCTTTGGTGCTCTCCGCTTCTGTTTGTCTCTTTGGTGGCTTCCTCCTCTTGCTCCCCTGGTCTTGGCCTTCTTCTCGCTCCTTGGTCTGGCTCTTGCTCCTTCGTTGGGAGGAACCGGGAGAGGGCATGCACCGGAAAGGGTTCTTGTGTGTTGGCTTAGAATGGGGAATGGATTCGAGGATGGATGGATCTGTGGTCGGCTTTCTTGGTTCTTGGTCGCTCGATCTTGTCTTTGGATGCACTGGTGAGGGGATGTATGGTGGTCATTTGTCTTTGGCGGGGTTTGGCAGGGGATTGCATTTGGTCGTGGAGTGCACTCGGCCGATCTTATCTCTGGTGTGCAAATTGTTTTTACCAAGCTTCTGTTCATTTCTACTTTTACCACGGTCTTATCCTTATGTCGATTACTGTGGGCTCAAAATGGGAAAGTGTGGCTTCTGTGGTGATTATTGGCCACTATTCCTTTGTGCTTTCGTGGGGTTTTGCCGTATGATTTGGTGAGGAAATCTGTATTCGTAGGTGTTGGATTTGGGAATGCCGAATGATGAAACCTCACGGTAATAAGAGCGGCGCCGATTACTTAGGTTGGTCTAGGTATCGCGGTATCCAGTGCCAACCGATCCGAGTTAGCCTCGGTGACTTGAGAATCAAGCTACCGGTTAATCCAGGTCAGTGCGGGTAGCCTCGGTACTCAAGGTGCCACTAACCTAGGTTGATCTGGGAGCCGCGATGATTCCTCTTGTATTCGACGACAAACTACTCTATTCTAACTCTATGCTATAGTTTTGAACTGCTAATGGTCTTATGTTTGATTGGCGGAAAATGGAGTGGTAATGGCATCTCGGATTGAGTCGAGGAGGACGGTTTGACTAAATGACTATGGACGAACAATACTTCCAGGAAGACTTAAATGATATGCAATGCAAGATCTTTACTTAATCATTTTGCAATGCACTCAAAGTTTGTAAACATGATTTGATCTGATGTAATAAATTCTTGTGATCATACGATGTAATTTCTGTACTTTAATTTGTTGTAACAATACTATTGTAAACCAATCCAGAATTGGGTTATGATAATGCTGTGATGACAACTGTGCTTGCTATTAATAGAAAGTTTAAAGGTGTGATTACTGTGATTGATCCTAATACATGTCTTTAATGATGATTAAGAGATTCTAATTTTGTCGGGTTCTCACATCATGTAACGTGTCACTCGAAAAGATCATACTTAAAAAAATATCATTCTAAAGTATAGAATTAGAAATTTACCACTTTAAAATTTGACCCTTTTGATTTTTAACACTCATTGCACTTTTGCTCTCGCTCTTCTCTTCTTCCTCCCAGTCGGCCATCACCTCGCCTTCTTTTTCCCGACTAGCCACTCTCTCTGCTTCTCCAGCGAACTCGGACCTCCTAACCCCACCATTTGCCTCTTCAATCGACTGTGTCACCTCATTTGAGTGTCGTGAACCACACACACCTCTCCCCGCTACTGCAATCCCTCGTCGACCGCCTCCCTCATCACACCGCGTCCTTTGCCATGAACCCACACTGCTCGGTCGCGAGCAACACCGTCTTGCTATCTTCTTTCGACCAATAGGCGCTTTGTGGTTGTCCTTTGGTTGTGCGAGCTGGCCACCGCCGCTTCCCCTCCGGCCACGAGCCACTTTACCACCATCTCCAGGCGCAAGTTGCCTATCGCTGCAGCGTCGTGGCGTCATCTCTCCAGCCTGCGGCTTTCGCGTCACTTCGTGTTGCGAAGATGACACAAGCACACCACGAAGATTCTATAAATTGACTTGCTCACTGGAGAAGCGGAGGCAACAGCTGGCTGAGAGGAAGAATGGAAGACGAAAGACGAAAGTGTTAAAAAGTGATAAAAAGTCAAATGCAAAAAGTCAAATTTTGAAGTGATAAATTTCTAATTTCATATTTTAGAGTGATATCTGTGAGAGTATCAATTTTGCCAACTTTCGTCTTTCGTTTCATCGTACCCCGCGCCACGCAGCGACAAAGCAAAATTACAAACCCCAATTCGGCAGCTCACTCCAATTCCCCACCTCTTCTCCTCTCTTCTCCACCCGATCCAACTCTACTCCAAACCCTATCCCCTCCTCACGCTCCGATGGGGAGGCCGGCGAAGTACGACGACGGCGACGACGACGACGAGGAGGAGGTCTCCACCTCCCCCGGCGAAGAGGAGGAGGAGGAGGAAGAAGAGGATGCGGAGGAGGGATCGAACGGAGACGAGGAAACGGAGGCAGAGGCGGATGGGGAGCAGGCCGCGGGGAGGAGGAGGAGGTGGACGAGGAGGAGATCGAGGCCGTCACCACGGGCGTCGGCGCGGATGACGACGACGGGGGCGACAGCGGGGGTGGGGAGGAGGAGTCGCAGTCCACCGAGGACGACGAGCCCGTCGCCGGGAAGGAGGGCGGCGAGGAGGTGGGCGGGGTTTTGTAACGCTGATATATATACAGACAGACTAAGGAAGGGTTTTGTAATGCTTTTTGGGATTGTAGATGCGTGAGAAGCTGAAGAGGAGATTGTTTCTGTTTGATTTTGGTGATAGGTAGAGGTGATTGGGTTGGGATTGGCGCTGGATTATACATGCTCGTATTATTACCCCTGTGTTTAGCTGTGAAGTAATCTGATACAGTTTATACTCTGATAGGCGTTTTAGAGGTGGTATAGTCGTCTAGATTCTAGGAATTCAGCCGTTGTCCATGCGTGGGTCATAGTTCTCTGCAAAAACTGGGCTTCGATCGGTGAATAGGAGGTTGTGCTTAGTTTAGTTCATCTTCTGTGTAATGTGTACCCTTGTTTTTTTGGGTCTTGTCCAGACTGTACATTTTAGCAAAATGTTTGCTATCAAAGTAGTTTCTTAAGGAAATCAACATAGTTTATTTTTGCCAAAGGGGCGGTTTATTTTAGTGTTTCTGAGCACCACTGAGTTGCTTAACATCTTCAATTGCAGTCTGAAGACGCCACCGGAAATGTAGAGGTTGGGAAGTGGGAGCGAGCGAAGCTTAGGGAGATGCAGAAGCTGAAGAAGCAGAAAATCCAGGAAATACTGGATACTCAAAATGCTGCCATTGATGCTGAGATGGTTCGTTACATTCTCTTATGGAATTACTTAGGATTTAGCACTACGAACATGTACATTTGAGGATTTACATATGGGTAAATCCTCAAATACATCTATCTCATAATTCAGCCGTTGATATAAACCTGTGAACAGGAATGTTTCATTTGGCACATGTTTTTTGGATGTAGTCTTCTCTTGTTTGACGCTTCCATGAATGTTGCATTTCCATTATGGCTTTGAAGTTTGAACATTATGATAGCTTGTTGAAAATTAAATTCATGAACAGAACAACAAGGGGAAGGGACGACTGAAGTACCTCTTGCAGCAAACTGAAATATTTGCTCATTTTGCGAAAGGAAACCAATCTACAGAGAAGCCACGTGGACGGTAACTGTTCATTTTTTTCTCATAAAGATGCCCTGAGCCCCTAGTTTCCATCTAAGGAAGTGGAATGGTAACCATCTGTTGCCAATCAGATATTTTATTACATATTTACATATACAATGTTTTCCATCTTTGAGACCTTGCATCAGGCAGTGATGCAGGCTTGCAGTCCCCGTTTCTTCTGCATAGCTTCGATCAACTCCAAGATATCATATAAGGCATTCATATAACCGAAATATGTTCAGGGTCGTAAAGAAAAAAAGTTTCTGATTCGGAACAGTGTAACTGCACATTTTAATTTGTTAAAATGGATGAGCTGTTAAAATTAAGCAGGATTTCTATATGGGGGAATATATTATGAACTTATAACATGTATCTAACGCTCTTCATTGGATCATTTATCTTGTGAAACTTATGTGAATTTTGATGAGCACATATAATTTTCAGTATTTTTGTGCACTAGCGCTATCTAAAATCAAAGCAAGTGATGAGTTCATGAGTTAATTGAGGGAAGACCACCTTGCATAATATTCACTACCTTGTTTTTAATAATTTGGGACATGTTAATACTTATTGCAATGTTCAGCTTTATTTATCCAGGACATCCAGTCATTTGTTTGCTTAAGTACTATGTGCTTTGTTGTTATTCGTATGTCTTCTTTGCTTTGCTAATGTGGTCAGAACCTATAGGGGGCGTCATGCATCGAAGGTGACAGAGGAGGAGGAAGATGAAGAATACCTCAAGGAGGAGGAAGATGCCCTTGCTGGTGCAGGAGGAACACGCTTGGTTTTACAACCATCATGTGAGCGTTTGCCTGATGATCTATTGAACCTTTGATTTTTACTTGCCTGTTTACACACAGTTGATGTAAAGATCACTGTTTATTCTACTGGGGAAGGTTTATATGTTCTATGGCAAAATGATATAGCACAGTGTATATTTCATTGTGACTGCGTGCACTGAATTAATTTATTAATCAACATTTACGATTACTTTTTCGTTCGGCGTCTTGCTGGTTTATCCTTTTGAGATCTGGACGGAGTGGGGAGTGAGAACCAGCTAATTTAGCATAGGTTTAGTTACTCTGTTCCTTCTTTTATATATAAAAAAGTAAGGATTGCACGGGAGTGCAATGAATTATATTTATGTATCGGATGCTCTGGAGTCTAGATACATTAATGTCTTACCACTCTTATCGTGAAGACATGGTTCCAAACAATTCCCTGTATTCTTACTGACATCAAAGAAAGATAGTATCTATAGCTATAATGATGATGTAGAGCCTGCCTGCCATCAATAGATTTGGATCTTCATGTTGCTGGTGTACTGGATGGGATGCAGATGAAGCAGGTTTCTAACAAGAGAAGGCTGCTGTAGGCCTTATGTTTATTATTCACCCTCATCCAAGTATAAATTTGTTGCTTCGATGCAACACGACTTCAAACAGCAAACATCCGTTAGAAATATAGGGTTTATCTTGAGTGTTTGCAAAATCACAATTTTCATGGTCTCTGGCCACCAACAGATAAAACCCATATCACAAAAAGGAGTATTATATTTCTTTTTTTCCACAAATAGACCTGTTTTTCTGGAACAACATACTTCCTATTTAGCATCCTAACTGACCAACAGAATAAAATCAATAACCCATATCACAAAAATGACTATTACCAAAAATAGATATTTCCCTCTTCACAAATCGAACCTGTTTCCCCCAAACAACGTACTCCCTAATTGGCATCCAAACTGACCAACATAATAAAGTCAGTTTTCTCGTAACTTCCACTGAGACTTGTTTTAGCAAAACATAATTAGAATATCCTAGGTCATACCAAATGGCATATTTGGTCCTTTGTTTTTTTAAGGCTTGTTTGGTCTGTTTGCTCACCAGGTCTCATTTTGGTACCCTACTATAAAATAGCTGCTAGGAACAGCCTTCAAAATTGGAGAATGACACTCCGATTTCTGTCATTGAATCAACTTTGGATGGTGTGCATCAAAGCATAATGCCCATACCACTAAAAGGTGGAAGGGCGTAAGTATAAAGTGGAATAATCCTATGTTCTTTTAAAAGTATCGGTGCCTTTTTGTGGTTCATCTGTGCCGTCTAAATTCAACCCAATGGCCAAGTTTACTAGTTCTCATTGTCCTATTTTAAAATTAGTTATTTGATATGTTCCTGTACCTACATTGAATGCTGACTCACACTAGGAGGAGGCAGTTTGTGCCTTTGTGGCACCCTGAGGTGAGTAAGTAGCAGAGAAAATCTTTGCTCCATTGAAAAGGGACACAGAGAACGCAGGAAAGATAGAAAGGAAGGAGAAACCGATTTTGGTCTGTGCAAAGATGTCTTTTCCATGCTGCTCACTTAGTTGAGGTACCCTAGCATGAGCCAAGGCCCAAGCCTACAACAGTCTGCTGTGCAATGTCAGCTTTTGGTCAAAACAATTCCTTGTAGACGCAAAATTGTAAGTAGAGGGAGTAGGGACATACTTAAGCTATTGAAGTAGGGGAACTAAACTAAGCCTACAGAGGAAGTAGAGGGATCAAATGCGATATTTACCGGATTGCATTCAATGGGAGAGGAACTAAACAGTTACTGCAAAAACCGACCAGATACTGAATGATTAACTGTCAGTTCCTGGGTTCGAGATCAGAATCTTGTCTTTTTATATACGTAAATGAGATGGTTTTTACCTGTTTCTGTGGGTTGTAAACTTGTACTGTAACACTGCGCTGCCAGCAGGAACTGGCTTAGTTCTGAAATTTGGAACCTTGGCCTAAGCCATTGTGAAGTGCCCTGGATGGTTTTTCTCGTAGCTAGTTGCATTGTGCTAGGTCTTGTCATAGTTCAGTGCTTTGGTTCTGTTCTTAGATTACGTCTGCATCCTTGTCAGCACTGAACACTAGTTATCTTTTCATCCTTGTTAGAATTGAATGCTAGTGTTCATGTCCAAGTGCTGTTGCTATATTTCTTTCCTACCAAAGTGAGTCCATCACAATAAAATGCCTCATGTATGATTTCATCAGATGTGCTAAGCATTATTGTTATATTTATATATAGTAAATGCTTGTAATATTCTCATTTGTCCGCTTGGCAGGCATAAAAGGAAAGATGAGAGATTACCAACTAGCTGGACTTAATTGGCTCATACGTTTGTATGAGAATGGCATCAATGGGATATTGGCTGACGAGATGGTATGTCTTGCGCTTACTTTGCCTTTTGTTATTACTCTTCACTTATTATTGGCTACATATATCAAATATACTTATCGACTCTAATATGGTCACGCTTAATTCAACTCCTTGAGCTCATATTTGGCGTGGCACCCCTTCTCATGCAGGGTCTTGGGAAAACCCTCCAAACTATCTCACTGCTTGGGTATCTGCATGAGTTCAGAGGAATAACTGGTCCTCACATGGTTGTTGCACCAAAGTCTACTCTTGGTAACTGGATGAGGGAAATCCAACGTTTTTGCCCTGTTCTGCGGGCTGTGAAGTTCTTAGGAAACCCAGAAGAAAGGGTAAATCCCAACTTATCTCAGTCGTTCCAATGAACTTCTTGTGGCACATTGCTAACATGTTTGTTCTATTTTGGCCAGAATCATATACGGGAAAATTTGTTAGTTCCAGGGAAGTTCGATGTATGTGTTACTAGTTTTGAAATGGCAATTAAAGAAAAAACTGCATTGAGGCGTTTCAGCTGGCGCTACATTATTATTGATGAAGCTCATCGAATAAAAAACGAGAATTCCCTTCTCTCTAAGACAATGAGGCTTTACAATACCAATTATCGTCTCCTCATTACGGGCACTCCACTGCAGGTATATTAGCATCTAATCTTATCCCATGAATGCTACCTACCTGAATTCTATACTTTTAATTTCCGATGATTGATTCAGTTTACATTTATTCTAGTTCAAGATACCGTCCAATTTTATTACCACTGACTTATCGATTATGATGCAGAATAATCTTCATGAACTTTGGTCTCTTCTCAACTTCTTGTTGCCAGAAATATTTAGCTCTGCTGAGACTTTTGATGAATGGTTCCAAATCTCAGGGGAAAATGATCAACATGAGGTAGTTCAGCAGCTTCATAAGGTAAGAGATACAATATTCATATTCTCAATTGATACCTGATAGGGCATGTTGGTTTTTTCCTTATATGATTCATTTACTACATCATGTTTGAAGGTTCTGCGTCCATTTCTCCTTCGGAGGCTTAAATCTGATGTCGAGAAAGGTTTACCTCCAAAGAAGGAGACTATACTTAAAGTTGGAATGTCTGAGATGCAAAAACAGTATTATCGTGCTCTACTCCAGAAAGATCTGGAGGTTGTTAATGCTGGTGGTGGCGCAAGCGCCTTCTTAACATAGCCATGCAACTGCGCAAGTGCTGTAATCATCCATATTTATTCCAAGGTGCCGAGCCTGGCCCACCTTATACAACTGGGGATCATCTAATCGAGAATGCAGGTATGATTTCTTGATTCTAGTATTTATCATAAATCAGTACTCCTTACTTCAATTATTGCACACATAGCTAACACACTATCGATGTTTTCTACAGGAAAAATGGTTCTGTTAGATAAATTGCTTCCCAAACTAAAGGAACGTGACTCCAGAGTACTTATCTTCTCCCAGGTCACTATTTCTCTTTGTATTACTCTTTCGCACTGAGTTTGAATTGCTTTAGAGTTCAGACAGCATCAATACTATGGTAAAGATCCGATTGCATGAGTTGTGGACATTCTGCTTGTGAGCTTGTTCGATGCCAATGCTCACATTTTACCGGGATATATAACTTATCTACCTATTTTCCTTTATTTTCCAACTGTTTGAGTATTTGACACAACTGTATATCCTGCAGATGACCAGGCTTTTGGACATCTTGGAAGATTATCTGATGTACAAAGGGTATCAGTATTGCCGAATTGATGGGAATACTGGTGGTGACGATCGTGATGCTTCCATTGAAACTTTCAACCAGCCAGGGAGTGAAAAGTTCATCTTTTTGCTTTCAACTAGGGCAGGTGGTCTTGGGATTAATCTTGCCACTGCTGATGTTGTCATTCTTTATGATAGTGACTGGTATGCCCTTTTTTAACTGTATTTTTTTCTTCTTATTTTCATAACCCATGAAGTTTAGGGTTATAATTCTTTGGTTTCTCAGGAATCCTCAAGTGGATCTACAAGCTCAAGATCGTGCACATAGAATTGGTCAAAAGAAAGAAGTTCAAGTCTTTCGTTTCTGCACTGAGGTGTTTGTTTTAGATTTGGAAATGTTGGGTTAGTAGTATCTTATCTATTTATTTAACAGAAGATGCTGCATATTGTATTGCAGTATACTATCGAGGAAAAAGTGATCGAGAGAGCATATAAGAAGCTTGCCTTAGATGCTTTGGTCATACAACAAGGACGATTGGCGGAACAGAAAGGTTTTTTTTTTGTTACTGCATGCAATGTTTGGCACACAAAATTTATGTTGAAGTAGAACATGAATTAATGTCCTTCTGTTGCTTGTTCTTTATTAGCTGTTAATAAGGATGAGCTGTTGCAAATGGTGAGATTTGGTGCTGAAATGGTATTCAGTTCCAAGGATAGCACAATAACAGATGAAGATATTGACCGCATTATTGCTAAAGGAGAAGAGGCAACAGCGCAGCTTGATGCGAAAATGAAGAAATTCACAGAAGATGCCATTAAATTTAAAATGGATGACAGTATGTCTCTCTCTCTCCTCTGCCCGCGCCCGCGTGTGTGTGTGCAATTTCTAGGTTTAGTGTGAAATGTATAAAGTTTGGTCTCATTAATTGTTAATAGCTATAAAGAATGTTAATATATGTAGATTGGAATGATTTCCAACCATATAAAAAATTTCACTGAAAATTGATACTCGTGTACTTCTCCAGACTTCAGTTTCAGTATGAATTCTGACTATGTTGCATATTGCCACCTTATCTACTATAATGGTCTACAGAATGTATTGTACTGTAACTCAGCTCATTCATTTTGTGTTTTTTCTGGCTTTCTGCAGCTGCTGAACTGTATGATTTTGATGACGAGAAGGTAATGAACCAATGCTGTGTTCTATTGATTACTGCATGTCTGAAGTTTAGTTCAGTTATCGTCAGCTGTTTGATATCAGTAAAAAAAATTCAGTCATATTTAACCCAAATCTTCGATAATCATCGTTTTCTGAAGGAGGAAAACAAGCTTGATTTCAAGAAGCTGGTCACTGATAACTGGATAGAACCACCCAGAAGGGAAAGGAAGCGGAAGTATGTTTGATATATCTGCGTTATAGTAACTTATTTACTTTGATCATACTAATTTTGGTTAATTTGTTTCTGTAGCTACTCCGAGTCTGATTACTTTAAGCAAGCACTTCGCCAAGGTGCACCATCAAAACCTAGGGAACCACGAATTCCGCGAATGCCACACTTGTAAGCTTTTCCAGTTATCTTATGTCACTTGATGAAACTTAATTTGCAAACGCTTGTTCTACCTTGGTGATCGTAGGAGTGTTCTCAGTTCATCTTGGTTTTGTTTATGTCAGGCATGATTTCCAGTTCTTCAACACTCAGAGGCTCAATGAACTGTATGAAAAGGAAGTCAAATACCTTGTGGTAATTTCTCAACTAGAACTGTATTTTTAATTTCACCTGCACTGGGGTGCTTGTCTTTCTGCACAATGAGTAACCAGTTCTGTCTGATAACTTCCTTTTACATATGTCAGAAACATGAGAGAAGCCATGTGATGGATATCTTTAATATAACATTCCCATGGTCATGTAGAATATCTGGGACCTTAGTTTTCCCATTGCTCAAATAATTATTTATGGAGTTAATTCCTTATATGCCACTTTGTTGAGTTGGGAATTTCTTTCATGATTCTTTGTCCTAACGTTTACCTTTACAAATTTTAATCAGCAAGCAAATCAGAAAAAAGATACGATTGGTGATGGTGATGATGAAGGTATTAATGCCGACTCCTCAATTTTTCAGTTGTACTGCAGAAAATAGCTGATTATGCTGATGGCATTTTTGCTTGACATTTAGATCAATTGGAGCCTTTGACTGCGGAGGAGCATGAAGAGAAGGATCAACTATTGGAAGAGGTTTGGATATACCAAAATCTATACTTGGACTTGCTGTTCCTGTTTTGGAATATCTGCCTGCTTTATGCAGATTACTTTTAATTTAATTTGGTCTTGCATTGTGCAAATCCCAGGGGTTTTCAACATGGACGAGGAGGGACTTTAATACGTTCATTCGAGCTTGTGAGAAATATGGACGCAACGACATAAAGAGTATTGTCTCTGAAATGGAGGGGAAAACAGAAGAGGAAGTTCAGCGCTATGCTAAAGTTTTTAAGGAAAGATACAAAGAGTTGAATGGTATTTGTCCAAACCTTTTCGTTTTCTTTTTGTCATTTTTATCTTGTTGTTCTTTGTACCTATGTGATATGTGTACCTAATCTTATTCATAACTTGTTCTAACCAAGTATTGCCAACATGATGAGCTAAGAAATGAATGACATGCTAGTTCCATTTGACTAATCCATATGGCATGTCTTCATTCTATTAGATTATGACCGGATTATCAAGAACATTGAGAGAGGAGAAGCACGGATCTCCCGGAAGGATGAGATTATGAAAGCCATTGGGAAAAAGTTGGACCGCTATAAGAACCCATGGTTAGAGTTGAAAATTCAGTATGGCCAGAATAAAGGGAAGTTGTATAATGAAGAATGCGACCGCTTTATGGTATGCTGTGCCACAATTGTAATTGTTGCTGAACAATTTTACTATTTGACATGAGTAATAAGCTGTTGTTTCTTGTTGCTGTACAGTTATGTATAGTGCACAAACTTGGCTATGGAAACTGGGACGAACTGAAAGCGGCCTTTCGCATGTCTCCCTTGTTCCGTTTTGATTGGTTTGTGAAGTCTAGAACCGTCCAAGAGCTGTCTAGAAGGTGCGACACCCTCATTCGTCTAGTGGAGAAGGAGAATCAAGAGTATGATGAGCGTGAGAGACAGGCCAGGAAAGATAAGAAGGTTGGTTAGCTTTCTCCTGCACCTTTGCTGTTCTTCCGAGATGGTTTTTCATTTGTTAGAACTGCTGTCCTCCATTCCCTCATTTTGGGTTGTCGTTAACTCCCTCGAAATGGAAATACAAGCATATTGCCTCTATAGGATTCATTGCCGTGCAGTCTATCTTAATATATACTTTCCTTTTTGGTGACTTCAGAACATGACGCCATCAAAGCGTTCTTCATCAAGGGGTCCAACACATGAGAATCCCACCCTGAGCTCTTTCAAGAAGAGGCGCCAGTCCCTTAAGGACGACAGTGCAGGCTCGGTAAATGATTAGATTCTGCCTTGTTCTTCCATCATTACTAGAACCCGCTGTGGACACTTGCAGATGGTTATTCGGATAAATTGGGGACTCACTGCTCGCTGTTTTGTCGCAGGGAAGGAGAAGGCGAGGGTGATCTGATGCCCTTGGCATCAGGTGATGCATGCTTCTGGGGATTCGTTCGGAGCTGGAGGTTGAAAGCAAGGGAAACCCCAGATGCGTCCCCATGTATTCTCAGTGCGCGCACACTATTGTGCGTTGGCGGTAACTTAGCTCAAACTGAATTCAGCCTGACCTAGTATATACCAGATCCCAGTGACATGGTTAACTTATATACCGGTTAAAATGATGTATCCTGGGAACGGCACCGATGGTCCTAATGCTGCTGTGTACGATGGGTAGATCGAACGAGTGACATTTTAGACGCTTAATAATAATTATAAGAAAGTTGCTGACTTGTATGCATGCCTGCCTGTTGTGCCGCCCTAGTCTGTACACCCGGCGGACATGCCATGAACCTGTACCATGCTAATTAGCCCATCATATCGCATGGCCGAAGATCACAGGTGGCAGCAACCTGAGCTCTGTAGGTAGCTCCCTCATTCCCTCACCAATGTATAATCCTGTGTCATGAAAATCGGCCGACTCGGCTGATTAATCGGTGACGATGGTAAACCGTCAAGATTAATATAACTGGAGTGCTATTAACGCTGATTTCCGATTAATCATCCGTTTTTTTTCCCGTTCAATCACAAAAATGGTTTATTGTTACCCACTAATTACAATAAATTACTTTATGATATTGTGTAATGTTGTTCGTAGAATGTACCACATAGATGAAGTATAAACAATGAAATGTAAAACATGGCAACTGATGTTTTGTAGAGTTATAATTTACAATAATTTTGGGTAAATATCTGTATCTGTACTTAATTTTAAATATTAAAATATATATTAATAAGAACACATAACTGTCCATTAAATTGTTATGTCTATTAAATTTTGATTAATCGATCATATCGTGATTAATCGCTTAGCGATATCGTGGAGAGCGTATCGTTTTCCACAACACTAGTGTAATCAATCAATCAACCGTATAACATTGTGGCAAAAGCAGTTTAAGTGTGCCTCTCTTTTTAAACGGATGGTGAAAGCTCTACCCATCGTTAAAGAGAGAAGTGGACTTCAAAAGTTACAGCACCCATCCTAGCGGACACTGAATTACACCACCTAGGCACCCACGCACCACATCTTCAAATAATCAAGTCTTGAAGCAGCAATGCGAGTCACAAAATCAACTTAATCGACAGTATATAAGCAAGGGGAACACTAAGGTCCTAACTAGTCAGCTTCAGCCAACGAAATTACTATCCCTGCAGTACAACTCTGCAACGACAACAATGAAGTACAGCTGTTGCGAGCTAGCCCGTCCATGTATGTTCAGATAATCAGACATTGAAGTTGAAACACAGGTAGCAGCAGACCGAATCCCCAGCAAGATTCAGCATATTATCACAAAAAAAAAAAGATAAAAAGATAAGGATGCTTCATGGTATCTCAATCTCACAGGGAACATTTGCATTCTGTATATTATCGTTCTCATTCGTTTTTATTAATAAAAAAGTGATGTATTAAAAATCCAACATGCGTGGAAAATGGCGAGCATGGCCCCTCCATTTTTTTTTTTTTGAGATTTCTTCGGTCTAGCTAACTAAATACCAAACAACCAAAACTGAGATACTGCCAAGTCCCAGCCCTAACTAAAGCTCAGCAGAAGCAAAACTGCGGCTCAAATATGGAGCTTATTGGGTTCAGAACAAGCTGTTGCAGCGCTGCTCGAATCTTCTTGTCTGGTATTCCTGTCAACTTCAGGTTCTTTCCTAGATGGGGCCTTGAGGATCTTAACAACGGGCCGTGCTCGAGCTGCTCCAGCAGTAGAGTTCACCACATTTGGCCTAGCTGAGCACACAGGAACAGCAGTCCTGACTGTAACAGGGGCAGCCAACCAAGGAGGCCGCTCCTGGTATAACGGACCTGGTGAATTTATAGGAGTTGCAGTTCCAAATCTTGGCGGAGCTTGCAAGCGGGAAGACCAGAACTCAGGTGATGTAGGCACACTAATTTGAGGAAGATTATTTCTGTGGATAGGCTCGCCATGCTGAATGGAATTAGAATAATGCTGTCGCTGGACAGGTCTTTGTAGAACAGGGCTAAGCTGGGACATCGATGACTTTGGGGGTTGTTCTGCAGGCTTCTTTGACTCCACCTGCTGACTGCCCATAATTTCTTTGTCTTGTTTTGATTCCAATCTTTGTGATGGTGAAAGTGAGATGGAGTTCGAGGAAGTCTGAGGAGCTTTATTTTCTTCCTCGGAGGCAGCACTACTCTCAGTACACTCCTCTTTAGGCAGTTCTTGAACCTTACCTGGACCACCATTATCTGATGTACTAGAGGAATCTGGAGCGGTGTATTGAGAGAAGACCACAGCATCAGGAAGCTCAACTGTTTCTGAACACCCTTGCCTTTTCTCATGAATTTTTTGAACAGTACCCGGCAACGGACTTCTTGGTACATAGGAGGCAGGGTAAGGCGAGAAGTACCTTGGAAGGACAGCAGCAGCTTCAGGGAAACATGGAAGAAGACCTAAAGCATCTTGGCTGGCCGGCGTGGTGAATTGCCCTCTAGGTGGGTACATGGAGAGCATAGTTGGTGGTGGTGGAAACCTTGTATTGCCCATGGTTGGTACCATCGAAAAATGAGGTTTCTGCTGTGCAGCTTGCACCTGGTGCCACATATGGTACATTGCTTGCTCTGGTGAAGCGTTTGGATAAGTCCGATTTTGTAAATGCGAGCGATAAAATGATGCATTTGATCTAGGATATGAAGATCTCCGAGATGGCTGACGGATATTGCTTTGTTGTTTTTCCTTTTGACGTGGTGTCTTGCCTCCATCTGTCTGGTTCAAGCTTGCAAGAGTACGAGCAACTATGACCTGTTCCTGCTCTTCATCATCATGATCGGGTGGATAAGATGAGGATGATGGCTCACCTACTCGGGGCACTGTTCGGCACAAAAAATCTGAATGGTCAGTGAACAAGTCGAGTGAAATCGATGCAATGCAATCGATAGGAACTGTCACAATGCAATGCACTCTGGATGGGTTAATACGGCTGGATGCATCAACTAGTAGACATGATGATTTTTCATGCAGTTCTTCCAAGAAAGCACTTCGCAACTAGGTCCATTGTTGTACAAGTCAGGTGACTCGATGCAGTCCAAAGCGAGAGAGGGGACAAAACCTACCAAAAGGTTCGGACAATCCATGCAGCAAAAATGCAGTAAGAAACTGAAGGTGGTACAAAGCGAGAAACTACTCACATTGCTTCAATTCAGACCAGGCAGCCATAGCAGCATTTTTTTGAGCTTGCTTCTTGGTCTTGCCAGGATTGCCAGTAAAGGTCATTCCTGCCAACTCCACTGTGCACGTGAACACTGGTGTATGACCTGGTCCAGACCGAATAGTAGTGTACGCTGGCAGTTTTAAGCCAGCTCGATGAGCAGTTTCTTGAAGTAGGTTCTTGTAAATCCCAGTTTCATCCTGTGGAGAAAAACAATGTTAGCACCTCAGCTTCGAAGACACAAACATGCGCCCACTACAATTGCAATATAAAGCAGAATGCATAGCGTAGCTTATACCGTTATACGTAGCAAATTAAGTAGCAGTAAGCACAACGTTTATCTAATCTCCAGTCCAAATGCTGAAATATAGATGACATCAATGAACATGGTAGAGATGTGCATGGGAGGAAATCACAAACATGCCAACTTGACACTTCATCTACTTGGATTTGTTTTTACTGTAAAAGAAGGCAACGAAAATGGGACAACTGGCAAGTCAACATCAGACATCATAAAAGAATTGAACCTACCCAACCAATCCATCATAAATAATACTAGTTGGCTTTGACTAATTGCAGTGGAAATTGTCAAGAACAGTGAACTTTAAATATACTCTGACACTGGAAGTATCTTAGATTCACAGTGCAGATGAAATTTATTGTCCTTTGACTGAAGGAAAGGTTGGCTTACTATTCACATCCAGGGCATTTCACAATGTGCATCTGCAGAACAATTACTACGAATTGTACAATACTGTAGATGGAACGTGTAAAAGCTATGATAATAGTATTAAGCAAGTATGACTTGTCAAATGAAGCATAAGAATTAAACTGAACATTTTTACAGAAATAGAGAAACGGGATGATGTATAATAATGTCTATCAGCCTTAATGTAGCCTCTTAGTGGGTTTTGATATGACTTATGCTATGGACAATTTCATTGTCTACTTCCGTATTAAAATTAAACTGCAACAACATGACTTCCCATAATCAAGAACAGATTATGTTTGTTACTTCACCTTCCAGTGCCCTAAAGAGGGAAAGAACGACTTCAATACTCCAAGCCCATCTGATCGATAGTACTAACAAGCTTGTTTCTGTGATAGATGATGATTAGGCTTTTGGTGATTCTCATTAGATGATTGGCAAAGATGCAATCTGAGATCATCCGTTAGCTAGTATGCTTGTGACAGGACACTTAGCAAGGGTATGATTTAAGTGCTCCTAGTTCGTGCAAAATTATTAATCAACAAAAAAATGTCCAAGAAAAAAAATAAAAATATGTTACGTTGATAACTTTAGATAGAGTAACATTGAGATCTACCGTGAGCACTCTTCCAGGCTGTTAGTCAAACATAACTCCTGATTTCTCAAGATGGGAAATGCAAAAAGATTCTCCATACAAGAGACGTAACTGATTTCTGCATCATAATGCACATGAAAATCAACTTCTAGAGGCATCGACAAAACTAACCAGAACTTTTGCAGCAAGTGATGATGAAGGCCCCCTCTTCGACAACTCATTGAGTGCGACCTCAGCTGCCGCATGCTCTGCTTGCCGCAAGGTGGAACAAAATGCCGGACTCTCGAACGTTTCTCCATTGAAATTAGCTGTGGCCTTAAACCGGGGCGCATGATCCGGTCCCTCGCGGATACACGCGTAGGATGGCAAGTTGAAGCAGCTCCTCTGGGCAAGCTCCTGGAGCTGGTTCTTATACATGCCTGCATGCACATCAAGAAGCAAAGATGCACCCAGTAACTACATTACCATTATAGGTCGACAAGGGGGAAAAGGATCATATATGTCGCTCCCTTAACAATATTAATAGAACATCTAACGATGTTCAACCAAACGCATAGCTCCAATATAAATGTATCAAGCAAGCTATGAAGCTATGTTCAGAGTCGAGAACAGCTTATGCCCATACTCTCAACTCTCTGCAACCCTTGATATACTCTTATTGCAGCAGATAAGAGGAAATAACTAGCGCTGTACTCCCAGTCCTACAGAAGAACACATAAGTCTCGGATTAAAGGGAGGCAATAAAACCGAATGTTCGCGTCCGCGGCAACAATAATACGAACGAGATCAATGCAACCCTCCAAGAGGATTCTGCTCACAGCTCACTAGTACTGGAGCAGTGGAGGCAATAAAACAGCGAAGGACAGCAAGAACAACGGATTAGGAAACATCGACTCAGCTCCCCCAATCAATGCAATGCCACAGGAAATCAAAGAAACAGCTAAATAATCTACAACTAATCAACCCTAGGAGCAACAAACCTAGAAACCAAATTTAGACCTGATTAACTAAAAAACCCATTAAATAATCTAAATCAGGCAGTCCTAATTGGCCAATTCATAACCAAATTGCATCTAATTGGTGACAAACTCCATGGTCAATGACGTATTGGCTAATTCATAACCAAAAAACCCCACCCCGCCGCACCCGCAAGATCGACCAAACCCCATCGCCAGGAACCCGTCGTCAGATCGAACCAAACCCCAAGAACCCAAGAAAAGGCCCAAGGCAACAAGGGATAAGCAAACAACCTGTGAAGAGCACCCCGCTTCTTGATTCGCTCTCCTCGATCTCCCTCCCTCCAACCCCAACAGAAAAAGGAAGGGAAGAGAAGGAAACAAACGAACCACCACCACCACCAACAACAGGAACATAAAAAAAAAAAAATCCTTCCTTTCTCTCGCAAAGATAAAAAAATTCTTTTTGCTGCTGTCTCCGCTTGCTTGCCACTACTGCTACTGCCACCGCGACTGCGAGGCTAGCTAGGCCATTAGGGTACGGCGGCAGTGCTACAGTAGCAGCAGTGATAGTGTGATACTACTGGCATAATTACGAGATTGGGATGGGAAGGAGGGAAGGGGAGGGAAGGGGGCGTGTTGCTTTCCGGAGCATTTTTGTCTGCTTCTTTTTGCTGTTTTCTTCTCCAATCTCCGCCGTGTCATGTGCACGCAACGCCGATCATTATTAACGTCACTTGATGGTTGATTAAGTCGCATCCAGCAGCCCACTGCTAGTAGATTGCGATGGAGGTCGGTTCTCCTTTTTCTTAGCTCCTTCGGTTCAGAAAAAGAGTTGTTTTGGACCAGGTGCAGTTAAAATTTTGGTTATTGGTATTTTAAAAAATATTATAAAAATTATATATGTAGATTCATCTATAAAAATATTTTTTATAATATTATAGTGTTATTGAATTTTACAAATATATTATAATAGTAATTAGTAATCAGTTGTATTTTGAGAACTAAAACGACTTATTCTTTTTGAACCGAATGTAGTATCTTTTATGCAAGGCTTAACTAAAAGCCAAGCAACAGTTTTAGTGGTGTATTATATTGTACCATTTGATAATGCTCTGTAAACTTTGATCGCAGTGTACTTTTCTAATGGTAGGGGCATCTTGATGGTCTTTTTAGGTGCATGTGGTGACCCGTGAGGGGTGGATGGGCCACGGAAGGAGGAATGTGCGGAAATGGATCCTCTGTATTGAAGTTTTTAAGTAAATGATCTATAGTACTCGGTATTAAAAGATAGTTTTCATTGTTTGATCAAAAAGCAAAGGTAAAAGGAGAATGAGGGTCGGGGTTCGAGGTTCGTGGTAGGCAGTGTCGATGGTCATGATACTTAATGATTTAGGTGCGATGAAAGCAGATGAAGCATCAACATTAATCTACGGAGAAATGATAAACACATTGATCACTGTCAAGTTAGGGTGTGTACAATGGTGTCGATGTTTTAATATCGAACTTACGAAATGAATACTAAAGGGGGGTCTCCTTGCTCGAGACTACACAGGGATACGATACAGGGAATTTAGACAGGTTCGGGCTTTCTCCTGGGAGAATAACAACCTTAATTCTGTGTTCTTTTATTGATTGTGCTTACAACAAAAAAGAAGTCACCAAAGGCTAGAACTAATGACTTCTGTTTGTTCTGTTGCTTGTGTCGCTCTCTTATTGCTTCTTATGTCAACCGACGTTATCCCTTATATAGCATCTGAGGGGGGTGGCAGTTGTCCATACCAGAATGCGCCTCAACAGTTGAAGAATATCGCACGTTGATGGTAGTTACTGTCAAAGAGACAACATCCCACTTTCTGCTTGCGATTATGCCAGAGACAGAGATTAATACGTGTAGTTATATCAGACAATAATGACACAAATTAGCTACTGCATGTAATTAGACACAATGTATGAAGTACCTAGTCGATTAGGCCCACTTGTAGGTAGCCCTTATCGACCATAGGGTGGTCATAGTTGACCCGGTAGTAGTAAAGCTTACGATCATGAGATGATCATAGTAGAACTTACGATTAGTATGTGGTCGTAGAAGATCTTACAACCATAAGATAGCAGTGGGATGACCTATGACCATACAGAGTAGTTGTAGAATAGCTTACGACCGTTAAGAACTTATGATTTCCCGCATCATTGATGATGAAAGGTACCTTTGAAGGTTGTATAAAGATAATATTATATATAACAGATATTACAGATAAATAGTTCAATTAATTAAGGATTATTAGATCCTCTTCAGATGGTATAGATAACTGTTGTCTATAGTATCCCTCCATATCATTTATAGACAAGACTAAAGATAGCTTCTGCAATGGATTGCCTTTTTACATGTCTCTATATACAATTCTTTCATGTACAACGTGTCTTATTTTTTTGTGTTATCACGGGCGGATCCACAGTAGTACCCTAGCAGGGTGCACAGGTCACTAGGTCCAAAAATTATTTTTCTTTGGATACAATCATGTATATATAGTGTGGACACCTTAAGCTCAACATGAAAGGACATCACAAGCCACAAACTATACGAACGTGTCCCATTTTGCCTTAAGGACCTCCGGTCATTTTCGTTCTAGATCCGCCACTGCATGATACAGTCGACTACTGCATGAGAGACGACTCAATTCTCTATATTCTCACTCTCTCCTCCACATCATCTCGTATCCTACGTGTCAATGCTTATGGACAATTGACATCACATCATTATACATGCTCTTAGCATAACCAAAAGCTCGAAGATTTGCGGTCAAATAGGGTTTGGCGAAAAAACATGAGTAAGGACAACTTCATAATATAAATCTTTTTATTTATATCATGTATCAGGATGTCGTCCCAATTAGCAGTCGTTCTCTCAGAACGGACAACAAGGTGGATGATATTGATACCGCACATAGGGTGGATCAGGTGCGAAACTGCTTGATATCACTATTTTCATGTGAATTTAATACAAATCTGTTAGGCACGCGAGTCATTTCCCTGTGTCTAATAGGCAAAATAACAATCTGAGAGCAAAAATAGAGGAGCTAAATTCAAAGGTTTAGTTTCGATTTGGTGCTCGTGTAGTTCTGTGCGACGCCACTCTCTCTCTCTCTCTCTCTCTCTCTCCACGAAAGTGCGTAATGGGCTATCACCGTCATCCGCTCAACAGATCAACCGAGAGGTCATGCGAGTGGGGTCCGGCTATCGGTGGTTACTGACCATACCGGTCTGAAAAGTTTTAAATTTACAAATAAAATTTAGAATTGTTGCCAAAAGTATATTACCGTCAATGGGTTGAGTAATATTCCGTGAATAGTTGGCACCAATACAAACTTATGGTACCGGTGACATCCAACTTCCTCCTCGTAACTCATGAGCTATATAAGTAGTTGAACTTTGTCATGTTGTATTGATTGCTAACTAGAAAAATTGTGTCAAATGAGTTGTTTCCTTGTTCACCGGTAACCCGTAAATTTCGGCAGGTTGCCGACCGATGACCAGCGGAGAATTCAAATGTTCGTTTGAAAAAATTTGGCCAATTTAGGTCGTATATATGGTGCTCTTGCCTGGTGTACTTCCAAAACAAAATACTGTACACATATAGCGTTTTATGTCTGTATGACCGTATGGCAAGCAAACTTGCAGCAGAAAAAAAAAGGAAAGACGTGTTGAGTGAGTTACTATGAGTAAGCAAATTGCGATGTAAAACTAATGCCTGAATGTTTTATTTCAGGTGTGCTAAGAAAAAAGAGATAGATCTTTGAGTGTGTGCGCGCGCGAGGGAGCACCAACCGTGGCCAAGGATAAAAAACCGGGTACGGAGAAAATAAACGGTTCGTGCTCCCTCGTGCGCACGCACATACAAAGGTCTATCTGTTTTCTTAGCACACCCGAAATAAAAACATTCAGGCATTAGTTTTACATCGCAATTTGCTTACTCATAGTGACTCACTCAACACGTCTTTCCCTTTTTTTTTTCCTGCTGCAAGTTTGCTTGCCATACAGTTATACAGACATAAAACACTATATATGTACAGTATTTTATTTTGGAAGTACACCAGGCAAGAGCACCATATATACGACCTACATATTTATTTCCTCTTACGTTAAAAACGAGCATGCCAAATAACTCCAGGGATACCGTGTGTACAAACCA
The DNA here is from genome assembly GCA_036346395.1 of Hsuehochloa calcarea. Lineage (NCBI taxonomy): Eukaryota > Viridiplantae > Streptophyta > Magnoliopsida > Poales > Poaceae > Hsuehochloa > Hsuehochloa calcarea. The sequence continues at coordinate 5,275,825 of CM070609.1, forward strand.
TCTGCTGATCATTTCTGTTGAAGAATCCAAGTACTGGTACATGAATTGTTACTACTACTACCAGATAGATCCCATTCCTAACAGTACATTTTAAATCCTATCAAGAAGTACTCATATTTTAATTGCAAAATGAATGGAGATCAGATCAAGTTGTATGGTATGGCAATAGATGTGATGCTCATTCTATTAATGTCAAAGGTATACATGGACTTGGCACAGTGTACTCAGGTCTTATTTAAGAGTTATTAACTCGAATGGCACTGCTGACACTCGAATAGAAAAAATAGCTTTCTTCGTATCAAATGCAAAAATAACATGTTATCCGTGCCCCAGAGGACCGGAGCCGACGTGTCCCCTATGACACGGTATTGCTTCGGCCGGTTTTTTAAATCTCTAGTGTTTTTATACTATTTAAAATACTATATAGCACTATCGAACATTTAAAAAAACCAACAACTTTTTTCTTTAATTTTTTTACCTCGCACTCGCAACTTCAAATATATTATCACGTGTACCATTAAAAAATCACAAAAAATTCACATAAAATCATGGCGCAGCACAGCACACGTAGCTTCAAACTTAGGTGTTGATCATCGTCATCGTCATCGCCATCTTTCGCTGCCCTCGATGCCTTGGTGAGTCGATAGACAGTGCATGTGAGACACTATTTGATGAGGAAACAACGATGGGCAGAAGTACACTCCCACCGACCGTAGTGGCGCAGGGAGGTGGGGGGTTGGGCACCCCTTCCGACTACACTCGGGGTGAGTCGATGGATGGCAGTGCCTTTGTGCCCTTGCTGCTAGGGTTAGGTTGTTGTTTACTTGCTTGCGTTGACGTCGTAGTCTCACATTCGCACAAGAGTAAAAAAGGTATGGTTACGATATTATATGATATGCATGCTAAGCATTTCACTCAGTTGGATCATAGACACGCTTATCTAGTATGTAGTACAATACAACATTAAAAAATAACATCCATATTAATTCGATAAATTAACAAAGAATGTACCAAATCCAACACCAAGCATGCCTGATTTCTATGCCTTATGCCTGATTTTTAAATTAACAAAGAATGTATCAAATTCAACACACACTTTCCTTTTATGCCTGATTTTCAAATTAGCAAAGAATGTACCAAATCCAACCACACGCTTTCCTTTTATACCTGAGTTTTGATGTATTATCACATGTATCAAATCCCAACACCAAGTATGGAATCCCCCCCCCCCCTGTCGCGGTCGGTGACAGTGCACTGCTACCTACCGCCACAACCGATGACGGTGTACTACTGCCCGTCGCCGCCGCGGCCTCGTCAAATATGTTTCACATGCACCATTTATTGACTCATTGAGCCACCAAGAGCAGCTAAGGGTGACAATGTCGACGGTAAAAAAAAAATCAAAGAAAAAAGCTGCTGAATTTTTCAAGTGTTAAATAGTCCAAAAAAACACTATCTAACCATTTTCAACAGTATCATAGAAGAAGACAATAGAAGAAGACAACAAAGATAAAATGATATTTGTACAGCCTCGTAAAAGGGTGTGGTTTTGACTTTCGAGTTTGCGGTGACATGGAAGGGGATATCACTTTGCAATGGTAGATCGAGGACTTATGAACTATGTAGTAGCATATAAAATCTTTTCCCTTAAATAAAAGCTCCAACACGATGGCTCACAGCTAGAGACAGTTGTAAAATGCTTATGGTAAGTACTACTCAACTGATCCATCATAAATGTAATTGTTTAGGAGAGGAGCCTAGGTTTAATATTCAGTAGGCCACATTGTGTTCTAGGCTTCTAGCAAGAAGTGCCCTCTTGTGGTATTGTTTATCAGTTTGGGTAGGGTTTAATTAATATTCTTGCTGAAATAGCCCAACTACAGTTCATCCTTTTGCTTTAAATAACTGTGAATTGCAGATGTTTCTATTAAAAACTAGATGAACTTGCATGTAATTTCAAAAGGTCAAATCAAATTAAACTTGCCCCAGCTGTATGTAGATCCACCCCTTTTTTGGCATCTCTTCAGTAGCTAAGCAATCGAAAGTCCAAACTATTTCTTCAAAGCTTCTGTCACAAAAGAACTAGCAGATATAGCAATGAAGGGCAAATTCGTGCTGCCCTAGCAACAAATTTAGTTTAACTCGCGACCAAAACATCCTACAAAACTCGAGTGAAGTGAATCTTCAACAGAAGACAACGCAGCTTAAAGTGTTAATCACCCAATCTTCACAGGATAGACCTACTGTCAGATCCTTAAGTGTAAACTAAAAGCCAGTTAAGTTACAGCTTCCATGAACCAAAGGAACACCAGATGAACCAAAGTAATACAAGCCATAATTGTTTAGCATTCAGAACAAGTTGAAGGAACAACAATCCATAATTAGAAAGGGAAGGTCAAAAAGGTAGAGGTGACAAACTCAGCTCCAGGTACAGTTTTTCCAGTAGTACAATACATTACAAGATTAAAATGGTGCCATATTTTATACATAAAAAGAACTAAACACGCTTAGAAAACAAACCGAAGTTTTCTCATGAAGCTATCTAGTAGTTTCTGTAATTCATCGAGTCTCCTCCTACAGTTATTAACACCTGAAAAAGGCCTCGAATCTCATCCTAAACTTGCAACAATTTTACAGCTGAGTAGAGATTATTATAGGTTTATCCAACCACCAGCCTTTCTACTTGAAGGAAACAGTTCTACGTTATGCTAGGAAGGTGTTTAAGGTACTAATCGAGATTGAAAATGAGTACCTCCTTAGTACCCCCACCACCCCTAAACAATCCGAACGCAGGCTGGTGTGTCGGACCTTGGACCAGCAATTGTCCGGTAGACATACAATTTCTCAACAGGGCTTTCATCTGGAAGTGAATCCAAGGGACATGTCCATCCAGGATCGCTCATGATCTCCACACTAAGGCGGCGCATCTTGCGTGCAAGCTGTCGGCATGCGCCCAGAGTCAACGAGCACGACGACATCCAAAGGGATCGCATTGTCTCCAGCTTGGCAGCATTTGCCAGCAAGGGCATATCACCAAATGGGCAGTCCCTGATCTCCAGCTTCTTCAGGCTCTTGCAGCCTGAGAGGATGTAATGCAGGCCCAAGTCGCTGTTCCCAGCGAAGGCGATCGAAAGCATCTCCAGACGATCAGCATGTGCCCCAATGGATTTAAATACGAGATCTGTGAGAAGGCCTGAGATAGAGAGGCGCCTAAGGCCCTTGCATGATTCCACAATGGCACTGAAACCTGCATCAAGAGGCTGCCGTGTGATGTGATCTGGAGTGTGGGGCTCAAGGATGCATAGGCGGAAGCAAGTGAAGTTGGGACGATTCTTTGCAATGGTAATAAGGGCCTCGTTCGTCATCCGTCTGCAGAAGTAGAGGACTGACTCCAACATTGGGCAACTGGCAGAAACATCAACAAGACCTCTTTCAGTCAACAAAACTTGTCCCGCACCAAAAGGGTCAGAAGGGAAGACCCGCAACTCTTGTAATTTATCGCAAGTTGATGCCACAACAGCCAGACCATGGTCCTCAATAAGGTCCATCACCTGAAAATTCGAGGTTAACTTTTAAAAGAAGAAAATCTAAGAGGAAATTATGCAAAGAGCTTGATATAACCAGTCCTGTAACCGTTGGTTCAGATCACAATTCAGTTTTTAAAAAAATACTATATACTGTAGAGCAAGCAATTTATCTGGTAGTGTTTTGGCGAATAAGGATAGAAAACTATTGTTGTTTCTAATTTATGTCAGTACAAAAATCCTACTTCCCCAAAAGATAGTGTGATGCAATTACTTCATACGATGCACCCAACACGTCATTCCGAACCATACATCCTAAAGAAAACAATTGTGTTGACTACATTAAAAAGCATATGCATGATCTAACACTTAACAATTACTCCTAGTCACAGATTCTTCTCACCATGTGAAGCGTGCAGCCAAACTTTTGTATGTTTGATCAATAATATATTTTTGAAACATTTAGAATGATCAAATGAAAATGATGAGTAGATTCATCATAAAAATGATTTTACAATCTTATACTAATATAACTCCCAGAAATATATTGTAAAAAATAATAGAGGTCAAAGTTGCATCTAGGAGACTGCAAGAGGTAAAAAAAATATCTAGCTTTTTTACTAGAGGAAATAGAAGGTATATAAACTTCATCAAATGGCATTTATGATTTTTGCATATAACTATATAAGTTCACTTTCAGGAAATCGAATGTTCATAGCAATATTCGTGACTACGTGAGTGTGGTTCGAAAGTAAATTTCGAAAATAGCATAGATTGTCAGGTAGGTATCCACTAAAACATGGACAGAGTTGCATACCCATAATTGTTGTAGGTTCTTGCATCTGCTAATGAATTTTATGAGCTCAGGGCCTCGTACAGTAGCATAACTCAGATTAAGTGATGTGAGGCCTTCACATACACAATAGAATGCTGACAGGTAATCTGGAACAGCATCCCAAGCCCCAGAAAGCCTTCTCAGGCTTTTACAACCTGCAAATGCCACTTCAAGCTTTGCAAAGAGATCTGGATGGTAGTCAGCAGAGAATTTGCCAGTTCCGAGCTCTACTAGCTGCGGAGCCTTACGAAGAAGGCTAGCAAGCTTGTCAAGAGGGATAGCATTGTTGAGCTTGAGAGTCTTGAGCTTGCAACATCTGGTCACTAGCCTCTCGAGTATATTGATATTGACCTCCCCCTCTAAGCATGAAAAATTTAGAGTTACCAGAGAAGTAAAGGACTCTGGAAAGAGGCTGAGCCAATTAATAGAACAATCCTCAATCTCGTTCTCTTGCAGGTCGAGTTCTCTTAGATTCCTGCAACATGGATAGTACACAGAAATTAGAACTTGAAGAAATTATGTGATGAATCATATCTCAAAAGAACGACGAAAACTGGAACAATGGTTGCCGTTAGTCTGTTAGCCAACACTACCATCTCTTGTGAAACAAACAAAGTCCATATGAGTATTTGGTGGAAGAAGCAAAGGAAATTTATTAAAAAAATCAGTCAAACAACTGCAGTTACCACCTAAAATAAATCAGCACAAAGCAAGATTACCTATCTTGTGAAACTAAAAGTCAACAGTCATAAATAAAGTGAAGGGAGGCAACAGCAACAATTGGAAATAATGAGTTTTTCATTGAGATTTTCCTATACCCAATTACCAAAAGGAATGAGGAAAGGCAAACATGTAAAACATACTTCCAGTTAATGCAAACTGACTTTGTACCCTAAAGCAAAAAAGGTGACAGCAACAGCAATAATTGCAGGTTGCACATACACGACACATTGGTTTTCTCATGTATCATGCAGATGACTAGAGTAAGCTAGAAAACTTTGAAGTTGATACTATTGAGTTGCATACACCAACCAATTCACCCAAAAGCTTAAGCTAATGAGGAAAGACGGACAATTCACTTATACTTTAACACTCCCCCTCACGTGTAGACTCCCTCAGGCCTAAGCCGTGGAATAAAAGTGGGCTGCAATTATTATTACTTTTTAAATTGCGCCAACCGAGTCTTGAACTAAAGACCTCTCGGCTCTAATACCATATTGAGTTGCATGCACCAACCAATTCACCCAAAAGCTTAAGCTGACGAGGAAAGACGGACATTAACTTATACTTTAACAGATACTTCCAGTACTTTAGATAACTCTCATGCAGAAACAATATCTAGTGTCTCATTAAGATGGAACCATCTAAAACCAGGTGCATCTAATTCACAAATCGAGGTGCTTTGCAGGAACGACCGGTATAAAGCAACAATCCTGAAATGACGGCTTTTGACATAAAAAGGTTTGCTTTGCAATTAGAGTGCCCATGTCCACTCTAACAGAGTTCTGGTATTTTCAAGCACACTTGATCAACAGCAACAAAGACGAGGATTACCCAAGAAAGCATAAGGAAATCAATAAAGACTGACAGAGACAATGCAAAAGGTAACAATAGAAACGAGCCTAAATACTTTGCATTGCTCATGAAATGCAATCTTTAGCAGGCTACATTAACTTCAGTGGCGTAGAACACGTAAGGTCTCCATGATTTTCAGAAGATGCTCCAAGAATTTATTCTAGATGCAAAAGAATGATAACTAACAGCTTTTTTTAGCCAACAAGGACCCTTGCTAAGATCCTCCATTACTTGCAGCCTCGAAAGATAAACAGTTTAGAGCTAGCCAGACTCTGGTATAAATTGGATCTAGAGCAGGGTCCCAGACTAATCAGTAATCAGACACAACATAAGTTTGTGAGCAAGAATAATTTAAACTACCCAACTCGGACTCATTGATGTTAACTATAAATAATTGCACCCAGTGCTAGATATTTAGACCTTCATCGTTGGGGGAAAAAACACTGTATTGAATTTCCATATATAAAATTATTTGTCAAAACAAGAACTAAAAGATGCTTCTGACTCGACAATACAGAACTAAAACTTAATTTCATCACTGTCATCTCAATCCGAACGATCGAAAATGTGCACATTCCAGTCTATACAGCCAAAACCTTTTGAGTTACAACTTACATGAACCCCTGCCCTTTCAAGGACAACAATCAAACACATCATAGAGCAGAACATCAGAGAAAAGCTCAAGGGCAACTGAAAACTAGGTCCAGAAATCTAGTTAAGGACTCAAAATTCCAAGCAAGTGAATATACCACTTGTTTCTGGACTCTGGTATCAAAAGGGTGCACCTATACTCGATATCTCAACCATCAGCAAATATACACAGTAATAATTACGACAATCTGTATTACCCAGGTTCACCATCCTCACATCTCTAATTGAGTATGGCCTTAAACAATCACCAAAGCACATTCAGTTATCTCAGAATCTCTTATAAGTCTGCACAGAATATCACAGTATCAGAGATCCAGTGAAACCTCACTAGCTTTCCTCAGCTCAATATCACTCAAAACGATCCAAATGATACCACTTTGACACATTAAGGTACTAAATAAACGAATCCGTATCAAAATTCCTAAGTATCAGATCCTTCAAGTTCCTTTTTTCTGAAAGGTAGAGGGATCTCGTAAATTCCTAAATCTTTTCTCAGAGTGTCCAACAAGTTCCTCCTAAGTAAATCTTCACGTATACTAAATCATAATCAACTAATCACACTGCTAGAGCAAATTTGCTTGTTTCAACAGTGCATTACATGCAAACATTATGAACAGTTGGAGCAAACATCACATTTTCCCACCAAAAGCAAGATAACAGGTATAAGAATCTTGAGAACAAAAAAGGGGGAAAGCATAGAATGGGAATCGACATGTCAAAACATGCTAAAAGACCTGATTCTTTAGAATCTAGAAGATCAAATCAGGACGGGAACTCCACAAATACATTTGAATGTCAAGAAAAAAAATGAAATGGGAAACAGTTCAAGTCAGATCCAGTGCCTCTGTGATGTGGGGAAAATACATTTTTTTAAGTAAAGGTGCATCCAATTGGTTCTAACTAAACTTGAAATAATCCTATCCTTTTGGTAAAAAGATATAAAGGGATGGATCCATCATTGCTAAACAAATAGAAATATTTCTTCTGCCAATTCCACGGATCCGTGCAAGAGGGATCACAACCGCACAAACCAATCACTGAAAATCACAGTAGAAACATGAGGCAAAGCTTCCCAAGAACAAGACAAAAGCTAACTAGCAAAAAATCATAGCTAAGAAGGATCAAAGTTTTGGAGAAGACATGAGCATCCATCTCTAGCTAAGCAAACCGAAAATCTATCCTCCTTAACAGGACAAATCACACCTTGAGCCCAAGATTTTCCAAGGAATAACTCAAGTCCTCAACTTAAGCAAAACCCAAAAGCAACTACAGATCATACCAGAATAGCTAAAAGTTATATCTTTCCACACTAAACACCAAGAATATATCAAATCTTAACTGAAACTTGCATCAATTCCCAAATACTACTCAATGAAGCACCAAAAATAAGCTCAGATATTAGCTCAAAATCATTTTAAAAAATCCGGTTTGAGGGGAATCCTGAAAGATGATATCATTTAACTTAAGCAAGAACTACTTCAGATCACAAAAGCCCACACTAAACAAACAAAATGGAACCAAGAAATCTCCCATCTTTAGCTAAAAGAAGAGGAAACAAAGCTTGTCGTCAAAGATTCCCCCAAGTCCCCAAAGAGACTCCCAAATAGCTCAAATCTTGACGCGAACGAAGCAAAGAACCACCCAAAGCTCCCATGTTTAGTTCAAATCTTGACCCCAAACGCGGCGGCTCACCTGCAGCCGGCGGCAATGGCGGCGAGCCCGGCGGTGCTGAAGCCCTCGCAGGACACGAGGCGCAGGACCTGGAAGTTCCTGAAGGAGGCGGCGATCATCTCGAGGCACTCGTCGGTGACGACCATGCGCTTGAAGCTGAGCTCCTCAAGCAGCGGCCAGCCGTCGGCGGCGGCGACGACCCAGGGCGCCGCCGCGGCGCCCCAGGCGGGCGGCACGAGCCCGAAGTCCGCGAAGTGCGGCTTGCCCTTGACCTCGGCGGCGCGGACGGCGGGGAACTTCTCCACAGCGTCAAGCGGCGCGGCGGCGTAGCAGTTGGCGACGGCGAGGCGGCGCCGCGAGCGGCGCTCGGCGCGGAGCCAGGCATGGCAGGCGCCCGCGGCGGCGCCGCGGTCGGCGGCGGTGGGGAGGAAGGAGAAGGCGTGCTCCCAGACCTCGTCGGGGAGCGAGTGCCACGGCGGCGCGGCGGCGGCGGGGGCCGCGCGCGAGCCGCCGCGGCCCATCGGGGCGACGCGAGCCGTCGGATCGAGCTATCCGACGGCTGGGATGGGCTCTTGGGGAGGCGGCGGTAGGGCTCTCCCTCTCGCTGGGGAGAGCATCTGGACTGGAGAGATGTGGAGGCTCTGCTGCCTCTTGCTGAAGTCTTCTCTCTACTTCTTCTCTAGTCTCTCTCTCTCTCCTTGTGTTTGTTTTCTCTCTACTTCTAGTATTTTCTTTTTTTGGAGAGAAAGAAAATGATTTTTTTTGGCTATGTTTTGTCCTCTTAGTTTTTCTCTTCAGTGTTCCAGAGCTCTCGTTGAGTTAGGAGTGACTAGGGAGACGGAACGAATAGTGATGGGCATTTGGGGGCTATGGCCTTTGGGACATGGACGTGGGTCACGTGGGATTGTCTGTGGAGCGATTTGTAGTGGGCGTATGAACTGGTTTTGACCGGGATTTTTCCTCATTTGTTTTTGGTTAGCGGTTCCACCTATACAAAGTACTACACTTTTCTAGCTCCATATCTTATTTGTTATATACGCAACTAATTAAATTGTGTGTAAGTCGTGTATAAAAAATTTTGGTACCACAAAAAGTGTGGTGCTTGCCACACTTTGACGTGAAAACTCTAGCAATGTGTAGCACTGATCCAAACATGCCTAGTATTACAAGATAGTGTGTTAGTGTCGTCTGTTTGCTACAATGCTATTATCGACTTTAGTGTTTTTTTTTGTTCTTAACGAGCTGTATCACACAAAGTTAGATTAAATTTTTTATAAAAATTTTGTTCATAGTCACAATTCCTTAGCTTCTTCGTCACTTAACATACGATCATTTTTTTACCATAACTTACCACGGGAATGATGGTTGATTTGGTATGGAGAAACATATGACTTATCATTATTTTATCATAAAAGAATAGCAACATGTCATACTTACATCTAAGGCTCTTCTTATCTTTTTTGTTACCTTGTGACTCACTACAGCCCCATCAACACTATCTAGTGGTGTATAGGTGGACCGTGCCGCCCGGGGTGGCACGAAGCATGGGACTATTGTCTTGGCCTGGGCCTGACACCCCTACCCACCAAGCCAACCCGACATGATACACACAGTGTCGGGCCAGGCAAGACACAACATGGAGGCGATGGCGTCGAAGCCAGTGAGAAAGGAGGCCAAGGCGGCACCATGGCCGATCGAGGTAGAGGTGAAGTTGATGATAAAGGAGGAGGCGCCATGGCCGATCGAGGCACAGGCGGAGCTGGTGAGGAAGGAGGCGGTGACGACATGGACGATGAAGGCGATGAGGAAGTAGACGGTCGGTGTGGAGACGACCAGGCTTATCGCGCCCAGCATTATAGTCGGGCCAGCCTAAGATGCTAGTGTGTCGTGCTTCGATCGACATCCTGACCCATTGGTCGATTAGTTAGTTGGGTCGGCCGCGCCGGGTCTAATCGAGCACGTGTCGTGTCGCCCCATTTAGACAGCACTAGCACCATCCTACAAGTTTTCCTATCTCATCATCGCTAATTGCAGTCACTAATATCGCCATGGTCATCATTTGCTAAATAATTTTATCGTTGAAAATCTAATGTGAGATGTGGACGAACATTATGTTGTCACAACTATTTCCTTAGTTTGTAATCTTGTTGGGATCAGTTCTTCATGCATACTGTATCGCCCAAGAAAAACGACGTTGCGTGAGTTCATCCATTTCTAGGTTCAAAACATGCTCATAATTTGTTAGTCTGAACACCACAGACGGCACCCTTGGAGCCACTGTGCAGAGAAGATCCTGTGGGGTTGGGCAGAGTGGGCAGTGGAGCCATGGCAGCATGTGATGGGCGCATGGGCCTCTCAACCTTTTACCGCCCAGCGACAGAACGCCCCAAAAACAAAATTTAACCAAAAGATATCGCAAATAAATTTTACTTTCCCCTTTTTTGACCTGCTTGCCCCCCTCCCTCACTCAAATCCCAATCTCGAGAAAATCCATTCCCACCTTTTTACCGTTGAAACCAATCTCATTGCAAACATCTTTTGACAGTAAAAAAAGAGAGACATGATTAATCTTGACTCTCAAAAAATAAATCTTGATTAACACGGTTCAAGCTATTTTCACTGTGAACCCCTAATTAGTGGAAATCACAGCAATATTGCATGGAAATAATATCGGGGGGCAGCAGTGTTCTTCCGTACTATTTTTCCATTCGATAATATTTGGCACCGACCACCGACTTCTAGTAATACTCGAGTCCTCTTTGCTCAGAAATTAAACTAGGATGTAAATAACTTGATGCTCTACAGGTAATCTATACTACATTTTAAGTTTAATAGTACTTGCTGGGATACATGCAAATGAAGTTTGCTGGTGGTTAAACCGCAAAGAGAAAATTGTTAAACACGCAGTGGTTTTCACTGCAGTTTTTTTTGCTCATATTTATAGTGCCATTCTAAATATTACAATTTTGTAAAAGTGATTTTTCCTATAAAATGAACAATAATCTTTATACATACTCCCAAGCCATGTCCTAACAACGTTCGATTGTTTTTTCTTCTTCAAAATAGTCGAATTTTCACATGTCTGATATGCTTTGAGATTTGTATTTTTTTTTCTCGTATGATGAATTGAGTTTGAATTTATTATAATTTTTTCTTCAGAACATAACGGGTTCACCACATTACCGTATTTTGTTGGTATATAGTTTTATTTTTTTATCTTTGTTTTTGCTCAGCCTCTAAAATTATATGTTAGATTTTGAATTATGCGATGGAAATATAAGTTATCAAGACTTTCAATAATAATTACAGTGACCAATAATAAAAAAATATATAAATAATTTATTATATTTTATGTATAATAAAGTTATAAAATAATTAAAATTTAACTATTTAGGACTAAGAAACTATCAAATTTTATATAGACGAACCCTTGAATCTACATACCAGCCTTATATTTCTCAACATTTTTTTTTCAAACTATATGCCTTGTATTTTCTCAACAGAACTGCTCTGTTCTGTACAACAGCGCTCACCCGTCCCAGCTTCGCATCATCTAATTATTTATTGCAAGTCTTATATTTCTCAACAATTTTTTTTTAAAAAAACCATAGCCTTGTATTTCTCAACCGAGCAAGTTCTGTACATCAGCACGCACCGGTCCCAGCTTCGCATCAGCTAATTTATTACCGCTTAATTAAGCCATCGAACCCCGTAATCTAGCATTAAGCCCGATCCAAAATCAAATCGAATCAAACAGGGGCTAGCAGTAGCCGTAGCTATACTAATTAACTGGCACTAATCACTAGTAATTACTCAGTAGCACGGTAACTTTTTTAGGTCATGTCAGTTTGGATTATTATTATTATTTTTTTACCGCATCTGAGTTCAGAGTTTGCTGATTTGCTCACCGTTAAGGGCTCTTAAGCTTTTACTGACGGAGTCTGGAGATGGTCCTGGATCGATTTTGCTTCTCCTTTTTCAGTTTGAAGAAGAAGAAGACCGGTCCAGTGTGCCACTGTAACGATGACTAGCGCAGTGGTGCTACTGGCCATCGTATGAACCACTTTTTTTTTTGGGTCTCATAATATGTCGAGGATATTTTGCTGGGAATTACGATCTGTCGCTATATTTATCTGTCGAGGAAATTGGATATATAGTTATTATAAATTATTCACTTTAACCTATCTTTTTAAGATAGGTGTGGGTGTAGACTAGGCAACTAAATAGGTTCGATTGTTATACACAGGTTGTGTATGTAATGATCTCTCAAAAGACCATACCGTATTCTAAACCATATTTTCGTTTCTGTTTTCGGAGCTGAATACAGTCTCGCTGGAGTTCGGACGGATACATCACGGATTCAAATCGAAAACAAATAATATAGGCAAATAGTACGCGTGCGTATAAAGGAATATATGTTGAACTGTACTACTATCGCTTCAACTATTCAATATGAGTATATGTATATTTATCACACTATGACATAGCATATTATCGGTTGCGAAAACAAATCGAATCAAATACACTATCATAGAAACAACAAATTTTAAAAGAGAAAGAAAAAAGAGAGAATAAAAAAGAATAAAAGAATGCCCAACTAGGCCTTGTAATATGACCAGTCCGACCCCAACCTTAACTCGAGAGGACCATCGTCGTCCACTCGTCTTCCTCGATAGTCACTAGACAGTCCAAATTCCAAAGACTAAGACAAAGAGATGGAGATTTCCAGAAAAAGATGGAGTGGGGCTTCTCGTGGGCAGCGACATGGATCGAAAGGTGGCAACATATTGCTAGCAACAATGGGTGGAGGTCGTGGCTCCTGGTGGCAGCAGCAGACCGCGGGTGACGGGCGAAGGCGGTGGCTCGTCGGTGCGGCAAAGGTGGCGACAAGGGTATGCCGCCGGCGATGAGCGGAGGCCGCAGAAGACGCATGTATGATTCCAGATATCCGGGTAGATAATATCCAGGTATCCGCTTACCGATGCTATTCGGTCAAAAATATTAACTCTTCCGATTCCGTTACCAAATCCGAGACTTACTATCCGATTACGATATCGAATCCTGCTTAATACTAAATCCCATTCCTAAGATCGGTACCGAATCGGTCCGAAATTGCGTGTACCGCACCCCTACTGGATGGCATATACTGCAATCTACTCCCTTCCCATTTTTTTGGCCGGCGAAAGGCTACAGGGAAGCTTGCAGCAGCCTAGCTCGACTCGGCTTGGGTACACTGCATCTCATCTCCTCCCCTCTCCTCCTTCTGCAATGGATCATCTCATCTCATGATGCCCATCATTTTCTTGCTTCCTTTCCCCTTTTCTTTTCCTGCCTTTCTCACCTTTTTCCTCCCTAAAAAAAACATTTCCCTCCTCTCTGCCATCCATCTATTTTATTAAATATAATGGAGGGGGAAAAAATGGAGAAAAGGATGGAGAGGGAGGGGGTGCATGATGGGAGGGTAGGGAGGTGGGCCCCGCTGTCCAGATCCGATTGACCAAATCATTTGCCCGCTCAAATTACCGAAATGCCCCCCGATGACGTCACTGCCCCCGGCCTGATTTTTTTGCTTTTTCTTCGCTTTGGTCTGACACGGCGGGCCCGGGCCCTTTTTCAGGCCTGCGTTCGCGAAAACATCATTGACCCGTCCAGCTTTTGTTTTCTATTTTTCTTTTCGGAAAAAAAGTTTTATTTTTTTCTCTCACCGGTTAGATGCTGACGATGCGTGCCCTTTGGAGAAATGGGGAGACTAGAGAGTAAATTATGCAGACGCACATGCATTTTGGTGTTACATGTACCACGTCGGCCTATTGTGCTCCAATCAGCCACCAGTGTGCTAAAAAAATGTTCGTCTTAGGTGGAAATCAATTTAAAGAAGCATGTTACTTTTGGAATCATATTTGTAAAGAAATTGAGCCATTTTCTATAAAAAAAAACTCCTGGATTGTTTAGTTACTTATACTAAATGATACATATATATGGATCAGTTAGTTCATAGAAACCATCTCATCCCATTCAACCGTATCCGACCAATCAAACATAAATCGTCCTATCTTATTCAACCGTATCCAGCCAACCAAACATAACTCTGAAATTGTGCCGTGCCGAGAAGAAAAAAAAGGAAGAAGAGGTAACGCCAGTGCTACAATTGTAGCGTTGCTTGTTGGCACGCTTAATTCCACGAGGTAGGGTTTAACATCTCTGCACCTAGCAATTTCTCGAGGAAACGGGACAGTGTGGCAACACTACACACGGGCACGACCAGCTATATGCATCCATCGGTTGCTTGCCCGAAACAGAGTTAGAAACGAATCAACATTGTTGACAAACCCTACGGATTTGATGTGAGAACTGATGAGACGTCGTCGCTGTTCAGATGAATTAGCTGTGGGCAATAATATCTGCACCTCTACTTGTTTAGCTTCACATAAAGAAATTCTTGACGAAAACTTGGAAACCAATCTTTTCAGAACGCCTGAATACTTTTCTTCGTTAACTTTGTCATGGTTATCCGCGGAACAAAGACAAAAATATAAATATCTCATTAGTGTGATCGGTACAATAGTTTAGCTTCATTTTTGGAAAAAAAAATTGTTGTAAATTCTTTTCTGTAACTTTATTATTTTTATTTTTTATAAATATATGTACAGTAGTGTTTTTTTAAAAGCCCACAACAGTGATCTATAACCTCATTCATTTGTACATCACAGTCTCCACCCTCAAAAGAAATCATGCAGCATAATAACGCATAAAACTACTAACCGATAAATTTGGTCAAAATAAACTGATAAGTAGGCAAAAAAAAAAAACTGATCCACTAGCAAATGCGACAGTGGTAGTAATAATTGTGTCAATCTTAGCAACTCGCATCTGTCTGCTACTCTGCTGGTTGGAAAAAAAAATCCACAGCCAAAATCGAATTGTACTTCTGCGCTTCGAGAGCATTGCAATGGTGAAACCCGTCGAGTGCTTCCGAGAATGCCTCTTATCTTTTTCTCCTCCCCATTTTCTTGCCTGCACTACTCGGAGAAAGAAGAGAAGGGTCTTGGGTTATTCTTTGCGAGTAGCATAGCTGCATCAGGGTATGCATGTAAACCTTCCTCCTCTGATTGTGAACTCAAAAAATTTAACCGGACTTCTGTCAGCTCTGGATACTGGATTAGAACACGAGGCTGCAAGCAGATCCATTAATCGGTCGAGAGATAAAAGGAAGCTAATGTTTGAAACAAATATAGAGTTTATCTAACAATTCATTTGGTTCTGGCTCTTACTGGCACCACAACTGTTCAGGATGACATGCCCTTTCAATAAGCATTGCAGTGTCAAACCATAATAAATTCTAAATAATTACAACAAACCATAATAAATTACAACAAAGAACACGCAAAACTACCCAACTCCCGTGTCGCTTGTCTCGGGCGACCCGGGAGGCGACGTCGCAACCTCCAAGAACCCCCGCCCCTAGGCCCCCCCCCCCCTCCGGTCGTCGTTGCTGCTACGGCACCGGCGCCCATCCCCCTCCCAAGCCCCCTGTAGGATCAAGGATAACCGACTAGAGGGGGGTTTTAAAAATCTTGACCGAATTATACAACTAGGTAAGATAAATTCTAACAAGACAACCTATCACAAGATATATACTACAAATTTAAATGCAATAAGTAAGGACAAGAGATAATCACAATGAAGACAAGGTGATTTTTCCCGTGGCATCGAAGATTTGTCGATCTTCACTAGTCCACGTTGAGGAAGCTTGACCCAACCAAGTCGGCTCCACGAATTAAACCTTCCCTCGATTCCACCTGTGGTTGTTCTTCCTCCCCTCCGGAGTTGGTGAATACCGAACCAATCACAATCGGCGCCAGGCCTCTTCACAATCTTCTTGAAGAGATCACCGTACAAACTCTCGCCAGGCCGTCTAGGTGTTGACAAACACCAAGAGTAATAAACCTTGATCTTCGTTTGACGGCAATCAAGTGCTATGGATCAAACTAGAATGAATACACTTGATTTTGCTCAACAACCTCACAAAAGATGAAACAAGAGAGAATAAGTTGTGAAATGAATGCTCTAAGCTCAAGAGTATTCAATGAATGCTCAACCTTCTATCCTAGAGCAGGTGGGGGTGTATTTATACCCCCCACAAACAAATACGACCGTTGGAGGAAGAAATCAGAAAAATTCAGGACAATCGGTAGTACCGCCATGTATTGACCGATACTACCGCACCTCCACGGTCAACACAGTAACGGCTATAACAGAGGTCTTAAATGCGTCTAACATAGCCGTTGAAAGCTTGGTGCGGTACTCTGGCGGTACTACCGTTTTTCGTTGAAGCACAAAAATGCACCTTTCTGGAAAAAAATATATCGCGCTTCTTTTTCAGAATCACTGATGTGCGGTAGTTCCGCTAACACAACGGAGGTACTACCGTTCTTGCAAAAGGCGAAATAAAAACCAGAAAAGGTGTCGCTCTGTAAAAAACGTACCGCACAAAAATCAGAATCACCGATGTGCGGTAGTTCCGCCCATGTACCGCCGGTACTACCGCTTTTCCAGAGAAGCAAAGAAAATCGCAAGAGGTGTCTCTGTGGAAAAAAATGTACCGCTGGATTTTTGGTACAACCGACATGCAGTAGTTCCGCCCATGTAACGCCGGTATTACCGCTCTTCGAGGGAAGCAAAGAAAATCACAAGAGGTGTCTCTCTGGAAAAAAACGTACAGCCGGTTTTTTGATACAACCGACAAGCGGTAGTTCCGCCCATATAACTCCGGAACTACCGATTTTGCACAGACTGTTGATTTGAGCTTTAAAACAGATTTTGAATACATGCATGATCCTAGTTTGATCCATAGGCATAAATATGCGATTTCAAGCTACTAGTCATGATCCCTCTTAATAGTACAACATCTAACCTGAAATCCGGTCTTCCACTATTTCTCCTAAGACCGGTAAAATTTGAAAGGGGTCCTAGACTACTTATACCTTTATCCTTGAACCAAGTCCATCCTTTAGCATGCATCTCCATGTTGTTGACATCGTCTTTAGGACTAAGTCTTGGAATCACTTCAACAAACATGTTAGCCCCATATTCATATATTGTCATTAATTACCAAAACACATTTTAGGGCCTGGATGATTTCAATCTCATCCTTTTTGGTAATTGATGACAACACAATCCAAAGGAGAAAGATATGAAGTTGGATATAGAAAGCTCCCCCTTAACTTGTGCATAAATAAAAAGAGGAATTGAAGCAAGGCACATGTAGAGAATTTTTAAGAAATTTTGGCGTAGTTTCTGTAGCTCATTGAAACTTGGAGAAACAATAATATTGAAGATGAAGATATCAATATCATAATCATAGAATCACATCCAAGTTTAACAAGAGTATTTCAAGCAAGCATAAGAATTATTACATCAATATCATAAGTTCAACAAGAGTTTTACAAGCAAGTATAATAAATATTACAGATATTAGACTAGATAGCTCCCCCTAAATATTAGCTTCCACACCCTCTCTCCCCCTTTTGCATCAAGGTACCAAAAAGGTCACTCAGCCGGATCTTGAGAATTGCTTGGAGGCGTAAGGAGACGGCGTCGTCTGTATTGATTGGGAGTAACTATTGCGTTCTCCAGTGCCGTCACACTCTCAGTTAGGGTAGCCAGCCTGTTTTGAGTTTCGAGTTGGAATCGCTGCTGAGAATCCCTCATCTCCTGCTGAGTAATCCTGGTTTCTTGCTGAGAATTTTTAATCTCCAAGATGGCCTCATAAATCTGGGAGAGGGAGGCTTGACCTTCTGCCGGTGCAGCAGCTCCTTGTGCACCTCCTTGTGCAGTCTCCATAGGGGGATTAGGAGCTTGAACATTTGCAGGAATAGGAGGGCCTTCACGGGGCTTGTAAGGCTTGTGGACTGATCCCAAGCCTCCATTATTCCCAGTCTTTTGAATGATCAAGGCCGTGATATAAGGAGCATAATTTATTTTCTTAACACGATCATTCTTGGAAGAGGCAATCTCTCTTATAATGACATCAACCACGTTAAATTTCCGGACATGCATAATATTGTCAATTATGTTCCATGCATGCCCCCGAATAGCATCGAAGTTTCCACTCTTGGAAAGGATAGCATGGTTGATTATTCTATTCACCAAGCTTGGAATGAGAAGTCCCCCTATTTTTCCTGGAATGAAGCGAGCATTCGCATCATAATATACTGTCCAAGTTGGCACCAAAAGAGCTGGTTTGTCATATATCTTCTCAAAAGCGTCAGTCTCTGTGGCCAGGGCTAGCTCAAAGTAATGCTTGTTGCATTCCAGGTAGGAAGATCCAGTCATCCAGTTGAGCTAAGTGAAATCCGGAGAAACATACAAAGTAGCAAAGAACTGCCTGATGATGTCCCCATCATAGTCACACTTGAGGGTGACTAGATCATGAAGCCCTGCTCTCTAAAAGAGGTGATATGTTCCTTCATACTTTTCCAGAGAGTTCAAATGATCCCAGTTGACCCACTTATGATCTGCGAATTGTCTGTTGGGCCATATAGCTGTTCATAGACTAGCTCTTGGAACTTGGTATGAAATCTAGGACTCTTGGAAGAAGCAGGGAGAACAAATTGACTGTGATGTCGCATGATAGCATAATCATCCGCTGAGATAGTCCTCAAGTTGATCTCACTCTCTTCAGGTTCTCCCATGATATCATCTAACTCAGTCCCTGCTTTAGATGAATTATTTTTAGAATCTAAGCTGGAGTCAGCAGAACCTTTGCCTCTGTCTTCTTGAACCTTGCGGCGTTCTTCTGGAGGATGATCAGGAACTTCTGAGGATGATTGACCCCTTTGAGATCCATAAGACTTGCGAGTGGCAATCCTTGTTCTTGGCATCTTCAAAAGAGAGGATTGGATTACACAAGGAATAGTGATCAAAGAAAACTAGGGTTGATTATGAATGAAATGACTTTTCTGTTCTGTCAGGACAATCGGTAGTACCGCTGTTCTAGCGCCAGTACGACCGCACTGCGGTAGTTTCGGACTCAAGAAATGGTAGTTCTGATTTTCCTAACCCGATTCTAGAGTTGGCAAAATCGTCGATTTTTCGGTGATTCTTATGGATTGAATCCATGGAATAGATGCACAAACATCATATAACACTGAAAATATACTTTTGCCCAAAAGAATCGCACAAAAATAATCTACATTCACAAAAACCCTAATTTTGAGACCTAGGGTTCATAAAGCATGGTAAATCGAGGAGAAAACTTGATTTTACCTTGAGAATCGGGGGAAGATGAGCCCTAGAGATGCTAGGAATAAGTTGGAGTCAACGAAAATCCAAGAAAATAAAAGATTCTTCGGAGGAGATAAGGAGGTCTTCGGTGTTCTTTGGAGAGAGAGAGAGAGAAGGACTGAGAGGAGAACGGGTGTTCGCGGGGTTGCGGTGAATAAGTGCGGTAGAGCCGCTCGGGAGAGGATAAGGTAGAGAGAGAGTAAATGCGGTAGGTCCGCACGAGAGAGTTATGGCCTTGCAACCACCTCGACGCGGTAGTTCTACAGGACGAACACTGGTAGTACCGGCATCCGGTAGTACCGTAATTTTACCGCCGGTAGTTCCGATTATCCTGGAACTTCAAGAATAAGAACTGGATTTTGATGATTTTGTAAATAATTCTTAGTTTTGCACTCAAGTAACTATCATTCAAGATTATTATGCAATTAAGTGACTAATGTCTATTTAAGAAAGTAATTTTTACGAACATATCAAATTTGTAGAAATATTTAAAAATAACATCTTTAAAACATAAAAAACACAATTTAGGCCCAAAGTGCAAGTGACAAGAGTTCAAACAACATTTGAATAGTCAATGACATTTAACTCATTCCTCAACAAGCAAAAGCGGCCTTCATCTAATGGTTTGGTGAAAAAGTTCGCTAACTGATCTTCTGTGCGAATGTGGCTAATCTCAATATCTCCTTTGCACACATGATCTCTCATGAAATGGTGATGGATATCTATATGCTTGGTTCTTGAGTGTTGGACAGGGTTATTAGATATTTTCACTGCACTATCATTATCACACAAAAGATGCATTTTATCAAAGTTTATCCCATAATCCATCAAAGTTTGCCTCATCTAAAGCAATTGTGCACAACAACTACCTGCATAAACATATTCGGCTTCGGCTGTGGATAGGGTTACGACGTTTTGTTTCTTGAAGGACGATGAAAATAAGGATCTACCTAGAAATTGACAACTCCTTAAGGTGCTTTTTCTATCCACTTTATATCCCGCATAATCAGAATCCAAATATCCAATCAAGTTGAATTTTGCACCTTTAGGATACCAAAGACCTATGTTTGAGGAATGCGTTAAATATCTTAATATTTTTTTAACAACCACTAAATGGCATTCTTTAGGATCTGCTTGAAAGCGTGCACACATGCAAACACTAAATATGATATCGAGCCTAGATGCAGTAAGATAAAATAAACTACCAATCATGAATCTATAAAACTTTAAATCTACCGGTTTACCTTCCTCATTGAGATCAAGATGGCCATTTGTAGCCATAGGAGTCTTGATGGGCTTCGCATCATCCATGCCAAACCTTTTGAGTAAATCCTTTACGTACTTGGTTTGACTTATTAATGTTCCATCCTTGAGTTGCTTGATTTGAAGTCCAAGGAAGAAACTGAGTTCACCAATCAGAGACATCTCAAATTCCCTAGACATCATATCACCAAACTCTTTACAAAATTCTTGATTAGTAGATCCAAAGATAATATCATTAACATAAATTTGACAAACGAAGAAATCACTATCAATAATTTTTGTGAATAATGTTGTATCAACCTTTCCGATTTTGAATCCCTTAGAGAGTAGAAAATCTCGAAGGCACTTATACCGTGCTCTAGGAGCTTGCTTTAAGCCATATAGCGCTTTTGAGAGTTTATACACATAATTAGGATTCTTAGAATCTTCAAAACCCGGGGGTTGTTCAACATAAACAAGTTCGGTTATTTTGCCATTTAAGAAAGCGCTTTTAACATCCATTTGAAATAACTTAATATCAAAGCTTGATGCAAAATTAAGTAAAATACGAATAGACTCAAGTTTTGCCACGTGTGGAAAGATTTCATCATAATCCAAACCCTCAACTTGAGTATATCATTGAGCAACCAACCTTGCCTTATTTCTTACCATAACTCCGTTTTCATCTTTTTTGTTGTGAAAGACTCATTTTGTGACAATCACATTGTGCTTCTTGGGTCTTTCCACCATTGTCCAAACATCATTCCGGATGAAGTTGTTTAGCTCTTCATGTATGGTATTCACCCAATCCGGATCTTCTAGTGCTTCATCTATATGTTTTGGTTCAATAGAGGAAGCAAAAGAGTAATGTTCACAAAATGAAGCGATACGAGAGCGAGTTTGAGCACCTTTACTCACATCACCCAATATTTAATCTATTAGATGATCTTTAGCTATAGCGTTGTGGATTTTTGGTGGTAGATTTGATGGTTGATCATCTTCTTTGATATCCTCTTCATTTAGATCAACTTGATTTGTTGCGAAAGAGGTTGCAGGTTCAACTTGTGTGGAAGATGATAGATCATTTGGATTTTCTTTTGGCTTGATGTCTCCAATTTGTATGTTCTTCATTGCTTCCATTAGAGCTCTATTACCTACATCATCAAAATCTTCTTGCTTTTCTTGAGAGCTGTTAGTTTCATCAAATTGAACATCGTGTCTTTCTTCAACTACACCTCTAGTTTTGTTAAAGACACGATATGCTTTGCTATTAGAAGAGTAACTAAGTAAGAAACCAACATCGCAACGACTTGTGAATTTTGAAAGATGAACACCCTTTTTCAAAATATAACATTTGCAACAAAAAAACACGAAAATAAGAGATGTTTGGTTTTCTTCCAATTAAAAGCTCATAAGAAGTCTTTTTCAAAAGGCGGTGCAAATAAAGACGATTTATGGCATGACAAGCGGTATTGATGGCTTCCGCCCAAAAGCTATCGGAAGTATTATACTCATCAAGCATTGTCCTAGTCATTTCAATTAATGTTCGATTTTTCCGTTGTACATCTCCATTTTGCTCCGGAGTGTAAGTAGTGGAAAATTCATGGTTTATTCCAAGTTCTTCACAAAAATCTTCAATTTTACTGTTTTTGAACTCGGAACCGTTATCACTACGTATTTTCTTTATTTTAAAATCAAATTCATTTTGAGCCATTTTTGCAAAACTTTTGAAAATCCCAGAGGCTTCACCTTTGTTATATAAGAAGAATACCCATGTATATCTCGAGTAATCATCTACAATGACTAAACAATAGCTATTGTACCCAATGCTCTTATAGGTTGTTGGCCCAAACAAATCCATATGTAAGAGCTCTAATGGCCTAGAGGTTGACATGATACTTTTGGAAGGATGTGAATTTGCAACTTGCTTCCCGGTTTGGCAAGCGTTACATAGTCTATTTTTCTCAAATTTCACATCCTTCAAGCTAACCACTAGGTCATGTTTGCAAAACTTTTTGAGTTGAATCATTCCTACATGATCTAGTCTTCTATGCTATAACTAACCTATTGAAGTTTTTGCAATCAAACAAGTTTTTAAGCAAGATTCTTTTAAGGAAAAAACAACCAAGTAAAGATTTCCAATTCTAAAACCTTTGAAAACCAACTCATTTTCCTTTCTTTTAAAATAGTAACATCATCTTTAGATAATGAGCAAATTAATCCAAGATCACATAATTGAGCAACGGATAGCAAATTAAAATTCAATGTTTCTACTAAAGATATATTTGAAATGGAAATGTCATTTGAGATAGCAATTTTACCTAGACCAATTACTTTTCCTTTGCTATTGTCACCGAATGTGATCTTTTTATTTCCCATCCTATTCTCAAATGTGGTGAACATTTTTCGATCTCCGGTTATGTGTTGAGTGCACCCACTATCAAGCACCCAATGCCTTCCACCAGTCTTGTAGTTCACCTACAAAAGTAATCAGGTTCTTTTAGGTACCCACATTTATTTGGGTCCTTGGAGGTTAGTTATCAAAGCCTTGGGCACCCAAATAACATTTTTCTTAACTCCTAAAATTGAGGTGCCAAGAAATCTAACAATTACCTTTCCATCCTTTGATTTCTTTAGCATATAACAAGAATTATATAAACCAATGGATGGAATCTTACCAATAGAACAATTTTGTTGCACATGTCTTATTTCCCGTTATTTATGGCAATATTTGCCATTTTGCTTAACAAACTTTGTAGACTTGTTTACCGGTTTCTTACCTTTCTTGGGCACATACCCAAGTACTTCTTTGTTGAATGAGCATCTTTGCTCACTCAAAAGCTTATCAAGGGTGGCCTTACCCTTGAAGCATCGTTCTAAGTTTTTACTTAGCTTGGTCACTTGCTCTTTTAGTTCATTATTTTCGACAACGAGCTTTGCATCACAAGATTTAGCGGTTTTATTCTTAGAATCAATGATGGAGCAACATGGCATGGCAAGTAAATCATCACATGGAGTAGATATACTAGATTTAACAATGACTACACTAGGCACTTTTTTATGAATATCGCAAGTAATATCAACACTAGTGCAAGTTTTGCTTGATTTATCTTGGAAAAGCAAATCATGAGCTTCCTTTAGCTCTATATAAGAATCTTTGAGAGAAATGTGTTCTCTCTTTAATACCTTAAACTTTGTCTTCTCTTTTTCAAGATATTCATTTAATTCTTCTAGTATATCCATAAGTTCATCATAAGAAGGCTCTTCATCATCAAAAGATTTTATCTTTTCTCCTTTTGCCATGAGGCAAGTAGGAGCGGAGAATAGCGATGGAGCCTCCTTGTTGGTGATACCGACAAGTCCTCTCTTCTTGAAGGATCCCTCAATATCGGAGTCGGAGTCGGAATCTGAATATTCCTTGTCGAAGTCCCATTCTTCAATATGGTTTTCGTTCTTGCCATCCTTGTGAAGCTTCTTGAATAGTTTCTTCTTGTAATTATATTCTTTCTTCCTTGATGATTTGCCTTTGTCATCTTTCTTGTTAGGGCAATGAGAGACAATGTGCCCATTCTCATCGCACTCATAGCAACAGATATTGCTATAACACTTGTTTTCATTTGAAGATTGCCCCCTTACAATCTTGTCAAATTTGAAGCTTCGATGTGGGCGTCTCCTCATGAATTTCTTCATTCTCCTCACAAGGAGAGCAAATTCTTCTTCGGAGCCTTCATCTCCATCTTCTTCATCACTTGATTCCGCTTTCGCCTTAAAAACGGTAATTTTCTTTCTTGATGAAGTGGACTCCAATAGCTCTTCCTTATCCTTCTTATATAACTCATTTGTGATAAGGTTCCCCAGGAGCCCGGTCGGTGTCATTCTTGGCAACTCGGGAGAGTTGAGAAATAATATCACCAACATCTCATACTTGTCGGGTAGAGCTCTAAGCATCGTGCGCACAATATCAAGCAAGTTAGTGCCAAGACTTTGAGCTCATTTACAATGTTGTTGAGTCTAGAATACATCTCGGTGATGTTTTCTTGAGGTAACATTGTAAATATATCATATCTGATCCGAAGCCTATGCAATTTGGCTTCTTTAACCATGGATGTGCCCTCTTGAATTTCGGAGAGCGTGGTCCATATCTCATGAGCGATTTCAAGGTTGCTCACTCGATTGAACTCATCTGCGTTTAAAGCTCCAAATTGAGCGTTCATCGCTTGAGCATTGAGGTGAGAGTTTCATTCCTCAAGTTCCGTGGGGTGTGTAGGATCAAGAGCCATAACGAAACCCTCACTAACAATTCTCCATATGCTTGGGCTCATGGCCTTTAAATAAATGGACATTCTAATTTTCCAATATGCATAATTTGTTCCATCAAATAAAGGAGCCTTGCCTATTGACATTCCCTCACTAGCCATCCTTTCTCTCCTAGACAGTCAAGTCTAAAATTAGAGAGACCAAGCTCTGATAGCACTTGTAGGATGAAGGATAACCGACTAGAGGGGGGTGAATAGGAGGTTTTAAAAATCTTGACCGAATTATACAACTAGGTAAGATAAATTATAACAAGACAACATATCACAAGATATATACTACAAATTTAAATGCAATAAGTAAGGGCAAGAGATAATCACAATGAAGGTAAGGGGATTTTTCCCGTGGTATCGAAGATTTGTCGATCTTCACTAGTCCACGTTGAGGAAGCTTGACCCAATCAAGCCGGCTCCACGAATTAAGCATTCCCGCGATTTCACTTCTGGTTGTTCTTCCTCCCCTTCGGAGTTGGTGAACACCGAACTAATCACAATCGGCGTCGGACCTCTTCACAATCTTCTTGAAGAGATCACCGCGCAAACTCTCGCCAAGCCGTCTAGGTGTCAACAAACACCAAGAGTAACAAACATTGATCTTCGCTTGACGACAATCAAGTGTTATGGATTAAACTAGAATTAATGCACTTGATTTTTCTCAACAACCTCACAAAAGATGCAACAAGAGAGAATGTGGTGTGAAATGAATGCTCTAAGCTCAAGAGTGTTCAATGAATGCTCAACCTTCTGTCCTAGAGCTGGTGGGGGTGTATTTATACCCCCTACAACCAAATACGATTGTACGAGAAAGAAATTAGAAAAATTCAAGACAATCGGTCATACCGCCATATATTGGCCGGTACTACCGCACCTCCATGGTCAACACAGTAACAGCTGTAACAGAGGTATTAAATGCATCTAACATAGCTGTTGGAAGCTTGGTGCGGTACTACCGCCATTGAACATGCGGTAGTTCTGATGATCGGTAGTTCTACAAAACTCTGGTGGTACTACCGTTTTTCGTTGAAGCACAAAAATGCACCTTTCTGGAAAAAATATACCGCACTTCTTTTTCGGAATCATCGATGTGCGGTAGTTCCGCTAACACAACGGTGGTACTACCGTTTTTGCAAAAGGTGAAATAAAACCAGAAAAGGTGTTGCTCTGTAAAAACGTACCGCACAAAAATCGGAATCACCGATGTGCGGTAGTTCCGCCCATGTACCGCCGGTACTACTGCTCTTCTAGAGAAGCAAAGAAAATAGCAAGAGGTGTCTCTGTGGAAAAAACATACCGCCGGATTTTCGGTACAACTGACATGCGGTAGTTCCGCCCATGTAATGCTGGTACTACCGCTCTTCCAGAGAAGCAAAGAAGATCACAAGAGGTGTCTCTCTGGAAAAAATATACCGCCGGTTTTTCGGTACAACCGACAAGCGGTAGTTCCGCCAATATAATGCCGGAACTACCGATTTTGCACAGACTGTTGATTTGAGCTTTAAAACAGATTTTGAATGCATGCATAATTCTAGTTTGATCCATAGGCATAAAGATATGCTTTCAAGCTACTAGTCATGATCCCTCTTAATAGTACAACATCTAACCTGAAATCTGGTCTTCCACCATTTCTCTTAAGATCGATAAAATTTGAAAGGGGTCCTAGACTACTTATACATTTATCCTTGAACCAAGTCCATCATTTAGCATTCATCTCCATGTTGTTGACATCGTCTTAGGACTAAGTCTTGTAATCACTTCAACAAACATGTTAGTCCCTTATTCACATATTGTCATTAATTACCAAAACACATTTTTGGGGTCTAGATGCTTTCACCCCCCTCCCTCTCCCTACCCCCTCTCTTCCTGCTCTCGCTAAGGGGGTGGTGGTAGATGCCGTTGCGGGGGCGGCGAGCCCCCGGCGGACATTCGAAGTCGTGTAGCAGCCCTTCCCCCTTGGCTAAAGCTCACGGGTTGCCGACGTCCCCCTTGAAGGCCAGATCTCTTGAGCTGCTAGTCCCCCCCGGATTATGTAGGGAGCTCTACCACCCATCAAAGCAGCCACCGAATGCGGGATAGGGGGTGCCGACGCCGAGGAGTGCTTTGTGCGGGGAGCCACTGTCTTCGCATGCGCCGGGAGGCCCCCCGTCGCGCAGGGAGCTGTCGCCTCCGCATCTCTGGGGCCATCGTCGTCTTCACACACGTCGGGAGGCCCTATCGTGCAAGGAGTTGTCGCCTCCGCATCTTCTGGGGCCAACGTCATCTTTGCACGCGGCGAACGTTCCTTGGTGCCCCACGCTGGAGAGGCCCACCCCGTGCGGATGCTGCCATTGGCAGACCGAGGTGGCCGCAGCGGCCGTGGCCCTGTCGTGGGAGATTGCCGACCACCAGCGTCGGGGGAACCGTCGTTGTCGCCACTGCCTGGCTGCGAGGGCACGCTTGTCGACAAGTGTCTCCTCACCCCCGGCTCCAGAACCCCTGCCCCCGGGATCTCGTTTGTGTGCTTGCCGGTCTGCGTGGGGCGGAGAAGAGAAGGTCAAACTCTCATGCTGCTATGTCGGAGGCGCCCCAAGTGTAGTTTGTGTCCTAAAAAGTAGTAGGTCATCCGTTGGAAGAGCCCGGGTAGGGTGTTATTGCCGGTGGAAGAGCCCGAGGAGGGGGCTGTTGCCGCTGAAGTGTCGTCTCGAGGCGTAAGGCGACTGCCCCGAAGGCCTCGTTCGTAGCAGTTGGTCCAGTCCACCTTTGTTTGTGCCGCACGAGTGGAGGGGGAGAGGAGTCGGAGTCGGAGTCGGAATCGTCCTTCGGTTCTGCTTCGTCCACTGTTACTGCCGAGAGGAAGAACCACATCCTCACCTAATTCATATGAAGCTCCTCGCTGGTGGCCCTGTCAGCGTGTGAACCAACCTGCACCTACTTTTACTCTTCTCTCTCAAGTCGGTGTTAGGGAGATCCTCTTCACTGTTCGGTTTTAACCAGTCCGAAGCTCTTGTGAGTTGGGTGGGAGGTGTTATCATTCCCTTAGTTTTGATGTGTGTGCGACAGGTCTTGCTGATGTTAGGGCGTGATCAGAGTTGGCTAGTTGATGTCTCTAGATTCGGTGATACTGATAGAGTGTTGTAAGGCGTGCCTCGGTTGCAATATCCCTCCTGTCGGGGATAATTTCCCTGCCAGGGTGTATCTTTTTTTTAACCTTGTTTTCTCCTACTTTATCAACACAAAGAGCAGCTCTTCTGCCTCTTTCTTAATAAATAAATAAATAAATAGCCATCTATATTCCTCGACACATTGACATAGGTATCTATTATTTTCAGAAAATGCCATTCTTGCAACGTAATTCAGTCCTCAATTTCGTAGTGAAGGCAAAATTATAGAACAAGGTGTCCAGATGAGCTTCTGCAAGAACTGAGATGGAGCACCGGGAAAAACTTTACTAGCCCTTAACCCACCTTCAATAATGTTTTTCATACCGGACAGCATCACTGATATGCTGTCACCTGGCATCCATCATTATATGGTATGGTATATGACGGTTAATCTAGAAGTTATGTACTAACCAGTATGCTGGTGTGAGCCAGTCGTCAGTAAAAGTTCTCTTACAGAGCCTCGATCTCAGATATCACCAAAATGTTTCCTTATTATAGAGGTGAAATGCAGAATTGAAATGTTACTAGAGTTACACTAATTGTGAGCAAAAAAAACCTGAAGCAGGCAAAAAAGAAGA
Source organism: Hsuehochloa calcarea (assembly GCA_036346395.1). Taxonomy (NCBI): domain Eukaryota; kingdom Viridiplantae; phylum Streptophyta; class Magnoliopsida; order Poales; family Poaceae; genus Hsuehochloa; species Hsuehochloa calcarea. Next base: position 5,304,637 of record CM070609.1, read on the forward strand.
GCCAAATCAAAAGGAAGTAGCGGCCTAGAGCTGCCGCGTAAAAATGATAAACCAGGATGCTGGTACTTAACTCCATCACGGTGAGTAGGGACAAAACATCATCGATATTCACAACAATAATGAATTACAGAATTGCAACAAACTACTGATGCAAATTGCTCACAATTTCAGCTGCTTCCTGTATGCATCCCAATTCCCATGCCCTCTAATATGTGAACAGGACCTTGCCACCATATCTTGTCAGTTGTGGCAAACCTGGGAAACTAGAAATAATCTTTAATCACAACAACGGTTTTGAGCATTGCAACTTAGCAACTATGGTCATAAGAATGGAAAATGATGAGTGAAAAGATAATTCAAGTGCTTATGTTGCTATTATGCAACCTTTATCAGTCTATGTTCCATCCTTACGATTAAAAGCCCCTGTTTACTGCTCCCAATTCCATAAATTTCGGAAATAAAAGAAAGGAAATGCGTTAGAACACAAACCTTTTCCCTTATAGAACTTATTAACGTTCTGAAACTAGGTACCTCCCCACACCTTCGCCTTCCAGATCTATGTCGGGGTATACTGCTGCAATTCATATCTTCAGTTGCCTGTCCCTGGATGTATGCTCAGGATTTACTTGAAATTACAACAATATCAAACTGCCAAAAATACTAGCAAAATTATGTACTAAAATTTATGTTGCAGAGGTCAAAACTAGCTCAATTTGCTTATCCCATAACATTTCCATATTCAGAGACATCCCATGGGAAGGGCACTGGAGATGAATCCATGGGAAAAATAAAAAGAGAAAATGTGAAAAATCTTGCATCCTGAAGTTGTGTAACCTGTCACCTGTGTCTATCTATCCGTACTAACAAAACAACATTTGCAGGAATACTTCCTCAATGTTTCGTCTAGCAGTCAATATCACTTGTGCTGTATGTTTCTTTTATGAGTTAAGTAGCCATTCAGCTATAGACAATACGTAAACCTGCCATGGAAACTTGCTATTCAATATAATCGAAAGAAAAATTACACCACTAGGCTAACATTCATCTCCCCATTCCTCCTCTTCATCTAACACATCATGCATTTCGCAAACCGGGATGCACACCCACGTGACGTGGACGCCAAAACTGCGTCCGGAAGGAAATACAGAAGTACTAAAGGCTAAACTAACCTGTGGGAAACCGTATGAATAATTCTACTGACATTTGATCCGTCAATTCCCATGCCAAATGCTATGGTAGTCACCACGACCTATATATAGAGGATAAGTCATTAGAGTGGGGCAGGGGGACTGAAAGGTCCAACAAAATGTCGCAGACAGAAAAAATACGGAGAACTTCTACAGACATTACTTCAAATGATTAATTGAGTTTACTCTACAGAGTACAGCATCCTTCTGAAAAACAGTCGATGTAAACAGTTATGCGGTGAAATTTTATACCATCTTAACAAATGAATATATGGAAAAGTGAATTTGTTGTTGTATTGCCATTGAAATGCTTCAAAACTCAAATACAAGGGTTAATCGCTCTAATCCTATGTAAGCAAGGAACTATGTAGAGCCAGGCACTAAGATTATCAAGATCTCCAAGCGCGATAAAAGTATAAAACAGTATATTACTGTGGAAATATGTATGCACTGCATTTCAGGAGAAATAAGTTCTGCACCAACGTTTCAACCCATTCCCGTGTCACCAAGTTCATTCTAGCGTGATAATACAGGTAGTGTGCACCAAAACAATCTAGTTAGCATTAGAGCCAGGAAGCAAGAAATAGTCAAATGTTGATAATACATAGTGAAGTTTCAGTATATACTTAAGTATACAGAAGCATGAGCCGTGTAATATCAGGATTCAGGAGATTTATCATTTCAATTGAAGCCATTTTCTCAAGGATTGGCACAACAAAGTAAAGAATGTTGTGAACATGGCATATGTACTAATGGATAGTATTGTTGAAATGTAAAAGGTGCCTACTCATCTCAAACAGGTATGTGGGTAAATCATATAGAAAGAAACTAAGCACAATCAAGTATCAATTCCATATATGTTGACTGCGGATTTAATAGGACAAGGCGAGGCGAGACAGAAAGCTACTAATAAAATAGCATAATCTGAACACACCACTTAGTCATATCCATGCCAAATGCATCTCACATCAACTAATCTTTATTAACTTTATATTAAAAAGTTGCATCATATAAATAGTAAGTTCCCAATATCTGAACAAAAGGGAGTTAAATAAGGAATTTACATAAGTATCAATATCATCACTTTGAGATCTATAAATGGAAATACTAAGCCCCTCTTTCATGCACACTGCTATCTCAATGAATTTTCACATCAGCAAGTGAGCACATGGAAATTGCAGAAGAGAGGCAACCTTTCCACGGTATATTCCAGTCATATGTGAGATGAAACACTATCAAACGGACATAGTTATTATTACCTCTAAGGCATTGGAATGGAATTGTTGATGCACCTGCCTCAAATGTGATTTAGGCATCTCAAAAGAAGTGTCAGATAGCTTCAAACAAGATACAGGACTGTGTATATTAAGAGAACAGATAATCTGATTAAGGTATTGTAACGTGCAAACATTTAAGCTATTTGCTTCTACAAAATTAGCATGTATCAGTGAATGGTCCCCACCTTTGCATTATATGTTGCAGCTTTGAGGCCAGATTTGAACAAATAGTTAGCAAGTTCCACAGTTTCTTTCCTTGTGGGTACATGAACAATTGTAGGACCTTGATCCAAACTTTCTGAGGAACTAGTTTCATGGCATTGAGCAGGAAATGCAAAGCTCTCTGGTTGCAAGCATTCAAGGAACTCCCTGCATGAAACTACAAGAGAAAAACTCAAGTGTCTTAGGCTACAGAAGGATGATCTTTCAAAACACTGCTATCATGCATCCTACAAAGTGTCAATATCCATATGCCCATATCAAAGTTAAAAAATGGGTTTCATCAAAGATCTTACATTCTAAAAAAAGAATGGTAATTTTCATATAAGCACTGCAAATAATTTAAAATCCAGGTTCGAAAATAAGGTCAACAGTTCCTTTTTTCTTAAAGCATTGAAGCTGCCCAGTGTCCACTCAAAAGCAAGTAGTCATACAAAAGTTAATAGATCATTATTCCATTACCATCAAAATCATCTACTCCTTGTTATGGTTTAAGGTGGGAGAAGGTACTGGTAAACTGGTCGAAATCCCACATAATCGGTCCCAATGTCCTGAACCATTGTACACCCAACACAATATCGAATCCTGCAAGTGGAATGACATAGCAATCCATAAAAAAATCTTCGTCGCCGATCCGGACATGCACTCCATTAAAGAGTCGATCTTTGGCGACTGTCGCCGATGGCGGTTGCGATGTTGATGGAATAGCCCGAAGCTGGTGTAAGGCCAAGCCAACGTGTTGTCTCCTCTGCCATGAAATTATGGGTGGATCCCGAGTCAACCAAGGCTCGCATTGTCTCATCTTGAATATCAACTTGTAGCTGCATTGTTTTGCCCATGCGGATACCTGTGAGAGCGTGTAGAGAGATTTCTGTTGGAATTAATACGGGCTAGGCCCGATTTTTAATTCTAATTAATTCCTGAAAAATCTCAAAGGCTCATGTGTACGTGCTAAAACTGTTTAATCCCATATAGAGAATTGAAGGGGGGTTACACCATTTTATAAGATGGAACGTGGTAACCCCCTTGTGGAATTGGAGAGAGCCAACACACGTGCGCGCTAGCTCGCTTCGCCGAGCCGTCTTGCGTCTTGCGTGTGTGTGTGTGTGTGCGCGCTTGCGTCTGTGAGCATGTTGGGTGAGTAATGGCTCAATGGCGACCATTTCCTCTGCCTCTTTGTTTTTGGCTATTAAAGTGAATGGCTGCTTCTCCGATTCACCCCACGAGAGACTAAGAAAGAATCATCGAGTTTATTACTGCTGGATCTGGCGAGCCATCGTCGCCGCTCCAACCTCTCCGCCGGCCAGTCCAGCCATTCTCTTGAGGCTGTGAGCGCACCTACAAGATCCCGCGTCACCTCTACAACTGGTACCCTCCACCGCGGCGGCAGTCGCCGCTGTTCACGGATCCATCGGTCCCGGCGGCCGCGCCGTCAATCGGCGTGGCGAGTCGCATCGGCTTCCACATCAAGACCGAGTGCGCATGTCGCTCATGTCGGTAGCGTGCGTGGCACGATCCACCACTTCAGATTCCGTGGCTCGGTAGACTTAGTCCACCGTGAGCCATCTCACTAACATGTGGACCCACATGTCATAATTTCTTTAATTATTTCTTTTTCAGAAATTCCTTCACGACGCAAGCATTGCGCAATAATCCAATTTCCTTTATAAAAATAATTCAGAAATTCTGGAAAAATCCAATTTAAGGGTATTTTCTTTAGATTCAATCTTCCAAAGCCCATATCTTTTGCATCAGAACTCGATTAAGCCCATCCAAATTTCTAAATTCATATAAATTCAATATCTATTTAATGCTGAATTTTATTTGATTTTTGGAGTTTGTTTTGCCTCTGTTATTTATTTGTTTTGTTTCTTTTGCCTCGTTTTGCAGTAGGCGTCGATACTTGGAAATTTTGGAGAAGAATGAGCACCAAGATCAAGACCAGTACCTAGACTTATTTCAAGGCAAGTTATACCTTTGATCATGTTGTAGGAATATTGAAAATTTGATCTTTGACTTCGCAGTTCAGACTATAGCTTATGAGCACAATACATGCATTGATGCTTAATCTGCGAGGATCTCTGCCCTGAAACTCTGTTATCTAGTAATCATAATCTATTCCTTGAACTGATATATTGCATGAAAGGAATTAATCTGCTAAGGAAAAGCGACTATGTTACGACACTATGAATCTTAGCATGTCAAACTAGTGCAGATTCATCCTACCATTAGTTCTCGCATTGCATTCATATAATGATCGAATTACCTAATTCGAGCAAGAATTTCGTCTGTGATATTTGATCCAGTTTGAATCTATGAGTAGGCCAACTTGAGTTTGATTTCTGATGATGAATTCTCACTTATGTTACCTAGCGATCATGATCTTTGCAATATAATAGTCAATGCTCGGTACTCTCTCAACCTTAGAAGCCAATCTGCATACCTTTCATTCTGACATGAGGAATGGCAATACTAATTTCTCTGTTCAGAACTCAGGTACAATTCATGTTATTCCTTACTACTTCTCGTCAACTATCTGATGATCCTCTATATATACAGAAAATAGCATGAAACCATTACTAAGAAATTTCTAGGGAAGAATCTGAGTAATTGAATCATAATGTGAAAACGATTGAATAACTTTCGATGAGAAATTAGACTAATAATGAACGCATATTTAAACGATAGCAAAAAATCAAATGGTATCGGTATAGACTATTCGCAACTAAATTTTATTGGAACATGATTGAATTATATTAAATCATCATCTACACACTAACGTGAACTCTGCGTACATCAAACTCTAGCATTAAATATGATCGTGTACAGGTATTGTTAGAAATGGCTTTTTGATTGCAGCCTACCGTTATAAGTCAAATGACTGCACGTATCTTGATGTTAGGAACCGCTACATATTTAGTCATCTGATATCCTCGCTTCGTTGTGGTCAGAAATGATCTTACTATTGGTCAGTTATACTGGCCAATATTGAATGTGATGTACCGAAATTGGAAGTCGCAAGTACATATCACCGTAAGTCCTACAGAGATGCTTCGCAGCTAGTTCCAGCTCATTGGCTCTTGGACTCACGCCTCACGGTTCGTCATTCACGAATAATGGACATACGACAATGCGAACCTGCATCAAACCTTTGTTCAGTCTAATCCTGCCGTCTTTTACCGTATGCTGCAACTGCACGTATGCCCAAACATGCGTTTACTGTCATAGCAAAGTCACGTTCGCATGACAGATTTTACATAAAGTTCATGCTTAATCAATCATGTTAGTTACGATGTGCAGCGCGCCAGCGCGTGTAGACTCTCGTATCACTTCTGTAGCACTGCCTGCGCTCGCGCTGTGCATCACCACTGTAGTCCTGTGTGCAACGGCGCTCTGCGCGGCTGCCGTGCCCCTTGTGTCTGCCGGCATCGCCCGCGTCTGTCGCCGTGAGCGGTGCTTTCTGCCACGTCATAGACCGTTGCTACCGACATGAGCGGCTTGCACTTTGGCCGCGTATCTGCGCTAGCCGTCGTCGAGCCATTGCGTAGCATCGCTGTAGTGCCCGCAGTCCTGAGTGACTCTTGCGCCTGATCTAGTGGACCCGCTACTATGAGTCTGGCAGTGACACCGTGAGCCTTCACCCATCCGCGCTTAAGCTGGCCGACTGTCACCTCCGGTCTCTCTTGCGCGTCGGCATGCGCTCTCCGTGCCTTAGCATGCGCAGGTCGCCACGCGTAGAGCCAGTCCGTGTCTTGTCGGTCGCTCGCGCCTGCATCCGACGGTCTCTTGTATCTTGGCGCGCTTGGCTGCTCTGCCTGACGCTTGCGTCGGTCTTGCACTCTTGCCTTAGTCGCCGGCCTTCGCGTCCGCCCTCTCTCGCCACTCCCATAGCACCCCTGCATTCGCTCTTGCTGCCTATCTCCTCTTCTTGTGTGGATCTTGCTACCAGCCATGAGGACTTCCTCGCATTGAGTCCCTTTCCTTGCCTCCAACTTATCCGAGCGATCTCTTTCGACTTGGTGCACGGCTTCCAGTTGCACGCCAGTCTGCTTCAGCCCTATTCATTCCCTAGATTCTAACTCTTGCGAGCCTCCCAGCTCTGCGCTGCGGCTCTTCCTGCATGCCCTGCCTTCAACGCTCTCTCCTTATACCACTCGTGAGCTAGACCGGCTCCATGCATTCACATGCTATGGGCATCGTAGATTTCGGGTACGCTTTCTCAACATCTTCTCCTACTTACCAATTACTCATTGCCTGCGCGCAAGACTCATTTTTCCGATCCCATGTCTATCTGACATTACCTCTACTTGCCAAGTCTACGCGGCATTGACTTTCCTCCGGCTCCTCTTGTGGCCTCCTGCGCCATCTTGATCTCTGACGGCCTGATCGCATGCCGCTTACTTCTTCGCCGTCGTAGCTCATAGCCATACCATTGCGCCAATCTCTCGCCGCGTACCCAACGCCGTCCATTGACCTACGCCACGTATCCAAACAATGAATGAACAAAGCGCTAATGTAGATAAAGACAAAGTCTGCACCACAACACGATGAATTGTCGTCCAAACCTATTGAGAAATCAACACAACGCAATGACTAATTTCTACGTAGGTACCGCAAAGTAGCTAAGCGTACGCCGGTGAGGATTTACCAGTCAAATCAGGCGCCTCAGAGCAAAATCCCAACTCCACAGTGCCTCTCTCCCCCTCTTCTGCGCCGCCGCCGTCAGAGTCGCAGCCCAGAGAGAGCCGTGGTTTTGGGTTCGATTTTTGAATCACGAGAGGGAACAGAAGCGAAGGCGAGGGAGGGAGGAGGAAAAAGTTGGCGTTTCATACACGGCCACCGCTAACATGTGGGACCAACAGGACGGTCAGTTGGGAGGCAGAAGCGGCTGTAATACAGAGCTATTGAAGGGCCTTTTTCATTAAATTACTAGTACTGACTGCGTGATCGCGTTCTAACGGCCACAAGAGAGCCAAACTTGGATCGTGGATAAATTCGCGATCAAATAAGGGGCTGGACGGAAGGGAAAACTAGTTGAAGGGGTCCTTTATGCAAAATTACCTGTGAGAACTTTTTCTCCGCGCCTATCTCGACCGCGAATGCTTGATCGAACGGTATATGCGCGCCCCACTTTCACCACCCTCTCCGCCACCGCCAAGTCGCCGAATCGCACGGCGAGGTGGACGGCCGTTCTTGACGCCCACCACCGCTTGAGACGGAATGGCATGGGATGGATTGATCGCCGAGCACCGCACGCGCGCCGGCCTCGTTCTTGGTGCGGTGGATGCGACGCCTCGCAGCGCACCGCCGCCAATAGTGACCAGCAGCTCCGATCAAACGGGCGCCAAGAAGAGATGGAGGAGCAAGTGAGATTGAATTAACTGAGGGGGAGGGGGGTGTTCTTGGAGAGATAACTGCAGTACGTCCTGGGCGGTCATTGGCATGGAGGGAGTGCATGATCTGCAGAGACGAGGAGTTCATAACATGGCGATCATGGCTGCAACATTTGGGGGCTTTGTTTCTTCAGAATTGCCAGAATTGGTGGCGTTCATCTAGTTGCGGTGTTTTTGTTGTGTGCCTTCGATTGATCCCTACCAATTGCTGCCTCAACCCTGACCTTCAATTGGGTTGGAATCCGAAATGCCAATCAGGAGCTGCAATGTAGTGAAGCAAAACCAGCAAGAGTCACAATGGAGTGACAAAACGGTAGTATTGCCAATCAAATGCAAGGTATTATGCTGTGTATGGATATTATCGAGACGTTTTTCCTGCATGAACATTCACTGACAGGTATTCTCGAATAGATGAACATTCTCCGAGAGGCGAGCTCAATGAATCTAGAGGTGCATTGCATTTGAGCCAAGCTCGACGACAAGCAAGTTTTCGCAAGAATTTCTTCTCTATGCAAAATGTTTGCACTTGCAGCGGTTATCTAGAATCATTAACATACTGTGCACATATCTGTAGCATATGAGAGGTAGACGATGAATTTGATTCTCTTCAAGGTTGCGGTGCACTGGACAAGGCCTTCCTCTCTCGTAGTCCTTGATTCCCAATAAGGGTTTGTTTAGACACATTATGATCCAACTCAATTCCTTTGGATTGATTCGGAATTTGAATTAAAGTCCTTTTCAATCCGAAGGGGTTGGTTATAATCCTCCTATTCAAACAAGCCCAAAGTGTGTAGAGGTATATTGGTACTGGCAAGACAACCCTTTTTATAAGCAACAAGTCAATCCTCAATAGAGAATTATTTCCAAATAGTTTTAGCTCCTCCTCCGGCCTTTGTTTTACTGGGACTGGTCCCCTTCCCTGTCTCGGTGGCCGACGGCAGAGGGAGGGGGCCCACCTGCTTGCCCTCTTTCTTTAGCCTTCTTGCTTTTGTATATTATCGCTACCATTTCTGCTTTTTCTGAGTAGATTTTTTCTTGTCTTTGTTCAACCCACATCCATGGAGGTGGTGTTGATTACCTTCTTCTCTCGGCGCCAGAAGCTCCCCACCCCTAAATAAATGCCTTCCCATGGTGGACTTGGTGTGTACGCCTTGGCATTTATCACCTCTTCTCCCCTTTCCTTCCAAATCCCTTGGTTTTGAGATTGAGCTTCATAAACCCCAACAATCTTTCCCGGTTTTCATTAAGATCTAACCATTTTAGGCCTTTGGCTACTAGCTTTGCACAATCGGATTTTGTTCTTCAACATCATCAATATTGGCGGTGTCAACTCGCTCAACCTCCTATTGCGATGGAGACCAATAGCAAAGAAGCTTCGACGGCTTTGCGACTATGCCGCCCATCGCAACCTTCATTGGGTAGAACCACGGTGGCCTCCTCGGTTGAGCGCCTCCTCGCCGATCTCATCGTCTCGTGGTTTGCGCATGCCACAACCAAGATTCCCAATAAGTATTGATCCTTGCAGCATCGGCGTCCATGGCATTTCCAAAAGCTTCGACAACTTGATTCCGTCGACAAAGCAAGGTGAACGCGTGGAAGGATTCCATCTAATCAAAGCAACACCTATCCTGAATGGCAAATTTGTAATTTTCCTTTTATTTCATAGCTCTTATGTAATGCTTGGGGTGTTTGTACTGTTTAATATCTCAACATAATATATCCAGGGGTAATTAATCCTTAAAACAATTATGGAGTTTGCATGTAATCATCCATGGGGGCATCGTTTAATTTCTTCCGGCCAGCATATTTTTTTTGTTTTTAATGGACACAACTAGCGCCCAGACAGACATACGATGTGAGGCTTCTCATCACACGCCCTTCTTTATCGTCAAATCTGACCTAAAATGGTCGATTTCAGCCATTCATTTGGTGCAATAAAAATCGGTGAGGCGCAACAATTCTTTAGTAAGACTGCAACAAAAATCTGATCCGATGCAACAAAAATGTGGCAAATTCTCAGCTCAAAACAACAAGCACGTATTCTCAGTGCAACAAATAGATATCCCTATCGCAACAAAAAGTTTACTCTTGTGCAACAAAACAAAAACACCATTGCAACAAATACCCTCTTACCGTAACATTTGATGCAACAAAATACGTTGCAACAATAAAAAACACTCCATACAACATTTCGAGCCAACTGTTGCAACAAATTAAGCAAACATTTTCAACAAATTGTACCTGGATAAGGCACCCCGATGGCGAGGAGTAGCAACGGCACATCATTGAGGGTGTTGCTGCGGCACCGATGAGGAGCCCGCGACGATGGAGCTCAAATGCTACTCATGTATGTCATCTTCGGCGGTGTAGCCCGTGCTGCACCGCGGCCGACTCCGTGCCTGTGTTGCTAGCGAAAGCAACTCGCATGCTGGCACGTGTGAGAGGGGAGGAAGGAGCTCGCGCTTGGGAGCAAGATGGTGGTGGTTCGTCGTCGGAGCAACAGAGAGAGAGAGAGAGAGAGCAAGCAGACCTTCTGAGTTGGATACACATCACACGAATGCTATGGGGATGAGAAATGAGTGGCTGGGAAGCTAGTTGTGAATGAGTGGCTAGGAGTCATTCCCTGTCCGATATTTTATTACGATTAGACGTAGGAACGCTATGATTGTCCAACGAAAAAACACGGAGAATCCTTTAGTTTGCTTCAGTTCAAGATATAATAAATCTACCAACAATATATTTTCCCTGTTATCCTAACAAAGTAACAAATAAGTAAAAGATTGTGGGTATTTACTCTAATACCCTATTTTAGAAGAGGTCTGGGTTCAACCGGTCAGATCGGCCCAGGCTGGCAGTCTTATTGGCAGAATCCATTTCGGTTGGGTTTGGCCAAGACCGTCTCGTGCGTCGCGACGTATGGGTCTCAATTTCCATGCCTATAAGAGGGAAGGTCCAGAGGGCGTTGTTACCAAATCCCTAACCTCCCATCCGAGCTGTCGTGCCCTAGCTGCAGTGGTTGCCAACTCTGCTGCAGCACCCCTGCCACCGTCTGCTGTGGCACCACTGCCACTACCTGATTCCTGCTGCCATGGCTGGCTATTGCCACTGTGTTGCTATCGCTGCTGCCAAAGTGTAGGATCAAGGATAACCGACTAGAGGGGGAAATAGAAGGTTTTTAAAACTAATCAACTAATTAAAAACTTTAAGCAGGATAGTCCTAATAAAGCTTCCTAGCACAAACAAAATGATAGAGCTACTATGCTACTTAAGATAAATATGAACTAATGTCAATAATAGATATAATTCTAGCTGAGCAAAATCTTGCACAAGAGAATTACTAGAATTGTAAATGCGGAATAGTAAGGACAAGAGTAAACCACAACGAAGACAATGAAGTTTTTCCGTGGTATCAAGACTTGTCGGTCTTCACTAGTCCACGCTAGGAAACTTGAACTAATCAAGCCACTCCACAAATTAAGCCTTCCTCGATTTCACTAGTGGTTGTTCTTCCTCCGCTCCGGAGATGGTGAACACCGAACCACTCACAATTTGGCACTGGGCCTCTTCACGATCTCCTTGAAGAGATCACCGTGCGAACTCCCACCAAGCCGTCTAGGTGTCGACAAACACTAAGAGTAATGAACCACAATCTTCGCTTGACGACAATCAAGTGCAAAGGATCAAACTAGAATGAATGCACTTGAATTTTACTAAACAACCTTACAATGAATGCAATGAATGCAATGAGTGTATATGAGGTGTGGAGATAGTGTTTTTGGCTCAAGGATGTTAAATGAGGTCTCTCACATATGTCGTTGAGCTGGTGGAGGGGTATTTATACCCTCTACAACCAAATATGACCGTTGGGGGTAAAACCCCAAACTTTTCAGCAAAAGCGGTAGTACCGCCGTTCAACGGTCGGTACTACTGCACCTTCCCAAAAGGCATAGTAACGGTTAGTGCAGACGCATTAATTGCCTCTAAAAGAGCCACTGAAAATTCAGCGCATTACTACCGCCATTGATCATGTGGTGGTTCCGTTTACCGGTCATACCAAAACACAAGGGTGGTACTACCGTTTCACTTTGAGGATCAAAACAGGTCTTTACTGGAAATAATGTACCGCTGACTACTTTTCGGACTTACCGGGCTACGATAGTTCCACTCAAGATTTGCGGTCATAGCGCGATGCAGTAGTTCCGCCAAGTAAGCTTCGGAACTACCGTTCACCAGGTGAGCAACCAAGTTAAAAAGGTGTCTCTCTGTAAAATACGCACGCAAACAAGATTTAGGTATCGACGGGTTGCGGTAGTACCGCACCACTATCCGGTCATACACATGCATGTAGTACCGCCAACAAAACGTCAGTCTACCGATTATCCTGATAAATGCAAAGTTGGCTTTCAAAACAAACTTTAAATGCATGCATGATCCTAGATTGATCCAAGTGGCACAAGAACATATTATTAAGCTACTAGTCATGATCCCTTTTAATAGTACGACATTTAACCTAAAATTCGGTCTTTCATCCTATTCTCCTAAGACCAAGAAATATAAAAGTATTCTAGACTACTTGTACCTTATCTTTGAACCAAGAATATAATGTTGACCTTGAGCATGCATCTTGATTGTTATATTCATCACTGAGACTAAACCTTGTAAATACTCAATAAACATGTTAGTCCCATATTCACATATTGTCATTAATTACCAAAACAATTTTTAGAGGCCTAGATGCTTTCACAGAGGTAGCCGCCGCCACTGCTGCTGCCGCTGCGTCGTCTACCGCAAAAAGAAGACAAGGAGAAGAAGTGGAAGGCGATATGAGGAAGGAACAAAGAAGAAGGAAAGAAGAGAAGTGCAAGTTAGGGTTTCACGCTCAGATCGTTTCCATCAACCGAATTCGAGGGTAATGACCTAAGAACCCTACTGCGATATTAGAATAGTGTTTTTTTTGTCAAAGTTTAAGGTAGATCTACCGCGAGATAAGTGGTTTGATTATTTCCATGATTTGAGTTAGTGTGTTATGGAGCCTTATGGGAGAGTTTTAGGGTATCTACGTCTTGTTTCGTTGCTTTAGGGTATAATATTATGAATATTATAGGTTATTGTTTAAGATTTTCTTAGTGTGTAAGAACACATGATTTGGATTGGTGGTGTAATTTTTTTTGACCTCGAGAGTGTTGTTGTCCATAATTCCATGGACTTTGGTAGCAATAGTGTTGTTTGCCTTACTACGTACAATAGATTGTCGAATTAAATTACGGTCATAACTAGGATAAGTTATGTAATTTTACATAATTTTCAGAAGTGGTGTGGTTTGCCACTTTTTATGTTATATATATATATATATATATATATATATATATATATATATATATATATATATATATATATAATGCGACAGAATGACCTTCGGGGTTGAAATCAAGGGATCAGACGGTTTAATCAGGAAATTTGCATAACTAGAAAAATGTAGAATACTTTGTGTAGATTCCATAACTCATATAGTTTTCTATGTTTGGATTTTATAATGGGAAGTTATGGTTGTCGATCATTGAAGGTGGGTGGGTTGCTCGGTGAATGGGGGTTAATTTTGTCGGGTTTGAGCTTAGGAGCAATGTTGATTTGCTTTATGTTTTTGGTAATGTTGTTACATGTTTTGAGGTGAGTATTGACAATCCAAGGAGTGCTGCTTTGGGTTCGGTGTCATCTTCGCATCGTTCCGTATACCGTGGCTAAAAGGCAAGTGCATGGTAGAGCAGTAGACATCGGTTTGTGTATCACATGCCTTTAATGATTAATTTACCATGGTATATGTATATTTTATCCATACTTATTACAATGTCTATATGATATTGATGATGATGATAAAATGATGGAACATGATAATGGATAATGGAACAATTTGCATTTACATCATGTACACACCCACGTCATGAAAGAGAAGGGCCTACCTTGGGTGGGCATGTAATACCTACTTTGGTAGGCCTCCAAGGGAGTGGAGAGATCCCCCGTCTGATGAGGACAAACTTTTGATAGGGTGAACACCGATGGGTGTTTACTGTATCACCTACACATCACATGACATCAACCATGAGTTATCACATTTAGTTACATCTTAGAAAATTAGTTCATTTATTTGGAACTCAATTAGTGGACATTGGTTACTGTATGGTAGTTGCGTGGATTATGAACATGATTAGTGCACGTGCTATTGATGAATTATGAATGCGTTTATGGTAATGGTTTATTTAATAGTAATATTGCTAGTCAATGCTCCCGAGCTCATGGTTTCGTACATTCTCGGGTGCGTGGTCCCGGGCGTTTTTAAGCGTGAGGTCCTAAGTGATGTGTGGATGTTTATCCTTATTCATGTTATTTCGCTATGCTTGTTGTAGGATAACTTGTTGTAATGTTTTAATTAGGGTTATAATTGTGGTAATGATAAATTATTATGTTTTAAATTTAGAGTGAAAAGTGTAGTAGTGACATTTCGGACTCTTTGTTAGGCTAGGGTGTCACATTTACCAACCAGGAGAAATCATCCTTTGAGTGTGTAAATTATTGCTAAGCATCATAACAGCTCCTTATCAATAGATTATTTCCACAGCTGCATCACACAAGAGGATTGGTTGAAATTTGCTAGCATATTCTACATTCTAACAAAACCAAGGGAGTGTGAAGAAGAGTGGTTCTTTCTGTAAATGCATGCATACATGGGCATCTATCAGATATGGGGAATAATTACCTCAACGATTCCATTCCAGACCCAAAGAACAAGAAGTGAAAGAAAGAAAAGAAAAGAAAACCTATGGATCCCTTTTGCTCTCTGATGCTATTTAGTCCTGTCCCTCAGGGCCAAAAACTGCCACTTTGTTATGCCCCCCGCCTCCTCGTAACCACCTTTCACTCCACACTTGCACTAACACTAAACACACTTACACAGTTACACCACCCCTTTCCTCACCTCCTTTTATTCTCTTCCCATCTTCCCATTTCTTTCATCTCTATCTAACTTCCCCCCTCTCTCTGCGCCCAGCCATGGCAGTTGCTGAAGAAGGCCCAGAGCCACTCAGGTATCAGGTAAAAGTAGTTCAGGGTTGTTCTTAGCAGATAGATATGCAAGACCTGTTCATTCTTTTTCTTTCTTATAGGAAGATGCTTGTGACGTTCTTTTTGGTTTTTGTTGTGGTCTTTTTCTTCTACTTTTATCAGACTTTGGCTCTGAAGGTTAGCATCCACTGTGAGGGCTGCAAGAAGAAGGTCAAGAAGGTGCTGCATAGCATAGAAGGTATAATGGAGAAAAAAAACAAAGCAACACTTCCAAACCTTCAAGTAGTCCTTATCACTAAATCTTATTAGAGCATATTAGGAACAGAGTGTCAGGAGGGAAAAAAGAACTAGTTTTTGTTTTCAAAACTTTAAAAGAACTGAAGAAATCTTTGTTACTATTGCCTAAATCCAGCGTTTATGTTCCTTCTATATTTCCTTCTTTTGCATATAAATGACTAACAGAGGTGGAACCGAAGGATTTTGGTTACAACTCCAATTTTCTAAACACAGGATCATGTCTGTGATTTTAAATCGCAAGTGGTATATTTGTGTGTGTGTGTGTGTACATGATATTTATTTATTTGATTCCTCAAGAATAAATATGTTCAGAAGAGTTTGATCACTATTGACTATTGAGCTTATGACACATGTACGAAAAGGCATTACCCGTTGGAAGCTATTTTCTTTATGACCCTGAACTGTTTCCCTTCTGCAAAAATACACAGCTCACTAGTCCTCAATAAGGTTTACCTCATGAAAACATAGCTCACTTCACATTATTATCCTCCCCTGCTTCCTCTCTAAACCCCTACTAAACTCTCACCCCAAAACTCTGCTCCATGTTGCAAATTTTTCGCAAATTTCGTTACAACATAATCTGCATACAAGCTTCACATCATTTGCATCGAAATGTATCGCAAAATGTTTAGAAGTTATTATAGCATAATGTTCTTACAAATTTTGTTGCACTCTTGCATCAAACTCCTCAGGGGTGTACAAGACGGACATCGACATCCAGCACCAGAAGGTGGTGGTCATCGGCAACGTCTCCGTCGACACTCTCGTCAAGAAGCTCGTCAAGACCGGAAAGCACGCTGAACCGTGGCCGGAGCCCGCTCCTTTACCCGCCGCGGACAACCCTCCCAGCGGCTCCACCGGCGGCGGCAAGAAGAAGAAGAAGAACAGGAACAAGAACCCAGCAAACAACAAGCCCGCCGAGGCGGTGGCGCCGGCTGCTGCGGCAGCGGAGGGCGGTGGCGGCGGCCCCATCCCCCCGGAGAAGCATGACCACACGAGCTCGTGTGATGAGGCGTCCGATGACGAGCCTGACAAGCCTGAAGGCGGCGGCGGCGGCGGCTCCCCGAAGAAGCTGGGCGCTGGAGGAGACGCGCACGACGGCGGTGCTGGCGCTATGGTCACATTCGCCATGACGCCGCACGGCAAGCAGCCCATCGCAGCGACCGCCAACGGCAATGGCGGCGTCGGCAAGAAGAAAGGCAAGAAAGGCGGTAACGGCAAGGGCAATGCCAATGCCAACGGAGACGGCACCGGTGCAATAGCAGCAAAGGTTGAGGTCAACCCACCGGACGAGCCCATGAAGCCCGCTCCCGTCAACGCCGGCCCGCTCGCCGTCGTCGACGCCGGGGTCTACCCGCCGGGCACCGCGATGAGCTACCCGGTGTACTACGCCGCCGGGGGGCACATGCCGGCGCCGTACGCCATGAGCTACAGCACGGCGCACCCGCTCCGGAGCAGTGCGTACTACCACCCCATGGCCGGCGCGGCGTACACAGGCGGCGTCGGAGGCGGCGGTGGGTACTTCTACTCGACGGCGCCGGTGTCGGCGGCGCCCGGGTCGTATTACATGTTCAGCGAGGAGAACGCCAACGCATGCAGCGTCATGTGAGATCAGAATTGATTAATTAATTATTTAGTTAAATGGTTGCAAGGTTGATTGTGTTATTTAAGCAGCTTTAGCTAGTACATGATCCTTTTGTTGTAGCCGGGGACCGGCTGTAAGCTGCAACGTTTTGTTGTGTATAATAGATCGCGAATAATCCTAGCGAATAATTGCTTACCGCACTGTTAAATTTGGGTATAATATGACGCACTCGGTTAAGGTAAATAACGTAAAACCAAATAAACCATGTATAGGCTCCAAATGATTTTTTTTCTTTCTTTCTTTATTCACAAGTGAATCATGCATATTGTAGCTACGGCTGAATGGATGACAATGTGGCATAGTCTAGTCTAAAAAAAGTTTGGTGTAAAAGTGGGAAAAAAAAACAATTTGTTTGTCGCTCCCTTCGTTCCGATACGCATGTTGTTTTATAAAACATGTAGTCAAACTGCTCTAATTTTGACTAATAATAAATAAAAACTATTTGGATTGTTCGTGTGAAAATAATATCATCAGATTTGTTATGATAAATAATCTCGTAACATAAAATTTTTGTAATTTTTTACTAACATAATCATATGAAAAGTAATAGTTAAAGTTGGATATTAGAGATCATGTTGTTGTCTAAAACGTCGTACATTCTTGAACAGAGTTAATTTGTTACATCTCAAGTCAATGGAGTAAGTTTGAGCTCAAACCTGTTTAAGTTTCTTCTCATTTTCAACCTCAACTCATTTCTTTTCGAGTCAAACCAAGTTGTGTGAGCTCGTGATCGCATAATATGTTCTCTGTTTTTGTTTTTTTATTGTTAGAGGAAAATAAAAATAAAAATTATTGGGGATTTTGCAATCGAATTGGCATGGAAGTGACAGTTGGCATGGAAGTGACAGTGTTTTAGAAGACACTTTTGCAGGCACTAATAGGGCTTAGAGCATGTATAATAATGTGACGTCAGTTGTCTGTAAATTTTGTCACAGAGGATACGTGGATGAGAGAGAGAAAGTGTAGAGAATTGAGCTGTCTCTCATACAATAATCGACTGTAACACAAGAAACATGATACATTATATATGGAGTTGTACGTAAAGATATGTAAAAAAATAATTTATTATAGTACTTGTCTTGGATGTTATCTACAGAGCAACAATTGTAGCCACCATTTGTATTGAAACAGAAGCCAATACCGAACCTTTCAAAGATGCACGGAGAGCTTTGAGAAAAGCAGCTGTTGTACGGGCTTAATCTACGTGCTTAGAACGGACACCAGAGGCCTTAAAAGAATGGATCGATTGGAGATTTAAGGGGGCAAATAATGATGAGAAAGGACAACCAAAGCAGGAATCAACGGATGGGATTCGACTCCAACTTCACTTAATTGTGCAGTCAAATCAAAGTCCCAATAATCTTCATGGATTTAGGCTTACGAAGCAAATTGATCACAATTCGAGACAGCCACGATGGGACTTGAAGCTAGCTATTTACTCCCCCGGTTACATAGGAGTGACGCATGAAAAATTAGGTTAAGTGCGTGAAAATGATATATTTAGTTTTGTCTCAGAAGATGCTTTCATAACAATATAATTTTATTAATATAATTTAATAGTCAAAGTTGTGTTTTATAATATTTTATGATTTTTTTTTTTTTTTTTGCGTTTCAAACGGATTCTCAGTGGAAACCCGGAAACCACTATACAGCTGTAGATAGGGTTAGAACCCGCAACCCTCGCTATAAATACAGATCATGAAGAAATTGTGTTTGTTTCCGACATAAATTTTGGAAACTTTTTAATAGTTTCTGGAGAAGTCTTGCTTTACTATGATAGTAACTAAATTTTTTTTTTCTCTAAGTAAGCACATGCTTAAAAGAAAAATGAATGGGCAATGCTCTGAGCCCAGCTTTCCCTTGCACAACCCGATGTTAAGAAAGTTGTCAAGATTCTTTTAGAAGAGAAAACAACAATGGGAAGATCAGTCCACATCAGTTACCAATGTTCTTCCACCAAGGCAGCACCAGTAACAAACAACGCAGGGAGATCACAGTGATGTGGTACTGGAGATCTCAGTTTTTCTATCAAAAAAAATGGAACACTTCTCCATGAGACGTACAATTCTTTTGTCCTTTGTTTCTTTCTCTCTTTTGAAAGATTCTAGCTTTATTTGTTCCCTAACCACCTATAATATTTTAGGCTTAAGCTTAACTGGCCACTTTGACCAAACCGAGCCAACTAATTAAGGACAGGGTTGCACCCTCTGGTTAAAAAAAAACAAAATATTTTTTAAAATATAACTTTGATCACTAATTACCATTATAATATATTTAGAAAACTCAATAAAATTATACTATTGTGAAGGTACTTTTTTATATGAATCTACACGTACGATTTTCATGTATCTAATCTAAATATTTAAAAATATATCAATAGCCAAAGTTTTTAAAGTTTGACAGCAATCGTTATACTATTAGTAAGCAATTAGCAAGCTCATTGCTAGAAAGAAAGTGTAAAGGAAAGGCTTAGCGCATGTGGCTTTTCTAAGGGTTAACCTGGTCTCTATTATTTCCCCTTCCAACTCACTAGATGGATATAAGGCAATCTTGGCCATCCATTCTGGAACTTAGGTCTCATTCAGAACGCAGAGATTTCATAGGGAATAATTTAATGCCTACCTAAATTGGGAGGAATTCCCATGTCCCAAAAAGTGCCTTAGCGGTGTTGATCTGACTGTAACTTTCGATAAATCCTTCTTACCTTGACCAACTCAACCGATGGTTATACATTAATGAATGGTAATGCATAAGTCTTTCGCTATAGCACCTAAAGCGTACTACATTATAGCACGATAATACTATAGCAATTGATCTGAACTCCACAGCGCGGGAGAATCATCCCTGTCTCCTGACATACATGTATGTACATGACACCCTGACATGCACAGCTGTGTGCGACTGTGCATCATACATTGCACTGCAGGAAATTAAGCAATCTCTGAGAAACGCAACTTATGTTCGTCCTTGGATCACTCGCTGATCAACAAGGTACGATTTGATGTCACTTATCCCCCTCCCTTTTTCCCCCCGCCCTCCAGCTTTTTCGTCAGTGAGCTGCATGTATCTCTGTTCTCTACTGTTATTCCCGTAGTGTCCTAATGCGAAGGTGGCAGAGAATTGACTCGTGTGATGGATGGATAGATGGATGGATGCTGAAAAATTGCAGAAAAAAAACTATATCTGAAAACCTTGAGGCGCTTTAATTTTGCTTTGCAACTACGTTGTCAATTGCTCTCATCACTGCGCACGAGTAGTACATGGCCAGATACATGGATGTACCTTGTGCATGTTCCTGGACAATTTGACGTCTGCTTGGCCTGGAACCTTTCTTTCTTTCTTTCGCTCTCCAACCCATCTCCATAAGCTGATTCTCTCTTTTTATCTGAAACTATGTAGCATGAAAGGCGCAACAATCACAGATTCTCAAGGTTGAAAAGGAAAAGGAAAGGAGGTAATAGAAACTAACTAGGGTGGATATATTTAGGTTTGGCAGCTATCCTCTGAAGGAACTACACATATTTCTGTGTAAATGAGCTCGACTTTAGATAATACAGAGTGGCTACGGAACAAACCACTGTAAACTAGACAACGAAAAATACACTTCTATATGTTGATCTTGGGTTGATGGAGAAGATCGATAATGGAGCAGGCCAAACGATTGAGATTAGTTTTCTGCAGAAATTCTAACTCAATTAATGTTTTGGTATATGAAAAAAGCAACTAACATCTTGCAAAAATACAAAAAAAACACAAGTACATACGGGTACATGCACTACCTTAACCCTTAAAAACGCCTCAAAATTCGTACAAAAGGTGTTCATTGATTAGAAGATGGGACGATGGATTGAATTTTGTAAATTTTGCATCGATCTCGAGACACTTTGATGGTCGTGATAATGCATGCACCCACAGTATCTTGCGTGGCTTTATTTTGAGTGGAACCCCCGGCCCTAACATGATATAGATTAATCATTACTGGACCATCCCCTGATGTTTCTGAAGTGGTTGGTTTTCTTAAGGGAAAAAAATGCATGCTGCTAATTTGATTTTTAGGCAGGTCCAAACCCTGTGTTAAATATTCATGTGATCCCTCTAGCACTATCTAGAAAGTGGTAAAAAGTTTAAGGCGAAGATTGGAGCATGATTCGCCATGCTATTATTCCCATCAACCCTAGCAGTAGTGCTCCATGGTTGATCCTCTCTAGCTACCCTAGCTTCATTGGGCACAATTTTGGTAGTGTTGGCCCCACCGGTGTCTACGCATACGAATATCTAGAAGTCGAACACCTACACACACTCAAACTGGACAGCAAAACAGAGAAGATGAACTCACGAGACAGATTTGGTGCTGCTTAACCTCACGCACAGCATTTTCTGATTTTTTTTTCACTCTTATTTATACTGGCAATGCTATCGCTAAATAAGTAACACCAAAATAAACATGCAACCGTTTGTAAACATTTCATGCAAACGTTTCTTCTAGTTCTCCACGTCTAGCTCTAATGACTAACATGCAAACGTTTCTACTAGTAATGCTCTAATGCACATGCAATTGTTTCTAGTTATTAAACGATGTCGTTACATGCAAATAAATACCAAAATAAACAGTGCATCAAGGATTATTCAATAAACACTCCCTAATTCTTGATGCGCTTTCTCGATCTTGACGCAGCCCAGACGCCCGTCGTGCTCTTGCAGTCATCAACGTCACCGGTAATGTCGCTATCGATGTAGCTGATAAACCATGGCTCCTTCGCGGCAACCGCCGCCACGCCGCGCTTGTGTGTGCCGTGCAGCGCTGCCGTCGTGTCGTGTCGTAGGCCGCCAGACGCCGCGGCCTCCGCGCCCGTCTGCGCGTCGCCACGTGCCACCACGCGTTGTTGCCGCATCGCGCAAACAGATAGACCGGTTGTGCAATGCTAAGGTAAGAACATAGAGCCGGTTGCAAGTGCTTTTTACCCGAGCAAGTATGCGACACTGCTAGTCGCGGATCATGAGCACGCCGTCAGGGATGAACGTCTGGTAGCCGTTCTCGTCGAGCTGTCCGAGGCTTACTATGTTGCTACGCAGTCGTGGGATGTAGTACACCCCCGTTAGTCCAAGGTGATCCCCGTTCCGGCAGGTGAACATGACGATGCCACGCCTATCCACCACCGAGTCGTCGCCAAACTTGATATAGCCGGTGACGCACTCGTCCATCTTCGCGAAGCTTCTTTGGCACCTGGACATGTGATTGCTGTCGCTGGTGTCCAGGTACCAATCGTCGTCGCGGGCGTCCTCCTCGTGCCTTAGATGCACCTACGTGTGCACCTTGTTGAGTACCATGTTAGTACTTGCGCCCATGGATGCCTCGGTGAGCACGTGCACTGGCGTCATGAGAAGCGCAGGCTCGTCGTCGTTGGCTTGTGTCAGGTGGGCCTGCTCAGTACGCTTCGGCTTGCAGCGGTTTTCACCACCGCCGTCGCTGCCCTTATCATCGCCGAAAGAGTCACCGCCTTGGTCCCTCTTCTTGGCGCGTGCGAGCCACTCCTCCTCCTTCTTTAGCATGACGACATCCGTGGCATGCTCGCATGCCATAGCCATTAGGAGAGCTGACTCGTCGTCCTCTTGGGCGTTAGTGAGATACACCCGTCCTTTCTTCGGCTCATCACACTTAGACGCGAAATGACTGAACTCCCGACAATTGAAGCACTGGATCTTCGACTTGTCAAACTTTCCGCGGTGTTTCTTCTTGTTGTCGTCTTGGCCACAGCCACGGCCATGGCCATTGCCACGCCCGCCATTCTTCTTTGTGCCGCTATCAGAGTCCTCACCACTCCTCTTTTCTTCGGCGGCTTTAGCCTCCCACTCGGTGCGCGTGAGCAGCAGCTGCTCTTCTTCTTCCTTGTCATGCCACCGCCCCTTCAAGCTCTCCTCATACACCCTCAAGCGTCCGATGGTCTCCATCACCGGCATCGCCGATACATTGCCTCATTGCTCAATGGTGCCAGCAATCGGTAGAAATTTGCCGGGAACGGAGTGTAGGAGCTTCTCCACAACATCACTCTCCTCCACCTTGGTACCGAGAGCATGTATCTCATTGACCATGGTGGCGAGCTTCAAGGCGAGCTCAATGGTTTTCTCCGAGTCCCCCATGTAGATACGCTCAAACTCTCTCTTGAGAGTTTGAACGCGTGCCTTCTTGACACATTCTTTACCGACGTGCATCTCTTTGAGTGCGTTCCAAGCCTCCTTTGTCGTCTTCTTCTTAGATATGGCCATTACAACGGCCTCCAGCACAGCTTGGACTTTGGCGGCGAGAGTCATCTGGTCTTTCTTCTCATCGACCAATTCTTCACCCTCTACTTCTGCCCATACTCCTTGCGCACGCATGATGATCTTCATCTTCACTGCCCATACCCCGTAATTGCTCTCCGTGAGCATGGGTATTGGAGGGTCACAACTCCCTCCCTCGCCGACGGTACCACCAGTGTGCGGCTAGCGCCGCCGCCACTTGCGCCGTCCTCGACGTGAGTCCTGGTACGCTATGGAGACCTCGAGCCATCGCGCGACATCTTCTCAGGTAAGAGAGCACGAAGCTCTGATACCAATTGTTAGCCCCGCCGGTGTCTACGCACGCGGATCTCTGGAAGTCGAACACCCACACACACTCAAACTAGACAACAAAACAGAGAAGATGAACCCACGAGACAAATTTGGTGTTGTTTAACCTCGCGCAGTCTTTTTTGATTTTTTTTTCCACTCTTATTTATACTAGCAATGCTATCGCTAAATAAGTAACACCAAAATAAACATGCAAAAGTTTGTAAACATTTCAACTAGTGCTCCACATCCAGCTCTAATGACTAACATGCAAATGTTTCTACTAGTAATGCTCTAATGCATATGCAACCATTTCTAGTTATTAAACGATGCCCCGAACACTCGGGAAAACCACAAAAACACTAGGGAAATAAACCAGAATCCGCTATTTTCCCGAGTGCCTCGAACACTCGGGAAAACCACAAAAACACTCGGGAATTCCTTTCCCGAAGGTTAGCCATCGGGAAAAACACTCGGGATAGTTTAGTCGGGTAAAAACATGTTCCCCGAGTGTCACCCTCGGTAAATTCATTTTTCCCGAGTGCGAATAATTACACTCGGGAAATGTATGACACTCGGGAGAAAACCCATTCGAGCAGTTCGATCACCGTAACCGAATACTTTCCCGAGGGTCGGCACTCGGGAATATGCATCATTGTACCGAGTGTTAGCACTCGGTGAATAAACACTCGGGAAATAAACTAGACGTTCCCCGAGTGTCGACACTCGGTAATATGTATCGTTGTACCCAGTGTTAGCACTCGGTAAATAAACACTCGGGAAAAAACTAAACGTTCCCCGAGTGTCGGCACTCGGGAATGTGAGCAACGCCTCCGGCACTTCCTGACGCGTCGCGAAATGTTTCCCGAGTGTATATAAAATAATACACTCTGGAGTGTATGTCAAACAGGTTGTAACCAATATTTTCGTATGCACGATTTGCAATTAAATTTGAATCAGATTCAACAACAATACTACGTTCCACATCCAGATTCAGCAATACATTCAAGAGCAAGATTCAACAATATTGACATATATAGATTCAACAATATTGACATAATTCACAAACTCACAACATTCGAGTTCAAATTAAAAAATATACGCATGAGGCATGCAATACGATACATATAACAGTTCGAACAGTACGGATCAGTTTAGGCTTAGAGCTGCTCCTGCTATCACATGCGATTGTAGTAAAGAGATGGCTTTCTCGTCTGATCTCTGCATCAACAGGAATATTGCGAGAAAAGCTTCTTCCCACCCTAAGCCATGAACTCAGTCCACTGTATTGTCATGAAGAGAACAATTCAGTTATTACTCAACATAGACAGGATGAAACTAATAAAATTGTAAATGCAGGGGAAACAAACTACTGCAATTTAGTTTACATTATATATTTTTTGAGTACGCATGCATATATGCTACATCAACACAAGAATGGAGTGAAGTATGTTCATGTTTGCACAACAAGATCATGAAAATAGTAAACACCTGGTGGTGGCATCTCGACGTTGGACTCATCCACATGATCTTGGTTTGGGCAGCTAACATGTGTACCATCTCCAGCATCAGCAACGGAAGCAGCTGGATCTGCCATTGATCCCGCCGTATGCTGAAATTTGGATTTGAACAGAAACACTAAAAAACATTAGCAATAAATACGTTGAACATAGTGGTAATTTGCATTGTCAATGTCTAAAAGTTCTATCCATTTTATTTTAAGCTTTGTTTCAGTGAGCTCTCAAGCACTCATAAGAGATATAGAATAAATTAACCTACTGCCATCGTCATCCTTTTTTCCACAGATCGACCATGAACGGGAGGAAACAAATAGGTCGATACTTAAGTATAGTTTTAGTAATTTACCGATTTACGGTCATCTTATGAATCTCTCACAGACACACACAAATTGAATGAAAGGTCAATTTAGACCTGTGATGAGATCTCATTTCACATGCACCGTAACAGATTGAAATGCCAAATCAATACACCACGATCCCATGCATCAATGCAACCCTAATCCCTGCCCCCTGTCCCCTCAAACAAAATCATGGGATTTCTCAAAACCAAGCAACCCCTTTCGGTGGCCAACTCTCCCTCTCTCTCTCTCTCTCTCTCACTGCTTGCTGTGTTAGTTGTGTTCTCTCTAAGAAAAAGATCATTCCCTTTTGGATGGACCCATGTTCCTCTCTCCATTGCACTAGATTGGTACCATTTCTCTAGTACCCGCTAGCTACAGTTGTTTGGATGT
Source organism: Hsuehochloa calcarea (assembly GCA_036346395.1). Classification (NCBI taxonomy): domain Eukaryota; kingdom Viridiplantae; phylum Streptophyta; class Magnoliopsida; order Poales; family Poaceae; genus Hsuehochloa; species Hsuehochloa calcarea. Next base: position 5,330,547 of record CM070609.1, read on the forward strand.
TGGCATGCATGGAGAATAGCACAAAGATTGAACTATACAGTCATACAGATTAATGTTAAGAGTTTCTGAACCAAGTAGTAGTATTTGTCTCTCCTTTTTTGTTGTCATAGTTCTTTTTGGGCTAAGTAGCAAGAAAATTTGCTTGTTGGGAGTGCCCTTATGTGATCACTGATTGCTTTTACAAAAGTCCATCCTTTTGCTTTCTTTAGCATGACTTTGAAAGAATTGATCATCAGCTCCTTGTAGATCCTATGCATCTCCGGTTTTTTTTAGCATACCTTTTGTAAGAACCAAATCTAGTTGGTTCTCACAAAAGAAACTAATTTGATTGCTTCTAAGCATCACTTTCTTTACGAGATCATACCATTGTAAGTATTACTTTTGGCAGCACCAAATTAATTTCATTGCTTTTACTATTTTAGCATTTCCTCTAAGTTTATTGTGTACAACGTAACGAATGAAAATGGGTAGCTAAATGTATCTCAATATATTGTAGATGGATGGGCCAATTAATGGGCCACGCATGCACTCTAGGAAGATAATAGTACTGAGATTTCTCTTATCACCTCGTCATTTGTTTAACTTCCAGCGTCAACCTGATATATGATAACATTAAAGTATGCCTGTCAGAATTTTGATGGACCCAGCTGTCTAGAACAATGCATTAGAAGGAGAGTACCACTTTTCTTTTTCATATTTGCACTTTGCTGACCTTCAATTCACATATACTATGTCTTCCTTACATATTTGACTTTGCTTTTGGCTAAAACAATGTAATCTGTTTATTTATCCCCAACAGTCTTTTCCTCAAGAAAGCTAGGTGACAGAGATATGGGCTTACCTACTGTTTGTCACCGGGGAGGAGGGAGGCGGGCGGCGCTCGGGAGGAGGGAGCCAGGGAGGAGGGAGGCGGGCGGCGCTCGGGAGGAGGGAGCCGGGGAGGAGGGAGGCGGAGGACGGCGGTGCTGGAGGAGGGAGGAGGCGGGGGACGCTCGGGAGGAGGGAGCCGGGGAGGATGGAGGCGGAGGACGGCGGTGCCGGAGGAGGGAGGAGGCGTGCGGCGCTCAGGAGGAGGGGGAGGAGGCGGCGCGGGTTGCGAATGGAGTGTAGGGTTAGGCCGGGGGGGAGCCGGTATGCGCGCGGAAGGGGGAAAACGGCACCGTAGGAAAAAAAACGGGCGTGCGACGGTGTCTTTTCGCTTCCGAGTGTTTTAATTTTAAAACACTCGAGATTATATATTTTTTTCCCGAGTGTTGCATGTAACACTCGGGAGAGTTATTTCTACCGAGTGCTTATAGCTCTTCCCGAGTGCCTTGTGAATCACTCAGCACCGTCCCGAGTGTTTCCGTCTAGACACTCGGGAAACAAGCCGTAGTGAAGGGAAATCCACACACACACACTCTCTCTCTCTCCCATGAGCAATTGGATTGGTACATACCAAATATCCATTGCATCATGGGCTCTTCATCCATGGAAGGTGAGAGCTCCATCCATGGACCATTTGTGATATGCCAAGTAGATGCACTAGGTGTGGTGCTGTCATGAACAGGTTGAGATCTACACTATTGGGGCAGTTTCAAACTCGATCTGGATTGATACTCTCAATCAACATCGATTGATCAGTTTATAGTGCGAGCTGGTGCTTCCTTGTGCTGAATCAACTTGGTTAAGTGCTGGTTGACGTAGGGGAGCCTTTTTTGTGTGTAAATTACGCATCTGTCATGTAGAAAGCTACATGCATATATAATTAGCTCTCATCAAGTGATAACCCCATAAAATTGTGGATAGATTAGGAGTTTGCTAGACTGGTAGAGTTAGGTTCCTACTTTCGACAGGTTAGGTCAAAAGATGGAAGTGTACATGTATTTGCGACTAATTTGGCGATGGTTTTAGGTTCGGAATCAACTGGTGGGAGGCCGGTTTAATCCGGCAAGTTAATTGTTCGAGCCAAGAAATCCATGTGCATGAACAATGGGTAGTGTTCAGTAGCTTTAGTTCACTGCTCACTGGTCACTGCTAGTGCTTGGCAGCGAAGTGGATGGTTGGAAGAAGGGCACCAAGTAGTTGGAGTGATAATGTATATTATCTCACGAGACCCTTTTTTTCAGGCAAAACTTGGTGATATTTGCTTTAGGATATTGATTTTTGTGTTTTTGCTTAAACACATTACTAAATTGTGGTTATTTATTGAAACACACCCCATCCATTAAAATATACTTTTTTGGACAAAAAAGGAGAGAGAAGGTCGATGAAAAGTCTATCTTGCCCTTTGTGTCGGGCCCACAAATGGTGGATTGGGAGCAAAGGAGGTGAGTAGGGAATTTTGGGACGGGAGCTACCGTTTTCGGGTATAAGGTTGTTCGTTTGAACCCAGGTCAAACCACTCGGTTGAACAAAATCGGAAGGGGGCAAGGGCACTGGAAGTCATTTTGAAAGAAAAAAAATATCTCCAATTCGTCCGGAAACAATATTTTAATGGTCAGTGTGGGTTTCAGCAAATAGACACGATTTAGCAGTGTGTTTCAGCAAAGGAAAAAACGACGTTCTGAAGTAAATACTGCAAAATATCAGTGTCATGTTGTAAATTTTGTCTTTTTTTAAAAGTAAATTGCACCATCTCTCTAACTTTATACTACCAATTCCCCCAATCAAATTTAAAACTACTAAATTATGCATCCAGATAATCCCTTAAGAAGTGAGCATGATATATGTGTTTATATTTTATACACTTTATATACACCACTCCACTAACCATGCATTATTCACCTCCAAGTTGGATCTTCCAACTTGGAAGCGAGAAGTCGAACATACGAGAAACCTCCTTTTTTTAACGACGAAGTGTTTGCTCGGTAGACATCCCATCTCTTGTGCAAGTTTCAGGTGTTTGGTTCAACGCCTAACTATGCCACATCTAAGCTCAGGCATTTCATATTTTTCTTAGAGAAAATTAGCTCGGTGCCATTGCAAATAGGTATAAATTGGAATTTTTTTCAACTCGAAATTATCGTAGTGATGGTACGGAGCAATTCGTCCCCCTTTTTTCCCCCTTTTTTTTTAGGAGAGGGCTTCCTCCATTTGCCACAATTTTAGCTTGCTCCGATCCACACGTGGTAGACTCAGTTCCAGGCTTTTGAAGACCATTTTTATTTGCAAAAAAAGTGTCACAACACTTGCATCAACATCAACCTAGTTACGGCAAAATTAGTTGTTACCAAACATGCAAAGATCCTACCGAGGTACAGGCCCTTGATATAGCAGAAAAGTAAGAGGCCCGGCCCAGCCCTAAGAAGCCCACGTAGGTAGATAGGCCCAATGGGCCTGACTCCCCTAAAGTCCTAAACCCGCAAGCCGCCACTCCCCTCCCTATCCCGTCGACTCTCGCCAAGAAAAACGGAGAGAGAAAAATATCTGGTGCTACCCAATGGCGCAGATTATCGACGGCAAGGTCATCGCCGCCGACATCCGCCGCGAGATCGCCGCCGACGTCGCCGCGCTCTCCTCTGACCACAACCTCGTGAGACCCCCTCGACGCTACCCGAATCCTGCCGTCGCCGCCGACTAGCAGGACCGTCTAGGTGGCCGTGGTTCTTGGATTGGGGGTGGCCGTGACACGGAGTTTCTCTCGCAGGTGCCGGGGCTGGCGGTGGTCATCGTGGGGTGCAGGAAGGACTCGCAGACGTACGTGAAGATGAAGCGCAAGGCCTGCGCCGAGGTCGGCATCAGCTCCGTCGACGTCGACCTCCCCGAGGATATCTCCGAGGCCGCCCTCGTCGCTGAGGTCCACCGCCTCAACGCCGACCCCGCGGTCCACGGTATCGTCTCACATCAAAATCAAATGATGCCATTATTGGTATCCCGGCAATTCTTGGTATCACGTCTTAAGCATGTCAGTCTGCTTGTGCTATAGATGTAGCCTGTCCTAGTTGGTTTGTTGAGATTAATGTGGAGACGGCTAAATTCGATCATGGTGGCATCGAATTAAGCTGATGATGCTGTGCGTGTGATGCCATCCTTTTACGGATTGGGATCCCCTGGCCTATATTTGCTGTTCAGTGGAGTTGGCCTGTAAGAATAGACAGAAGCCTGACCCTGTTTATCCTTTCCCGGTTCAATGCTCGGAATCGGAACACTGTTTGGTGGGGGGTGACTAGCTTTGGGAGTTCTTGACTGAATTACGTGATGTTGGATCCCGAATGATTAGTCGAGAATGGTCTCCACTCACCACCAAATGGGTTTGCCCCCAATTCAAGAAATTTGCATCACAGTTTGTCTGGGTCGTGGAGTTTTGAAGTGATTAGATTGGGCATGGGAGTTTATTTATTTCAAGTTCCAGGTTCCATCATCGTAATGATTATTGTTTGGGGGATTTATCACCTGGCTGGTGCTATGGGCTTTTCCATTGGACCTATGCTTGTTAATCATGCTAGTTAGTTTTGCTCTGTTGCTATTAGAATATAGGAAATCATGTTACGCCAAGTTCAAGCACCATCTCTAGCTTCTGGCATGGAGAGCTAAATCATCACTTTGCTTAAACTTCAAATATGAAGCTATAGGTCACAAATTGGAGCTTTGGATGTGTTTTGGATACTAGCTAAGTCCCCGTGCGTCGCTATAAAAAAAAATCATACTGCACAGAACATCAAGTCATCGTCAGCGGGCTTGGCCTGCTCTGCAATCGTGCTCGGCCGAGCTCTGCTCTGGCCAGCGTTGTACCTCCGCCGCCATGTTCGGCCTACACCGCGCCCTCGGCTTCGCGCTACGTCCTGTCAATTTTTTGAGAGGAGGGGAGGTTGTTGGGATAAGTTAATTTGTTTTTTGGAGATGTTTTTTTTTTCTGTTTTTTGTTAAAGATTTTTTAGGGTTGCTGAAGGAGAGATGACGCATCATCACCATCACCGCCACTACTACATTCTTTTGAAGTACTAAAGATAATCTATCAGCTGTCTTTCTGAAATGTGATTGCCGTTTTCTTAACTGTACAGATGAGTATTACTTTGATGTGTTATAAGTTTTTGTATTGAGTAGATCTCCAGTTTCTCTTTGGCTCCTACAAAGCCAACCTGTTTAGCTTTGCTAGCTCTAGGCACACTTAGATTCTTGTTCCAGCCTAGTGTTGACTACAAAAGTCTGATCTTGTCAGTTTCTTGTTCCTACATTATATAGGGAAGCTATTAACTGTATTGAGTATGTGTTTTTGCACTAGGTATCCTTGTCCAGCTTCCATTGCCCAAACATATCGATGAAGAAAATATATTGAACGAAATCAGCATTGAGAAAGATGTTGATGGATTTCATCCTCTGAATATTGGCAAGCTTGCAATGAAAGGTAGAGACCCACTGTTCCTACCATGTACGCCAAAGGTATTGAAACGATTGACGCAGCATTTCTCCACACTAAAATTGAACACTAGAATTTGACTGCTGTTCTCACTTGCAATGTCTTAGCCTCCATATCGTTTTTTTTTTTTTACTTTTGAAGGGATGCATGGAGCTCCTATCACGGAGTGGAATCACTGTAAAAGGAAAACGAGCTGTTGTGGTTGGCCGTAGCAACATCGTGGGTTTACCTGTATCCCTGCTTCTTCTGAAGGCGGACGCGACTGTGTCGATTGTGCACTCACGGACCCCTAATCCCGAAAGCATTGTTCGTGAAGCAGACATTGTCATTGCTGCAGCTGGCCAGGCTATGATGGTACGTTGTTCTACTGCAACAAATTCACGGTATGGTATGGTGTCTTGCGGTTCATTGCCCAAAGCTAACCGTGCTGTTTCTTGGTTCTTAGATCAAAGGAGACTGGATCAAACCAGGTGCTGCGGTTGTCGATGTCGGGACAAATTCCATCAACGACCCAACCAGGAAGTCGGGGTACAGACTCGTCGGCGATGTTGATTTCGCAGAGGCGAGCAAGGTCGCAGGTCACCTGACTCCAGTCCCTGGAGGTGTCGGCCCGATGACCGTAGCGATGCTGCTGAAGAACACAGTGGAAGGTGCGAAACGGGGTATAGTCCAATAGATTTTTCATCTCGCTGCAGTCGATGTGCTGTATGGTTTGGTGATGCAAGGGTGATGTTGTAACCGAGTACGTTTCTGGACAAATTCGATCTCCATTTTTGTTGTCTCGCGCTTATTTGAAGAATAATAAACGCGGTGCCAATGTGATTGTGTGTCACTCGGGCCTACTCAGTTCGAATTAGACTGTCACACCAAACAACTTCCTTTGAGATCAAAATTCAAAAGGGACGGTTGTTTCATGCATGATTCAGTAAATGTCTTGGTCTTGATTCATCACATTGTGTTGGAATTCGGGAATTTGATTTAGTACAAGATGCGGCCTAACATGTACGCCAATTCAAACAGTTTGATCGGTATAAACCAAACGGCCGCAATGTATTTTTTTCCAGAACATCACACACAGGTAAATGGGTGTCATAAACAAAATTGAGATCAATGTATCGCACAGTTCAAACATGCTATGCAACTTCAACGATTCTTCTCTAGGGTTTCTCAGTCTCTGTTTCAGCACCTGAACAAAATCCTTCCTTTCAACATCCTCTTCCTTGCTGGCCGTAATGTCCTTCAATTTCACCTTTTTGTCCTGTATCTCGGACCCACCAACCAGCGCCACCCACGGAATGCCGGATTGCAACGCATACTTCAAGTGGTTCGCCGGCCTAGCAGAGAGCTTGAACTCTGCCTTTATCCCAGCATTCCACAGTTCGCTCGCATACTCGGCAGCCAATACAAGGTCCTTCCCAAGAATCGACACCAAAACCTCTGTCTCGGTGGCCCGGATCGCCTGCAATTCGACACCAGATGCTCTGTTACTGCAGCTCCCTCACAGAACGAACAACGTCGAAATGACAGGAGCATTGAGAAATACCTGATTCTTTTCTTTCTCCTGTTGCTCCATGATTGCAAAGACTCTTTCTATTCCAAGGCTGACACCAACAGCAGGGACTTCCTTCCCGCTAAACATACCGACAAGGTTGTCGTACCGGCCACCAGCCGCAATGGAGCCGACCTATTGCGAAATAGGGTTAGTACAGGAATCAACTAACAAGCTCTTCATTAATTTAGAAAAGGGAGGGGGAGATGCTCTTCACTTGAAATAGAATGACATGTTTAAGATATAAATCAATGTCGAGTGATCGGCTACCAAGGTCTTTAGTGAATAAGAAAAAGGTTATCAGATGATAAATTAAGTGGTATATGTCAGAATCCAGTGGACTAGTACTTGCATGAAAATTATGACTAAGTGAAAACACTGGAAAATATAATTCAATGTCCAACTCCAGTCTATAAGTAATGATTGCACGGGGATAAAAAAATGGGTAACTGAAAACACCAACAGGTTAACAGGTAAGGTGCAGATGAATTAAAATGTCTAACCTGTGTGTCGCCCTTGAACACAGCTTCATATATCACACCAGTATAGTAATCAAGGCCTCTAGCAAGGCTTAAATCAAAACTATCCTGTCTATCGCATTTGATTTCTGTAAAGCTTTGAATAATATCTCCAGCTCATTCAATGCAACAACGGACCCATCATTCTCCATAAACTTGCTATCCCCTTTCTCAACTCCAGCAAAACTTCCAGCGGTGGTCCTCTAGTCTTCACTAAAGTGCCAATTTTTCTGCAGTTTCATTTGATATACCTTTCTCATCCACCTAAGTCAACATAATAAACAGTTTGGTCTATAGTCAATATATCCACATCAAGTCAGAAACATCAAATAAACATATAATGAGCCCTCAGCTGGAAGTCAAATGGGTAGTTTCTGCTTACCAGTTCCTTTTCACATGTTCGAATGTTTGCTTGTCTAGCTTGTCAATACTTGAGCAAACTGTTCTGAACTTTTCAGAGGGCACACCGCAGATCTCCAACATTCCATCGAGCAACTTTCTGTGGTTTAATTTTATCTCATATGTGCCTATATCGAGCTGATCCAGCAATTCAGTTAAAACCTTGATAACCTCATAATCTGGTTCCATTGGTTCGTATGTTCCAGCAATGTCGAAGTCACACTGGTAGAATTCGATATCTTCCCTTGGATGGATTATCTCTCCTGTATACTTTTGCTATCTGGTATCTCTTCAATGTACTTACGCCATTCATGGCAACATAGCGGGCAAATGGAACAGTCAGATCATACCGCAAAGAGCAAAGCTCACCACCCTGCAGGTTATTTGACGTTAAGACATCGAACCATGACTACAAGTGCACAAGCTAAGGAAAATACTGCAACAAATGACTGCCTGAGCGGCTCAATGCTGCAAATACTGACATTGCTATCCTTAACCTCATTTCAATAATTTGTAGAAAGAACCAGCACATGGCAATCCAAACAGAAATTGGGACTTTCACCAAACCACACCCAGTCACCAACCTAAAAGTGTGAAAGGACACTGAAACAATACCTGATCTGCAAGGTCATATATCAACTTCGAGTCTTCACCATATTTGCCCATAAGGGTTTCTCTCAGCTCAAATACAGGTGTATCAAGTGCAACAGCACCGTGCATCTTGAATACACCTGTTATTATTGAAAATGCACGCTCCCTTATGGCCATTTGCTCTTTCCCAAAGTCACGTGTTCCCTAACAGGAGTAAGGATATACATTTAGGCTGAGAAAAAAGGGAACATAATAACCAATCTGACTACAAGGAAGCTTCTGAATCTGCTCCACTTAAAGTTTTGGAACAGAACAACAAAACAAAATAGAAATATAAATGCAACAACACCTTATGCAAACAGCACGATTCTCACCTTGGGAATTTTAGGCAATCTCCTCGCTTCATTGCTCTCAACAATCTCCTTCACCTTCTCCACAAGGAACTCCAACTTGGGACACTTCGGATCAAACAACAATGCAAGCTCAGTTCCCCACTGTGCAACCAGCGCAGAATTCACGCAAGTAATCTCCTTTCCATCTGTTGCATGATCCCTAAGCAGCATCAGTACAGGAGAAGTGCCCTTCCCCAACGTTTTCTTCTTCTTGCTCTTCTTCTCACCCTTCGCTTTCTCCCCACCAGCTTGTGGCTTCTCAATTGAGATGTCCGCTTCATTCTCCACACCAGCTTGCGGCTTCTCAATTGAATTGTCCATTTCGATCACCGCCATGGCCACAGCTGCCTCCCACGCAAGGAAGTCCCGGAACTTGAGCACGTGGTTGTACACCCCACGCAAGACCGACACAGCATCCAAATCAATCATAACCTTATGAAGCATACCCTTCAAATCATCAACGTCAATGCCACCAGTAAGCTTCTCCCGGAGCTCGGCATCAGCAATGTTCTCCACACAGAGCCTTGCCCGCGCAACGCTCAGCTTGCACATTGCCTGCACCGACCTTGCAAGTTGCGTCGCCAGCACCACCAAAGCCTCCTCCTTTCCCTCACCGGTTTCACCAGCATCCCTCCTCCCCAACTTCACCGGAGAGTTTAACTCGACCCGCACCCTTGCGTGCAGTGCGCGCACCGCCTCACGGAAGATCCCGTTCACAGTGGGCACCTTAGCGAACGAGGCAGAGGAGGAGCCTCCGGCGCTGCTGGTGAGTTTGGACCCAGAGAGGAGCGTCCTGACGTCGTTGGCGACATCGACCTCGTCCTTGGCTGAGAGGCCGTCGCCGGAGGTTGGCACGTCGAATGCTGCCTGGTCCCCGCGCGCGGCCTCGCAGGACAGCGCGGCCACGGCGTCGGCGACGCGGGCGAGCGGCGCGGCGCAGCAGTCGATCACGGCAGCGAAGGCGACGGCCACCGGCGCGGACGCGGCGGCTACGGCGGCCTCATCGCGGGTGGCGGGGGGCAGCGCCGCCGCGATGCCGAGCGACCCGGCGAGGCGGTTGGCCGTCGCGGCGGTGACGAGCGCGTTGGAGGAGTCGGCCGCGGTGAGGAGGAGCTTGTTGAGCAGCACGGCCGCGGCGGCGCGGGACTCGGACGGCGCCAAAGATAGGCTTCTAAGGGATTGGGGGGTCTCTTGGGGCGCGGGGGCGCGGGTGGAGAGCCTCTGGAGCGCGGAGGGGTCGATGACGGGGTCGGCGAGGCCGAGGGAGAGGGCGTAGACGGCAGCGGGGGAGAGCGTGGCGCCCTTGCCACCGAGCGTCACGGCGGCGGGAGTCACCATGGGGAGGGCTGGATCCTGGAGAGAGATGCAAAACCCTAGAGCGGGAGGAAGGAATGCAACTGCGTCCGGTGGACAAAATGGCAGAAATTACACCTCTTTCGGTGTTGGCAGAAATTACACCTCTATCGGTGAAACTGGGTCGAATACGAGAGGATATTATTATTCTCGTATCATAATTTATATTTTTACACTGAATTCAGAATCAAATACTTTAGATATGAACACAAATACATATTTTTTTGGGATACAACATGGGGCGCATGCAGATGGATTCAAGTCAGTCATAGATAATTTAACGGATAGTGTACACATAAAGAAAAGATATAGCTTCACCAACGAAAATATCATATTATACTACTATTAGAGAATTATTTATCAAACTTAACAACATAAATATAATCAAATGTAAATTCATATTATAGATGAGTCAATTACTGAAAAACCATAGAAGATATCAAAGGATACTGGTGCTTATCAGATATCCATTTTGTTGATTTACATATCTTTCAAATATCTTATAAAATACGAATACATATCGGATATTGCTCTTTCCATATCCTAACACATATTCCATGAGTTTTTCTGGATATAGATACAGATAATATCGGATGTGGGCTAGGACTAAAAAATGGTACACCGGACGGATTTTCTCTGGATACGACATCGGATCGGGCGGAAATTATCCACCCCGTTTTCACCCCTACCCCTACCGTGCACCCAGACCGCGGCAAATCACGTGCCGTAATCTAACTGTGCGATAGGACACGTGGCGAGCGCACAGCTAGCGGCCTGCCACCTGACGCTAACCCAGTTTGCAACAGGCCTTGTCTGCATCGCGGGATGTGGCCTACCACGGTCTGGATGCACTGCAAAAGTGTTATTTCTGTCATTTCGTTCGTGCGGGGGTTTTGCTATTGAATTTTAAAAATATATCATTTTAGCAAAAAAAAAAAACTTGTGGATGTGCTTAAGTCTTTCTTAGAAGGGGTTGTTTGTGTTTGGTAAGTCTGAGACTAATACGGGTGGAATTGGAAACAGTATATATTAGTGGTACCACATTCCGACATTGATACCTATGCCATTCGTTGTGTGATACAAACAGATATTTTGGAAAATTCCAGTAGTATATAAGGAATAAACCCATATATTTAAGTCTAATGGATACAAATCTGAGTATTCTTGGATCTGAGTATTGATCGAATTCAAATTTGAATCGAATATTTGTTTGAATTCGGACATTGGCATAAATGGTACTCCATTACAAGGTAATTATAGGCTTAAAGTAAAGCATTATGGTATAATATATTAAGCTTAAGGAACATGAATGGACACTAAATTGAAAAGAGCTCCTAACTGACTGGACATGCTGCAACAAATTATATAAGTATTGAATTGTCGAATTCGAATTCTGATGTGGCTAGTATAACGTATCGATCGGATGGAAAACTCTGTCGGATTAGAATGTGAATTCGAATAGTCGAGAAAGTATTGTTCGGATGGAAAAATTCAAAACCATATATTCGCATCAATTCAAATATCGAATAATTTAGATAATCTGTATCAATTGCCCACCGATAGAGACAAACATGTCATCAAGATCTACAGTAGAAGAAGAAATTCAACCTCAATTACATAATGCATTTAATAATTCATTCACCATACCACTCCTGTCAACTTAGGGTTAAGGAGAGGTTAAATGCGTCAAACTTGGACCAAAAGATCCATTGGCTCCCGTTTAGCTTTTCCTCGTCCACCATTGTCGTCATGGCCAAGTTTGTCATATTGTATGTTACCGACGTCTGCAACACATGAGTTTTTGGCTAATATAGTACTTTTTACACACGTAATAGAAAATATAGCTCCCTCTCCATGCCAAATGCAAAAAAAAAAACCACCGCGTCTATGCGCCATAGGGCCAGAGTCGCCAATAGAACGACACGTCGCTGCGTTCGTGTGTCCAAGGCACAGTGTCACCTAGTTCGTGCTCCTGAGGCACGGAGACAGCGAGTCCGCTCTCCCAGGGCACAGAGCCGGCGAGTCTGTACGCTCTGGGAGTGGAGCCACCTCACGTCCGTGCACCCCAGGAGCGGAGTCGCCTTGAATATGTGCGCTACGTGTCGCGCACGCGCGCCCCGCCCTACGTCCGCATGCCTTGCCCTGCCCCTGTGCGCGTCGCATCTGTGCCCTGGGGGCACGGACTCGGCGACTCCGTCCCTCTAGCGCACTCATGCATTGACTTTTTTGCATTTGGCGTGGAGAGGAAGCTAGATTTGCTATTGCGCTCATCCATGGTACTATATTAGCCAAAAACTCAGAACATATTACGGTAGATATGCGACCACATGGACATCGCACAGTTGCTCTCCGTAGATTGAAGGGAGATGGTTTCCACCATTGGCATGCTACTACACTTATTGCTCAATTTCGGTGGGTGAAAGTCATGTGGAGAAGCAACATAGCTCAAAATTGAGGATTTTCGTCGCTCCAATATCTCATTGATATGTGGACCTAGAACACACATGTTAGCAAGACATCAGGTGGTGAATCCTCAAGAGTTAATCCGTTGTAGTGGCATGGATGAAACGCTCGATTGGATTTGATGGTTTTATTGTCACATTGGGAAAAATTTGTTTAGGATAATGAGTTTTTTTGTGGTTTTCCATAAGAGGGTATACGAAGTAAGCAGGGGTGGAGCTTGGTTAAGGCCAAACTAGGCTGTGGCCCCTCGGCATTCTGAAATTTCTCGAGAGCAACACTAAGAAAATAGCAGCATTCGGCCATGTCTTTCTTAGCCCATTAGATGGTCTGCTCTTAAATTTGGCTCAAGCTTCGCCACTTCAAGTAAGCTCGTGCACTTGTACAAAGCAGTATCTATTTTCCAGGGATACATTTCATCCCGTTTTGCCGGTCAGTAACATGACAAATTAAACCAAAACAACGTGTACTAGTCAATAACTTTCATGGATCTGACCAGGCTCAAACTATGCCATGTCCGAATGAAAGCTTCCTTGGTCGATCACTGAACTCCAAATAGATAAAAATGTTGACGATGCATCTGGTCCGCCAGGGTCTAAGAGAAGTTCTATTTCTTGTCGTTCCATGATCACCAGCCTTGGCTCCGATAGGCCCCCCTCACTTGCTTTGACGACGGTCGACGAACCACACGTCGGGGTTGTTTGGTTGCAACCCTGAGCAACATGCTTGAGCATTTTCCATGCTGGAGGGTAACCTGAACTTGTTTGAGAAATTGTCTGATCAGGCGCACATCCAATTGAATGCAGTGTTTGGCTCAGGGTTGCAACCAAACAGCCCCGAATCATCTTCCTCCTGTCCATGGTGATGGTGGAGAATTGGGTTGGGTTTGGGTCGGGCCTGGCGAACCTCGTCTTCCTCCTATCCATGGCGCAGAAGCACCTCCCTACCGGCCTCCAGCGTAGCCTCACCACGTAGGTGCAGAGGGCGGACGCCTACCTCAACGTCAACCTCCACGCCACCATCTCCGAGCACGGCGCCGAGCGGCTCCAGCGCATGAGCAATGAGTTCTTCCTCGCCGCCGAGACCTACCTCAGCGACGCATGCGCACGCCGGCTGCGGGCCAACCTCGGCAAGGGCAGTAGGAATGTCATCCAGGTCTCCATCGATGACTACGAGGAGGTCACCGACAACTTCACGGGCGCCCGCGTGTGGTGTTACACCGCTAAGAAACTCCCCAGGGCAATGTCATCAGCCTCCACCCTGGCCAGGACGACAAGTGCCTGTTCTACCTGGTGGCAATCCACCGCCGCCGCCGCGACCTCGTTGTCGGCGCCTACCTACCGTGCGTCCTCCAGGAGGGCCGCACGATCACAGTCAGGAACCGACAGCGGCAGCTCTTCACCAACAACTCAAGGGCAGCAGTCTGCGGCGATGGCAGCGGCTAAGGATCATCCTACCGGCCGGCGATGTTCGCGACGCTCGCCATGGAACCCACCAAGAAGGCGGCGGTCATCGACTGCCTCACGGCGTTCCGGGAGGGCAAGGAGTACTACACCAAGGTCGGCAAGGCATGGAAGCGCAGGTACCTTTTGCATGGCCCTCCTGGCATCGGCAAGTCCACCATAATCGCCTCCATGGCCAATTTCCTCGACTACGACGTGTGCAACCTCCATCTCACCGCCGTCGGGAGCAACACCGAGCCGCGAAAACTCTTCATCGAGACGAAGGGCAAGTGCATCATCGTTGCCGAGGACATCGACTGCTCCTCAACCTCACCGGCAAATGCATTAAGCCTGGTGTTGACAAGACCAAGGAGGCAAGAACCATGACGGCGATGACAAGCCGGCGGCCCCGAAGGTACCGCCGGATCCAGAGAACAACCACGACAACAGGGTGACGCTGTCAGGGATGCTCAACTTCATCGATGGGCTGTGATCGGTGTGCGACAGCGAGCGGATCATCGTGCTCACGACCAACCACTAGGACAAGCCCGACCCGGCGGGACATGATGGACATACACATCGAGATGTCCTACTTCTGCTTCTATGTTGGCCCAGAGTACTATACACACACTCTTCTGGTGGACACACGCACACAAGCACAGTGGTTGGTTTGCCGGAGTTGGGAAACGAGACGACGGAGCTAATAACCAAGCTGAACACAAAACGGAGGCACAAGATTGTGGTGCTAACTGCTCGCACCTTTTCTGTGTTTTCTTTGCTATTCTCTGGCTCAAGCTAATCAAATGATTACAAAGTACTTAAATACTACGGCACAACGGCAACGGCAAGGAGCTACATCTTGATCCGCTCTACCCGGCCACTAGTCCACTAACTAACCTGATCACTACATGCATACGTGCACTGACAAATTATTCCATGACTCATTCACCAGCCGCTCTTCTCGGATCACAGTGTGGATCGTGAGGTTTGGACTAGTTCAACAAACTAATGCTACATGCAAAGCTCGTTGAACATCCATAAATTCACAAACTCAACATTGATCAATAAATATAACATGAAAACGACAAACATTAGTATGAACTATCGATGGATCATATATGCATATAGAGCTCCTGTTCGTATCAAGCATTGAGAAAAGTGCTTCCATCCATCAATATTCGAACAATTCCAAACTAACATGAATCCAAATAATGATCATAGAAAACAATTATCAAATAGATAAACATTATTATATAATTTAGGTGACCAAACAATGATAGTACATCATATTAGTAATGAATGCATATTCATGCCAATCAACAAAGAACATAAATGTGACAGTTCATCATCAAGCATCTGGTCTCTGGCGCTAACATACATCTGGCATCAGCAGCTGAATACCACATTGAATTGGATTGATGAAACTGAAAATTGAAAACAACAAATTGCAAAATATTAACATATTAATTTGATTATGTCAGTCTAATCATCATTTAAATTGTATAAGCTTTTCAGTATCTTAAGCATGATAACGAGTGCAAATATAATAGTTGATACATCCACTTGACTCACAGACAATGTATACAATGTAATAGTCAATTAGAACTGTGACATTATAAGTTAATTACCAGATTGAGATCATTAATCAGACCATTGATGACACATCAATCACCTAAATTCATCCTGCCATCAACAAAACATGGATTCCAAAATCACAACCCTTTCGTGTTCCAACTTTCCTCATGTCTACGGTCCCTTTCCTTGGAATTTCCTTCTTCACAGTGGTACTCTTCTCTGCCAGATTCAGTTCTTTGAGCTGTGCATGTTGTTTGTCATAATCACAAGTCCCATAGACAGTTAGTTTAAGATGTATCTGATACTCATATTTTTGTAAGTTTTTCAGTAAAGTAAGATTGCATCTTGTCATACTGTAGAGCTTTGAAAATGATTGCAGTCCTTTTGTTCTGCTATGTTAGAAATTTGATCATGCTCCTTGTAGATCATGATCTTTATAAGCATCTTAGCCAATCTAGCATCTCCATTAATTTGATTGCTCTTTAACAATCATCTGTTTGAGTACTACACCAAATATTTGCACACTATTTCTTGCTATCATCTATTTTACAGTCATACATTGTAATTGACTTAGAGCAATTAATTATGCTTATATTTAATTCTCAAGTTATTGTGTATCATCGTACAATAAATGGGACAATGATCTCATTTGAGATGTGAGCCAATAATTGGCCACACTCTAGAGTAATAGTACTGAGACTCACCTGATTGTAACTTACGCACCTGATATATGATACAAGCCTTCAGAATTTGATGACCAGCGTACTGACTTTCTATAAGGGTACCATTTTTTGTCTTTTCACTTTGCTGACTTGCATACATATACTTGTCTTCTTACAATGCTCTTTTGCTAAAATGAATCAGTTCTTTCCCAAAGTTTCCAGAGTAGGGCAGTTGCGTTACCTATGTGCAGGGAGGAGGGCGGGCGGGGGAGGGAGCCGGAGGCGGGAGAGGGCCGGGAGGAGGGCGGGAGGAGGGAGGCTGGAGGACGGCAGGGAGGAGGGGGCAGGAGGAGGGGCGGAGGGTCGGCGAGGAGGGAGGAGGCGGAGGCAGTTCAGGAGGAGAGGCGGGGGGATGGGAACGGGGCGAGCGGTGTGGAGAGGCGGGAATCGGTATTCCACTGTATTTAATTTTCCTCGAGTTTTATTTTAACGAGTTTCATGATATCGGAGAGTATTTACACTATACTTTCCGAGTGCTTGTGTCCTCAGAGCACCGGATTCCTCTAGACCGAACGAAGGTAAGATCAACCAACACTCCCTCCAATTGTTGGACATCCAAATCATCCATGGCATCATATGATAATATCCATGGAATGCTTCATCCATGAGTGAGCATGATCTGGCATGTGATTGCAAGGTAGTGCACATTTGGTGCTTTTCATAACGGTTAGTTCACTATTGGCAGATTCAACATGACGATTATATCTTAAGTCACTGTGATTTTGTGCTGTCCTTGGTAAAACTGGTTAAGTCGTGGAGGCTTTTTGTGTGTAAATTACCATCTGTTTATAAAGCTAGAAATAATAATTATAGCTTCATGAACCCCATAAAATTGTGAGATAGATAGATTGGCTAGGTAGAGTTAGGTCAGTGGAAGGTAGGTATGGTACTATTGCGATTTTGGCGAATGGTTAGGGTAATGGGGAAGTATTGGAGAATCGGCAGATCAGTGATGATGGCAGAGCCTTGTTCCGCATGGTATGTAGTTCTGGCGCGAAGTGATGGTGGAGCAAGTAGTGTAAGTAGTTATCAGACTTGTGAATACTGTATCTTTGCAGCGAAAATTGGTGAAAAGCCTTAGTGTTTGTTGATTTTTATTTTTAAAAACTTACTAAATTGGTTAATTTATTTATTACTATCATTGGACAAAATGGAGGGAAAAGTGATAAATTACTTTCCTTTGTGTGGCCAAAAGGTGGTTGCAAAGGGTGTAGGAATGGACGGCTAGCGTGGGCCACAAGGTTTCACGTGTTTTCGGCAATGTTGGCATCTTTGTCGAGTCTCGAGCGATGCACTGCTGGCCAAGCGGCGGTCGACAAGCCATTGGCGTTCGACCGCCACCTGGCGGTCGAGGCCGGCGATGGCGATCCGACCGCCATAGTGGCGGTCAGACTAGCAAATTTCTAGACTGTTGTTTTGAGCTGGGCCAAAAATAAAGGTTGTAAACAAGAGAGGGGATTCTATTGCACTTGGTCTCATAATTTTTGGAGTCTCCAGCCAAAAATAGAGGTTGTAGGTTTTGAAATTTAGGGCTTTTTTCAATAAGTCCCAAGGCAAGGTCGACCGGCCGATGTGGAGGTCGTCGACCGACCATGGTGGTGGTCTGACCGGTTTTCACTAAAATCGTCGCCCTTCGTGGCAGCGATGTTTGGTTGTTAGGTCAAAGTCATGAGTTTCAGTGCATATGTATTGCATGATGCATGTTTTGACTAACATGGATCAAGTTGCGAAGAATTTGTTCTCGGATTCAGTTTGCTTGTCTATTGTTGTGCAGGTTGCTTGGTGGTCAACGACGGTCAACGGCGAGGATGATCGGGACTAGGCTTGGAGAGCTGAGATCCAGAACGATCGACGATGCCGGGTGAGGTCAATGAACTCAAGCGTGGTGCAAAATGGACAAGAGTGACCTATTGGCCAACCCGCGGCGCAAGATGGTGCAAAGTGAAATCGATTAGGTCAAGAGACGATAAAGACAGCGTATTAAAATGCGTGCGTGCGGGACCCGTTTGTTTTGAGCCTTAACGGGAGCCCAATTGAGTCAAACTTCTAGAAGGTCTAATCCTCCACTATAAATAGAGGTGGGTGGTGGCTACACCCCTCTCTCGTCTCTTTTATTGTTTGAAACCCTAATTTTGCTTACGGGGAGGAGATGTGGAGGTTAGGGTTCTAGAGAGTTTTGTTTTGATTTTGTGCTCATAGATTGAGCTTGGTCCTCCATTCATGGAGTGGCTGTAAACCAAAATCATATCAAATCAATCCAAGGAAAATTTGATCAAAGTTTTGTCTCTTTGCTTTCCTTCTCTCTATTTGATAATTTTGAGTCTTTCTTTGATCCGTGAGTTTTTGCTTGATTTCTTCATGTGATCTAACTTGATGTGACATGTGGGAACATATTTAGAATCATCTTGATCATCAATCACCCACGAGTAAGATTTTGGATCTAGTTTTCGTTTTGACTCGGTTTTGAACTTTCCTCCTCTCAAACGGAAAAGGATCGTAATTATTCCAAGAATTTTCATAATCTTCGATTGGAATAGGTTCCTAACATCATAGAGAAGGTGTGTTCCAAATTTCATCGAGTTTGGAGTTGTAGATCAAAAGTTACATCTATTTGCAACTTCATTTGTCGGACAGTTTGATCTGTTTCTTGAGGCCGGTCGATCACTTAAGGTCACCGGTCCGACAAGCCCGTGGGTCGGTGGTCGACCGCCATTGACCCAGTGGTCCGACCGCCCAGCACTGAGTTTCTTTCGCTTGTGTTGATTTTAGTTGTTTTGCTTAGGGGTTTAAATTGGATTCAATACTAGTCTTCCGCTGTACTGGTATATTGATCTTCATAGCTTCCATAGCTATTGTAGTAAAATCTTATTGAATATATTATTTATGAAAAAATGAGCGTACTCCTGTTCACCCCCCCCCCTCTAGTCGCCTTTTCGGTCCAACACAACTTACAGTAAAACTTGATGAAGAACATGAGCAGTGCAAATTCGAAGCAATGCAGAATATAGAAGATGAAGTGTAGCGAGCGATCACGCAGATGCGCTGCTCAGAAACTTTATTGTCACCCTGTGCAGGTGAACTCTGCGATAATGGTTCGGAAATACCCACTCACCCTCATTCCCTGTGCACACCGAGGAGAAGGGACGGCTTGGTTCGACAGCATAACCCTCCAGCGTAGTAGAACAGAGAGGAAGAAGAATGAAAAATAGAAGTAAAATCAATCGTAATAGGTCTGAAAATCTCGAGATCTTTTAATGGTCGAGACAATTACTCTCTAGTGACTGCATAATAAAGCATATATTAAACTACTGGCAATTACTAATTCAAAACTAATTAATGGTAATTAAGTAGTGTTTATCAGACCCTGATTACACACTGATCTACAGTTTCGATCACTCGTCTATAGTTTCGACTAGTGTATTTCAACTACACTGGTTTGCGGATCTGATCACTATTTTTTGACCATATTATTTTGACCACTGTGTTTTGACCACAATGTTTCGACCATCGTGTTTTGATCACACTGGTCTATGGCTTCGACCACATTATAAGAAGAGAGCGAAATGCACGATTAACAAAAGAAAAGTGGACTGAATTCACGACACGTTCATTGTCGTACGTCGCAAGTCACAAGTCATGCAATTGTCATGCGAATATACGCGTGTGTGAGCGTACGTGTGTATGTGCGACTTAGCTATAGTCCTTTTCATGTCACCCTATATCATGTGTCATATGTTTCAAAGGGTGGCAAGAACTCCACCTTATAAATTACTCTCCCGCCAGTTAGCTAGGCAATATGAGACTAAACCATGCATGCTTTTGAATTTCGTGGATGAATGTTCTTTTACACAAATGGACTCAATTCTAACAGGATGTATTTAATGATTTACCTCTAAATTTCTCACTAACAAGCGAGTCCTTACCTCTCGATGCCTCACTGACGTGTGGGTCTAGAATTCACATATCAGTGAGACATCGAAAGATAAATCACTAAATATGCCTATTCATAGCGATAAATCTAAGTAACTCCCAACACAATCATACCGAGCTCCAACACATGCATTTGGTGCCTTGCCTTACTACCCTCCAAAAACCATGCTAACTAAGCACAAATGTGCGGCACAAATGCACACCTAAGCAAAGCTGAACTCACTAGCTCCCTGTCCCTGGCCATGGCGCGTGCACACGACGTCGGCCCTGCCTTCCTACTAGCCGTCTTACAGCTCATCGCTCCGGCCGTTGCGCTGAGCAATGCCGAAGACCCACCGCGGTGCGACGCCCATTGCGGTGTACCCGAGCGACATGGAGCAGCTGCAGTTCCTACTCAACGCCAAGTTCATGGAGGCTGAGTGGTTCCTCCACGCCTTGCTCGGCCACGACGTCAGACTTCCTCGAACGCAACCACTCCGCGGGCGGCCCCACGGGGGCGGGTCCAATAAGATCCACCAGGGTGCACAGGACACCACACCAGGCCTAAAATCGATATATATATATATATATATCATGTATAAACAGTAATGGACACCCCTCAGCCCAAACGAAGGACACCGGCCACAGCCCAAACAAGCTTCCTGCGTGTGATCGCATGGGCACGCGGCCCAGCCACTCAGCCAGCCGAGTGAGTCAGCGAGGCGTGCGAGCGGCCCAGCCGAGGAGACATGCGCGCGGGCGTGGCCAAGCATACGAGGAGGCGTGCGTGCAGGCCAGTGGGCGTGTGGGAGGCGCAGGAGGCGTGTGCGACTGGGTACAGGCAAGACCGAGACGAGAAGCGAGTCACGCGACAATTTCTAGCGGCGATTGGCAAGGACACACGCGCAGATGAGCTACCTTTCGATTTCTAGCGGGACAGGCGGCAGGTGAGCTTCTCTTGTCATCTCTTGCTTGGACATATTGTTCCAACAAGTCACAAGTGGCGATGCGTCAGTTCATGCCTCTATGAAGCGAGTTTAGTTTGTTTGGAATTAAACTATCCCGTACTATTTTGTTGACCGTATGTATATGATAGAAACTGTCATGTGAGATGAGATGAGATATTGAGATGATTAGTGCATCTCCTCTTGCCTCTTGTGTTACTATAACATATGAACATGTACACTAATACTGACCCCTCTGTCTGAAGCCATAGCACTCTGTCAAAATTGGCTCTACTAGAAGCAATCCTATTTGATATTGATGCTGGCTCACTGGGTAATTTTGATTTCTCTCAGTAGTCAGTACTCAGTAATACCGATTTATCTTAAGCACAATCACTAATTTTGTGTTTTAGGGATTCAATTTGACTACTTGAGAGTTGAGACACAATGTCAAGTAAGTAAGCCACATAATTTTAAATAATTTATTATAAATGTATGCTTCTATTATTCTGTAGTACAAATATCTAATAGAGTATTCATAAAATTAGCAAATTACAGGTAAATTTATGGAAAGATTTCTTAAAAGAAAAACACCACCACGAGAGGAGAATGATATCCCCATCACATGAACAGAACGATGGCCCCTCCCATGAAGAAAATAATACCACTAATGCAGGGATTTCACCTACAGAAACAGTTAATTGGGAAGAGGAGATTCAATTTGATCCCGGCAAAAGGAGAAGAATAGAGGAGTACCTTCCTAATCAAAAGAATGTGGTAAGAAAAAAGTACATTGATAATGGGCCTTGCCAACCTCGCACTTTTGATTTTCCATATTCAACGATTGGCGATAAAAATAGAAGGTTTAATTCTTAATGGTTTACTGAGTTTGGGAGTTGGCTTGAGTATAGCGAATCCAAAGATAGAGCATATTGTTTTTATTATTTCTTGTTTAGAGGCCGCAACAAGAAGGAAGCTTCGTATGATGCATTTGTTACAACTGGATGGTCTAGTTGGAACAAGAAATTTAGACTAAATGAGCATGTAGGAGATGTCAATAGTGTTCACAACCAAGCAAAGAGAGATTGTGATTCTTTGTTGAAACAAGACCAACACATTTATGTTGCTTTGAATAACCAAAATAATGTTGAGAAGATTGCTTATTATACTCAACTAAATGCCTCAGTTGATGTTGCTAGAGTGTTATTGAAGCAAGGATTGCCTTTTCGAGGCCATGATGAGTCCGATGAGTCCTCCAATAAAAGAAATTTCAAAGAATTTCATGCTTATACAGCTGAGCATAATCCAACTGTAGCCAAGGTTGTGAGTAACAATGCTCCAAGTAATAATTTCATGGTATCTCCAAACATTCAAAGGGACATAGTACATTGTTTTGCAAAGAAATTATTGCAATCTATTCTTGAAGAAATTGGACATGATGTGCTTTGTTTGCTAGTTGATGAGTCTAGGGATGTGGCTTGCAAAGAACAAATGGCAGTGGTCTTGAGATATGTTGATAAATGTGGAATTGTTAAAGAGAGGTTTGTTGGCCTTGTTCATGTAAAAGAGACAACTTCTTCGTACCTCAAGTCCTCTATTGCTTCTTTATTTGTGGAATAAAAGCTAAGCTTGAAGCAAGTTAGAGGCCAAGGATACGATAGTGCTAGCAATATGCGAGATGAGTTCAATGGCTTGCAAACATTGATTATGAGAGAAAATAACTCAGCATATTATATCCATTGTTTTGCTCACCAACTTCAATTAATTGTTGTGGCTGTTGTAAGAAAGCATAAAGGCATTGGTAATTTCTTTGATATGATTTCTGTTTTGCTAAATGTGGTTGGTGGATCTTCCAAGAGAAGGGATAAGATTCGAGATATCAATCGAGAACATGTGCATGAGGCCTTAGGTTGTGGGTTACTTAAAACTGGGACATGGTTAAATCAAGAGCTATATCTTCAAAGACCCGGAGACACTCGTTGGAGTTCTCACTCTAAGTCTCTTAAGAGTTTGGTTGATTTGTTCCCAACGGTTGTTAAAGTGCTAGAATATGTGGAACAAGAAGACAATGATGACAAAAATAGAAGGCAAGCATAGGGACTTTTAGTTTATTTTCAGTTATTTGATTTTGTATTTTATTTGCAGCTTATGTTGACCATCTTAATAATCACAAACACATTGTTATTAACTCTTTAAAGGAAGGATCAAGATATTGTGAATGCCATTGATTGTGTGAAATCAACCAAAGGTGATTTAGACGAGCTTAGGAGGCATGGATGGGATTCTGCCCTAGATGAAGTGTATACCTTCTGTGAGAAGCATGGTATTTCCAAATTGAAAATGGGAGAAGCATACGTGAATCCAAAGAAGCCACGCCAAAAATCTGGAATTATCAACAAGCATCATTATGATGTGGATTGTTTTAATAATGTTCTTGATTGGTTACTTCAAGAACTCGATGGTCGCTTCAACGAGAAGAACTCTAGATTGCTTGTTTGCTCGGCCGCTTTGAGTCCAAGAGAATCATTTCGTGATTTCAATTTGGAGCATTTGATGGATCTAGCTAAACTTTATCCCAATGATTTTGATGATGGGGAATTGAGAAACCTTAAACACTACCTTCACCTCTACACTGCCGATGTGTGTGTGGATGATAGATTCTCTAACATAGAGACTATTAGCGACCTTTCTCAAAAAATAGTGGAGATAAGGAAACATATTTGTTATCCTTTGGTCTATCGACTTTTGAAGCTAACACTAGTGTTGCCTGTTGCCACTGCTACAGTTGAGAGATGCTTTTCAGCTATAAAAATTATGAAAACATATTTGGGCAATCGCATTAGCGATGACTTCTTGAGAGATAGCCTTATTTGCTATGTGGAGAAATACGAAATGGGGAAAGTTGCAAATGATGATGTAATTCACCGCTTCCGGAACTTAAGGGAGCATAGAAAGAAGATATAAAATGTAATGTACTTATCTTTGTTTCGATACATTCATGATTATTTTACTTAAAATTTTACTAAGTGATTTATTCTACTTTTTGTAGGCTATCAAGGTTGGATGCTGTTTTTTGCCGATATCGACCATCTTTTGTCCATGGTTTGGAACTTTATCCATCATTTATTCACTTTGCTACAGTTAACCAAAACTACTACTATGAGTGTAGGATTATTTGTTTTGGTAAGCACTTTGATGGCTATTTCTTTATCCGTTACGTAGAATTGTTTAACACTTTAACACATTACTATTCTAATTTCTATACAATATTACTTCATAATTAGACATATGTGATATGTATAGGACACCCGGTCATTTTCATTCTGGATCCGCCAGCCCACGTCGGCGCCAGGAAGACCAACCTCGACTTCCGCACCACCGAGGTAGCCGCCGAGCTCGGCTACCGCCACATCAGGTGCACAATGATACGTGCAAGAATCAAATCAACGACCATGGCATGACACGATCTTTGATCCATTCTGACCCTACGGATGACAATGGCTTCCTGTAAATCGTATATGCAGGGCGATCACGCAGGCCATGGGCGGGTTCCCGCGGCCGGCGATCTACCTCAGCGACGGGCCGACGGCCAATTCTCCGCGATCATGGACGAGGCCATGAGCGTGCGCCTAGACCCGCCGTTCGATCCCTGCGCCAGCAGCATCAACTTCCTCCTCGCCTCCTAGATCCTCCCCCACTTCACGGCGGTCGCCGCCGTGTTCATCAGCTCCAACCTCATGGACCACCACTCCAAACGGGTAACGTTTCAGTCTTGGTGCACGCTGTTTCAGGTCCTAGCTGAATCCTTGGAGTTGTTGGCGTGCAGCTCCAGGCGAGCATTCTGGCGGTGGAGGCCGGCAGGGACGCGGGATCAGGTTGCTGCTCTACCAGCGCGCCGACGAGGCCGTCAAACCGTACAAGGGGCACACCGTGGCCGTGTTCACCCGCCGGATCTCCGACTAGCGCAACGGGCGGTCGGGGTGCGGCACCAAGGACGACGGGGTCAAGGTCCTCGACCGGCAGCAGGACGCGGGGAGACGGCGAGGATTCGCTCAGCGCACCATCAGCAACATCCTCGGAGCCGGCGAGGATTCGCTCGGGTTCGAGCGCACGCAGGCGGAGGTCCTCCGCGTCCTCTACGGCTCACGCAATGAGCAGATCCCCGGCGGCTAACTTCCCAGGGGCGCCAATGGCACCATAGCCAGAGGGGATTCTTCCAGGTCGCGAAGATGCGTTTCACTCCAAACCAAAGTGTTGATTCATTGATCATAAGATATAGACCAAAATAAAAGAACAGATCATACTTTCTTGTGATGTAATGCTAATTCTCTACTTAGGTCGACGACATCCAAAAGACATAAAAGATGGAGCAATCTGAGAGTATGAACAAGGACTATTAGATGGATATCCAGAATGCCCAAAACCACTTGATCATAACAGCATCAAAGAAAACAGCACTTAAATAAGGTAAACCGTCACATTACAGCTAGCAGCAAACATGAGTTCGCAAATCAACAAAGATCAGGCAATACTCAAAAAGGATAGTCTGGGCAGATAGTTATATATCCTTGATGATAACTCACTATAGCAAAACGAGGCACATGCGGTGGATTTAAGCTTTGGCAGCAGCCTGCGCAGCGGCGTCCCGCTTCCTCTGCTCCTCAATGATGCTGAGCTTGATACCCTTGCCCTTGGGCAGGCTCACCCAAGGCTTGTTGCCCTTGCCAATGGTGAACACGTTGCCAAGGCGGGTGGCGAATTGGTGTCCCAGGGCATCCTCAACGTGGATGGTCTCAAAGCTGCCCTTATGCTTCTCCCTGTTCTTGATCACACCAACACGGCCAGTGTTCCTTCCACCAGTCACCATGACAACATTGCCCACATCGAACTTGATGAAGTCAACGATCTTGTTGGTCTCCAGGTCAATCTTGATGGTGTCGTTCGCCTTGATAAGAGGGTCAGGATAGCGGATGGTGCGGCCATCATAAGTGTTCAGATAGGGAATGCCCTTCTGGCCAAACTGGACGGACCGAACCTTGCAAAGCTTGAACTGCACACGGAAGAAGTACTGGCAATCAGCATTTCAACTTGTACAACGCGTAACAAAAAAACTAGAGGGAAATTTTAAGACAGTTGCAAGAGTACGATAAAATGGGATGAAATAGCAAACTGCATGTACAATGCTACAGGCAGAAAAACAAACTTTTCCCTTACATAACTAGGCTCTAGACATAGATTATTCAGAAAGTGGCAGCAAATTATCAAGCACAGTTACAAGGAAAATATCAACATTGCAAACTTCAAAGTAGATCAATTCAAAACAGGATCCTTTCATCTAACAAGATTGTGTTCGGCTAGAACAGTTAAGAGAAATGCTACAAGGAGAATCAACCTAACCTTAGCATCCTCATCCTTGATGGAATGAAGACGGAAGCGGCCCTTGGTGTCGTACAAAAGCCTGTAGTTCTCACCAGTCTTGGGAATGGAAATGACATCTGCCCATGAAAGCAAGCAACATAATAGCGGTTAAATGATGTTAAGGATATAGGCAGATCATGTTTTACAGCAAAATAAGAAAGATTTGAGCATACCCATGAAACCAGCTGGGTAGGTCTTGTCAGTCCTGACCTTGCCATCAACAAGCACATGGCGCTGCATCAGGATAGAAATCACCTCACGGTATGTCAGTGCATACTTGAGCCTGTTCCTGATGATGAGGATCAGAGGCAGGCACTCCCTGGACTTGTGAGGTCCAGAAGATGGCTTGGGAGCCTGTGATGAATAGACATTCAAATATCAGATACTGAACATCAAAAGGTTCTCCGCGTTGTACAAGTAGAAGCTAGAAGAATTGGTTAACTTACAAAAGCTCCACCAAGCTTGTCCAACATCCAATGCGACGGGGCATTGAGCCTCTTCAGATGCTTCTTCAAACCCCTTGCCTGGTTTATAGGTAAAAAAGAGAAATAATTATCACTACCACATCAACACATAACCAATAATATAGTATCGTATGCAACATATAATGATAAAAGTAAAACTATCCAACATTGCTGACAACACCTACCCAGTGAAACCATGGTGTTGCAGTTATGCGTTTGAACTCTTGACAAAAGAATTTTCTTCTTCTAAATTCTTATCACCCTAACAGCTATAAGGATATTATAAAACTCGAACATATGAAAGAATACATGCATGCGAACGTTAGAACATGTGTAGGCCATCAACACAATGCAGCAAACAGTGAGGCGAACAGAACAGGGAGCTTCAACGAACGCTCAAACTAGTATTTACACAACAAGATAAGATATCATTCTGGAAAAAAAAAACAAGTTTAAACATCACAGCTCACAAACATAAGGCTAAAATCTGATCTACCCAAAAGACATGCGCCTGCCCCTGACCCAAGTACTGCAAACATCCAAGTACGCTAAACTAAGAGGGCAGGCAAGAACCGAACAATCGCCAAACAACCCAGCCTTGTGCAAGACAGCCCTGAATATTTCCCCTAGCAGCCTACTTTTGTACATTATTTATTCCTGGGATACCCAGGTACAAACAACGGAAACTGATCCACAATCTACAGCACATGGATCCAAACCTCGCCAAATCAAGTGGTTAAATCCTACCAGACTCGAGTGGAAGAAACAACTACTCTTAACCATATGAAAAAAAAAACTTTTAGAAAGCAAGCGCAAAGAAAACCAAGCGATGTACTCACGACGACCTAGCGGCACCTGAATCTCTACGCAGAACACGGCCTCCCCTCCAAAACAACAAGAACTCAAGCTACGGAACGAATCTAACAGAAAGATTCCTACAGTATGCCGGCGGCGCTACACCTCGCCCACGAGAGAGAGAACGCGCAGTGGTGGGGCGTGGATGGGGATGGAGGCACTCACCATGGTTGCGAGCTCGGGCTAGGTCGCCGTGCTCCTCCTCTTCTCCGCGCCGCCGCTGCTCCTTTCTCTCCTGCTCCGCGCCGCCGCCGAGATGACAAGGGTGGGAGACGAGAGGTGGAGAGGCCATATATATATATATATAGTGGAAGGGGTAGGGTTTTAGTTTGAGGGATTCACAATCACGGGTTTGCCCCGCCCCCTCGTTGATGGGCTCAACTGGGCTTTCTGGTCGCCGATTGGGCTCGGCCCGTTTAGGAGCAAGCTCGTCGCTACCACCTACTACTTTGTTGCGCTTTGCTCTACCCATGGCCCAACAAAGGCCGTCGTTCATTTGACGGGCTTCGATCGATGTGACATTAACAAATGCCTAAGCTTTTTCCAGGACAAAAAAGAATGCCTAAGCTTTTTTTTTTGTCATAGTTACAGAAATCTACATGTGGTTAACGACACTGATCCTAGGTTTTATGGTCGTCAGATTTCAAAAAGAAAATGAAAAACACTATAACCAAATATCAGATAACACTAGGGTTTATGATTATAGTCGCACAAAACTCGAGGTTTTATGGTCATAAGTTTCCACCGAGACCAAAGTTTGTCATCCTTTCTCACCCCCGGCAAGACGATGAGTGGATTCTTTGTAGACCTCCCCTCTGTCGTCATCGTACCAACGGCTATTTGGTTGTAGTGTTTTTTCTTTTCGAAATATTATGACCATAAAAACCTAGGAACAGTGTTGTTAGCCAAGAAACATGTAGTTTTCTGTAACTATGACAATAAAATCTGGTGTTCGAAAGTTACTCTTTGGAGAAACAATCTTCAATTGTGGAGTAGTTCGTTAAAAAAAACAAATAACAAAACATAATCTAAAAAAAGAAAGGAATACATACAATTTTTTGCGACTAGAAATACGAACATATTCACGGCTATTGGAGTATTAACCTGCAAAAAAAAAAAGGTTCAAGATGAGAATATTAACCTGCACTTAAATGCATTCATTTGCTACACAGGGCAGGAATGGCTCCAGAAGCTCCCTACATTCCTCACCTCCGTCGCCGGGCAAAAAAACAAATGGATTGGCTAGAGAGCCCCTTTGACACGTGCCACCTCCGTCCACATGTGTCCCGCCCGAGCCAACCTCGTGCGTATTTAGACCGCTAGCTCCTCCCTCGCACTCGCAGACCAGAAGACGCTTTGAAAGCCACACGTGCGAAGCTGCATATCGATTAGGGTTAATAGGGTGTGTTTGTTGCTAGTACAAATGGTACATGTTGTTGGAAAACGCGGCAAAACTACGATAGTATAAACAAAAAATTTATCGCGCAATCAGGGAACCACCGCTAGAAATAGATCACGAGATTACCGTTAGACGCGCCGACTCGTAGCGGAAGTAGAGTCGTTGTAGCGAGTTGATGTAGTCGTAGTCGTACCCACGACGCGTCTCCTCCTTCGAGTGGTCGTACTCGTCGCACGTCTGCTTCTTCGAGTGGTCGTACTCACCACGCGACTCCTCCTTCGAGTGGTCGTACTCGTCGCGCGTGTGTTTCTTCGAGTGGTCGTACTCACCACGCAACTCCTCCTCCGACTTCGGTGATCAACACAAGTCGCGGATAGTCCTAGTGTTGATGCTTCGCAACAACACCTCCGAGGTATCCACACGTACGGGGTAGGATCACCACGCACTGGAGTGCTAGCACCGGCAGCGTAGTTGAGAAGGCGTGGCTATT
Organism: Hsuehochloa calcarea; assembly: GCA_036346395.1. Classification (NCBI taxonomy): domain Eukaryota; kingdom Viridiplantae; phylum Streptophyta; class Magnoliopsida; order Poales; family Poaceae; genus Hsuehochloa; species Hsuehochloa calcarea. Next base: position 5,360,365 of record CM070609.1, read on the forward strand.
AGGGTTTCGGGAGTTCTTCCAAAGATCGTCCTCTACCTCACCCCATGCCATCGCCCCTCTTTGTATATGCATCCATGATAGGTCTCGACCTGGAGGCCCATTAGGAACTCGTGGTCTATACGAATTCGGATCACCATCCAAAACAGATTACAGCCCTTTAAGTGTGCGACCCTACAGGTTCATGTGTAATCAGTTATGACTCGGAAAATCTTTTTCGATCACTAGTCGTTAGCGGTACCTAGCAGCACATAACGATTCCCAAATACACATAGAAAATATCGGACGAACCTTGATGTAATATGATCTATGATCAGGTCCTCATCACTTACGACCAGTTCGTATCTCTATACGACTGAGTTGTGATTGGTCACGACGATTCAGAACTCCTTACGACGTGTTCTTACCATTCTATGATTACGTTTGACGATCTCCACGATCAAGACGTATCTCCATACGACTAGTCGTGAATCGATCAAACTAAGCGACCTACTCATGCATTCTCTTTTTGCCTCACGATGTCTGGTTGAACTCCAGGTGAGATGATGTGTCATCCATGGACTGTTCAATACTTTCTCGATCGAGTGTCGGATAACTTCATGTAGTCGACACTTCGACCACTAGTGGTATGGCTATGCACTTTCTTTATCCGATCACCACGAGGGACCCAGAGACATCTTTCCTGTTATTCAAGGAGGGGCAAATCCCATCTCGACCAGTCATATCCCTCCGTATGTTTCATAGCATACCCGAAAGCTACCTTTATAACTACCTAGTTACGAGTAGCGTTTGGCAAACCCTAAGAGTGCTATTACACATGTAGGGAATCATGCTGATCTTAGGTCTAAGGATTATACATCATCATTACTTGAGACCAACTAATGACACAAAGATTCATAACAATCTCAATAGTGTCTCAATGATGGGTCTATCCAGCCCTATGTTTTCTAACATGAGCTCACATTGTTGATTCGATATCCCTATATCCATGATCGGTGAAACAAGGTCATCAATCAATACATGTGCTACTCATAGAGTCACTGGTGTTCCGACCAGTGACCTCCGACCAAGGATACATTTAGAATGACATCATATAAGTTAAAGAGTTTCACCAATAAGTCAAATACTTATTGATCTATAACAAATGATTCATTCAAGGAACATGATAACATATTATCAAAATCATGAACATAATGAAATATCATCATCTCTATTATTGCCTCTAGGGCATATTTCCAACACATGTATCTCGGTTAAAAATCATTCCATCTTAGATAGTGCGATATAAATTTATAGAATATTATCTCTAAATATTGAATCTTTTCATTCACCTAAATAATAGAACCACATACTACAAAATCATCTCATTTTTTCAATTCCACCCCACCAACCAATTTGTTAGTGAACTCGGTCGCCAGCGACCTGGCACATCCCTGTGTCGAGTTGGCCACGCGACTCGTCGTCGTTATTACTATTACTAAAGTTAACTTCCCGTCGAAAGGCCGCTCGCTGGGGCTATCTACGTTGACGGGAAAACGCCGTTCGTCCGATCGTGCATCCATGCGTTTGTGGTCGTCGGCGTCTCCCGTTTGATCGTCGTCGGATTGTCTCGTTTGTTTTTTTGCGCCAACCACGCTGGCTCCGCAGCACCGTCGTGTTGTCCTCTCTTGCTCGGTATTGTTGTTTTCGCTGTCTCCACCTGTCGTTTGTCAACTGCAAAACCTACACGTTCGTTTCTATGTTGCTGGCCTGCACGTCCGCCGGGCCCCCTTCTCACTCACCGTCGTTCGCGTTGCGCCCTTTTTTCGCTTACGCAGTGTACGTTGTGCCGCTCGATGCGCCCTTTTCGTGGCTTGTGTTGCGCTGGCGTCACTTCGGGCCATCCCTTTTTCTGCCGCCGTTACGCACGCTCGAGAGAACGCCGCACGACTTAGACACGACGTACTGAATCGCTGTTTCCTTTGGTTCCAGTGCCACACAGTGATGTCTTTGTCTTCTCGGCGCTGTTTGTTTCGCTTCGTTCGCCTCTCTTTAGTCACTGCGCGGTCCGTTGACAGAAACGCACCATGACTCACGAGTGCCATTAAAAGACCTCAGCGCTTCTTCCTCGCTGTAGTCTCCCCGCCCGCTCCACTTCATTCTCTCTGCGATTTTCATCACTGTCTGCTTCGTGTTCTCCGCCGCTCTACATCGCTTCTCCTAGCTTCCACGATCTACCTGTTGCCTCGACATGTCGTCTCCGGCCGGTCCTTTCAATGCTTTTTGCCGCATCACGACGTACGCGTAGGTTGTTTCCATTTGCTTCTTACGGTCGTTTGTACCCCGCAGCTTAATCTGTTTTCCCACGGTTCCTTCGTTCCGTGCCTATCGTCCCACTTGGTTGTGACCTTGTGCCGGGTCCCTTTTGCTTCGTGATTCCGCGTGTGCGTCCAGGCCCTGGTGATCCAGTTAGGTTTAATCGGCTTCTCTCTCTATCGTTTTCGATATGCTTCTCGATTGTTTCGTCTACCTTTGACGGTGCATGCCTCACCGTGTTTTTTGGGTTGTTGATTTGCCAGATTGTACCTTCGTCGATTTTCTGACGTTTTGTCTGATCGCTATCTACGTCCTGAACAGTTCTTCGTCGCCGTCCTACGCTATCTACGTCCTGATCTTAGATACTCTCACTCTATAGGCATACTTTGTGTTTTTCAATATTTCGTTACCATACCTATTGCCTCTGTTGTATAGTCAAGATATACGGATTTGCATCTAGCGGTGCTTTCTAATGAAATCGAATTAATCTCTACAGGAATTGTTACACAGTATTCAGCTTGACACCTGTATATAGTCCTTTGCTGTCGCTACTTAATCGTTCCGATCCCCAATTATCGCACCCAACCCCCCCCCCCCCCGCGCGCCCCGATCCCCAATTACCCCACCCCCCTGCGTCCCTCCCCTCGCTTCCGTCCCTCCCTTCGCTTCCGCCGCCGCCTCACCCCCGCCGCCTCCACGCCATATTCGCCCCCTCCCCCCGCGCGTCTCCACGTCGGTGTTCGCCCCGCTTCGGCGCGCCTCCACGCCGAGACCCCTGCGTGCCTCCACGCCGCTGTCCCCGGCATGCCTCCACGCGAGATCTGACCGCTCCTCCTCTGCCTCTCGTCTCGTCGTCCTCCTCCTCCTCGCAGTCTCTGAGTCGCGGCATGGCCACAACCACGTCTATCTTTGCCACCCACTTCCACCTGCGCTCTCCCGCTCCTCCGCGCCCTCCCCCTTGTATGCCCTTGCCGCCTTCCCACTCCGCCGCCTCACGTCTCCCTAGGCGGCCGCCGCCTCCTCTCCGAAGCGAGGCCAAAGACGTGAGGCGCCGGGGCGGGTCTCCGTGTACAAGCCGCGCTCCTACGAGGTGCTCGCTCCGACGCCGCATGCTCCCTCGCCTACGCCATCGACGACGGCAAGACCCGCCTCGAGATCGAGTTCCCTTGAGCTCTCATTATTCCCTGCCTCTAACGCCCGCCCGCATTATTTTTCTCATCTCATCACCATATGTTTTTTTCATGGCTTCCTGTGACATTAAGGTCCCTGCCGAGCAGCATCTCTTCTTACAAGGTGTGTTAATTTCCTGCTCTAAATTGCTATCACTCTTGCATGCTAGGGAAATGCCTACTTCTGCAATGAATACCACATGGATTTCTGTACATCAATGCGCCCCGTACATTATACATACATATAACTTGACTCAGATTCAACACTAGGTATGTATATATAATGTTGCCGCATCCATTTCATTCTAATCTGGCAGAATGAATAATCTTTTCTTTTTTTGTTTGTTCCATGTTGTCGGACCCCCGGGTGTCACACAACCCCCGAGACCCTCTGTGCATACCAAGCTAGTCCCATGATCAGTAGCTAGCTTGCACAGTTGCAACAATGATGTAATCATAACCATTCAACAACGAACTAATGAAGCAGACAAAGTAATATTAATTAAAACAACAAAGACCTTATGGTCAAGGTTCTTACAAAGGTCGCCACACAGGGCTTAGCAATAACAGAGTATCTGGCAGCGGAAATCTCAAAATACGTGGAGCCCAATCGACATGCCCGCAGGCAATCGAGTGGAGAACGTGACCTAGTTCGCAAAGTCTTCAAAGTAGCCTTCTTCGTAGAACTCAACATTTCTGATTCTTCTCATGGGGTGATCAACAAAGGGCATAAAGCCGTGAGTACATAAAGTACTCGACAAGTCGTAGAGAAATGTATGCACATAGTATTCATGCAAGGCTTAAACAAGGCGGCTTTATGGCTAATTTGCGAAAGCAAGTTTAATAAATAATTACATTAATTAGATTGCAAGCGAGGATTTTAAAAGAATAATACATAGATAACCAAGTTCTTTTGAATCAAGCGGTGAACATCCGTTCACTTCCCAACCATTCAACCAAACGTTTCTATCGAACCAAACCACATTTTTGAAAATACTACCCTTGCGCGAAATCACGGGCATGTCCAGTAGCAGGGACACGGCTATTCGAATAGGTTTTAACACTCTGCAGAGGTTGTGCGGCTTTACCCACAAGAGATAAATCACTTGTAATGTCCGTCGACACACTTAGGGTGTGCGACTAAGTGACTATCACAAGGCCTTTACAAAGTTCCATTTTGCCTCGGTTACGCGCTAAGGTTTCGCCATCACACCCCTCTTGCGCCATTAAACCACCACAATGAACCGACTCAAAACTTCCCTAATTAGTTGGCGGTCCGTCCCATACCGGACTTATGGTTGCACGAGGTGGCCGGATCAATGACTTGCAAAGTTAAGTCCTTAGTTGGCTGCTCAGACAAGTCTACCACAACCCAATGTGCATCACACACCCACTCTAGCTTCCTACCTCAAGCCCGAGCATAAATCATTTTTGTTCATTCCCGACCAAATGGCAATCCCTGCCATGGCACCACATCTTTTAATAAAAGTGGCCTCACACCACTGTTCCATAGTTCCATTAGTCAAATTTCATTAATCAAGAACATGTGATCGAAAGTCTCGCGGGTAACTAGAGCATGTCTAAGCAATAATACGCACCCAAGTTGGTAATACAATTATGTCCAACTAGTAATAACCATCCTAAGGTGTCCAAGGATATATGTCAATCAAGGAGACATTTCATTTTCAATTCATCAAGGAGGCATAATGGCAATTTGGTAATTATCTACTCCCAAAACCATTTTTAATAAAACTAGCCATGCATGATAATTTAAAACAATATACATTTGTAAAATGGGTTCAACATGGTCAAAGGCCTACGACTTGCCTTCGCTGACGAGGAGCGGGTCTTGATTCTTCGGTCGAAGAATCAATTTGAAACGCCAGAATCTACACGTGCGAAAAGAGCCAAATAAATACAATAAATCCAATAAAATCCAAAAATTACAAAATTAGTAGCGAAAGGAAGGGGCTAAATTTAGATGAATTTAGAGCCAAGAATCAATGGAATCCGATTTCGTATGAAGGAGAACGTCTATGCGGAAGTTTCCTTCACATGAAATATAGAAAATCCACAGAGATGAATAGTGCGGACTGAGTTAAAAATGATGCCGTCGGCGAGGAAAGAAAGGGGCGGCCGGCGAACTAGCAAAATGGAATCCCGGGAGCGAGACGGACCCAATGGTGGTGGTCGCGTCGCTGGCGAAGGTCCGGTGTGGCGGTGGCGCGCAAAACAGTGCATAGGGAGTAGTGGCGCCGGTGACCCGATGATGATTTGGAGAAACAGAAGGTAGCACAATGTAGAGTATCGCGAGGCGAAGCTAACGGCAGTGACGACATCACCGGGGGATCAAAGATGACGCCGAAAACGACGATAGAAGGCGGTTCGGCCGCCGGCGGAACATTTTTAGTCGCGGCAAAAAGAGAGCGTCGAAACCCAGGGATAAGAAGGGGATGCCCGTGGCACGCTGGCATGTTGATCGGCTCGGGAAATGGATAGCCGAGGAGGGAGAACCAAGGGAGAGAAGTTGTGCTGTTTTCTTTTTTTTCTTCTTTACGTGCATGTACACGTAATCATACATACATGCACATGCATGGGAGCTCGGTTTGGAAGAATGAAAGGGGAGGAGAGGGAAGGAAGTGGAGGGCGGCTGCTGCTGATTTTTGCAGAGAGGGAGAGGGAGCACGCAGAGGAGCTTCGGCAGGGCAGCAGCACCAGGGAAGCAAGGCGGTGGCAAGAAGGGAATGGACGTGGGGAGCTGCTGGCTGGGTGGCCGGAGCCGCAGCAAAGAAATTGGGGAAAACAAGCAAGGGAGAGTCTGCTTTGGAGAGGAAGGAGAAGGAGCAATGGCCGGTGGGGAGGCGACCTAAGCGCCTTCAGTAGCGGCATGGCGGGCGCTGAGCTGTAGTAGAGAGGAAGAAGGACCGCACGGCACAACACAGGGAACCGGTGGAGGAGGCGCCATGGGAGCTGAGCCGAGGGCCGGAGCAAGGTAGCAGCAGGGAACTGGGGCGAGGGCGAGGGAGAGCAGGCGGGAGTGCCGCTGCCTGGAGGAGCTCGGCCAGCGGATATGGCGGCAGGCGCGGGCACTACTAGTCCCTGAGAGAGGAGGAGGAAGGAAGAAAGCTCGGCTGGGAGGGAATGGAGGTGGCGTGAGGTGCATGAGTGCATGCATGCTGCATGCATTAGCCACACACGCACATGCAGGAGGGAGCTTCGGCTGGGGAGGAAAAAGAGAGAGGAGCTGCGGGTGGGAGGAGAGCTCGGCAGTGGGGAATAGAATAGGGAGAGCAGCACTGGGAGCTTCGGTTGCTGGCTTTAGAGAGGAAGGGGAGGAGCTGCTCGGTTTTGCAAAGAGAGGGAGGAGAGAGAGAGGGAGAGGCTGCTGGAGGAAGGGACTCACGGGAGCAGCACCAAGGATGGGGCGCAAGAAGCAGATGATGGCGCGCGAGAGCAGGCGGCATGCGCCAGGGCATGGGGCTCACGGGTCGAGGCACTGGTGAGGACGCCCATGGCTCGAGGGGACAGCAGCGCCAGGGCATGGGGCGGCCGGGAAAGCAGGTCAGCAACAGCAAGGGAAAAGAAAGCGGGAAGACAAAGTGGCTGGAGAGAGAAGGGAAAAGAAAAAGAAAAAGGAAAAAGAAAATCCGGGAAATCCAAAAATCCAAAAATTCAAGAAAATTTTAGGAAATAACTTGGGACTTGAATAGACCAAATAAAATAGTTTTGCATTTTTTTGAAGTTTATTTTAGCCAATTAAAATACTTTTCCTTCAAAAATTCAATTTAAACTTAAATTGAAACCGAGAAAATCCAAACGTTTATTTTTATTTTTAAAGCTTCAAAATATACCACCGATTTAAATTAAATACTTTAAATTAAATTTTACAACAAATAAAATAATTTTTGGTTGATAGAAAAGAAAATAAAACAGGCCAGGTTGCAAGAAACAACACCGACAAGAATAAAATCCAAAAACACAGAAAATCCAATAAAGTCATTTTAAATTTGAGTAAAGTTTGATTTAATCGTTTAAAATACTTTTGCTTTGGAAATTAAATTTTAAGCTCCACATTTAATCAAGGAAATGAAAATAGTTTATTTTGTTTTAAAAGCTTTAAAATAACTCTGAAACAAAAGCAAATTGAAAAGGAATAAAAAGAACTCCACGGGAAAATAACCAAACGAAGGGAAAAACAAATACTAGATAAAATTAGAAAATCAAATCAGATAATTTTTATTTATTGAAGTTTGATTAATTCAAATTGAACTAGTTTTTTTTTTAAGTCCCAATTAAGATTTTAGCAACAAAAACAAATGGTTATTTTTGAAATTGAAAACTTTTCAAAAACTCTCAAAAATTGGGATGTTACAACCCTACCCCACTTAAACGGAATCTCGACCCCGAGATTCGGAGAGACTAGAGAGAAAGGTCGGGACACTCGGCTCTTGGCTTCAGGTAACTCCCTTCCTTGTGTGATTGCTTTATTGCTCTTTGCAGGCGTTATGGTCTTGCTCCAAGCATAGCGTTCAACTTCTTCGGATTTTCTACTTGGATACCCCTGGTTGGCGAGATCCTTCCTTTATTCGGTTTTCTTCAGATGTAACGGTTCTTCTGGTAGCTTGAGGCATCCCTTTTATTGCAGCACAACGGAACACTTTGCACACCTTTGACAACTGCAGTGGTAGCTCCATCTTGGTAGACTGACGCCAAACTACTGGATCATAACCATGTACTGGAGTGCCAGCTAGAAAGCTATCAAACTTATCTTCCAAATCGCTGGATCCAATGCTCACTATTATTGAAATCCACTATTCCAGCATATCATAAGGTCACCTACTTAAGATTCAATCATTTAATCGATCTCATATTTTATCGATACACCAACATGATTCACACATCCTTCTTTGGCATAAGTTTTAAATAATCTAACAAATTCACCACTTTGATCGCATGATTTCTTCCCTGCACAAATCCACAAAATCCACTAGCAATAAGCACATCTTCCGATCCGATAAACTTCCAGATCACACTAAATTCTTTTCTATCCTTTTTGGAACAAAATCCTCCAGAGATTATATTCACGCAATTGCTTCCTCCAAAATTCATGACTAAATCCACAACACTATCCACTAAATTTTCTCAAGCAAATTTATCAATTGCAACCCTTAGAATTCCTTTATACCAATCCAATATCTCAATTTTAGAACCTTCCAAAGGACTGCTTGCCATCCCAAATTCAAATTTAATCCGCCAATTATTGTATCACCATTTATCCAACATTTATTCAGTCCAACCTGTAGATATTCATCAATCCAATAATTATTTTGGACCAACTCCGATATCAGTAATATATCCGTCAATCATAAATTTCAATATCCAACAATCATCTGTTTGCATAATCCAATCTCCACAAATGCGCAATTCCATAATCCGATCAAGACATATCTCTATAATCTAACAAAAATTTCTCTTCAAATCTCAATTTCTCTATTCAACCACATCCAATTGAATCCAATGCGACCAACAAAATCAATTAATTCCATTCTTCTTGATTCAACATAATCCACCACAATCATAAATCAAGAATTGGCGATCATATACTCCAAATCCTTAACAATCAGGTAATCCTTTAATCCAAATCCAATCATAATATATTATGTAATCCATCATCCAGCAAATTAGATTTCTATAACCCAAATTCCACAATCATATTTCCATAATCCAATCAAGATCAATTTCTGTAATTCATCCAAGATACTTTTCTATAATCCAATCTCCCATAATCTCATATCAATAATAATTTAATTCTACAATCTAGTAATCATGCATTTCTACAATCCAACCAAGATCCAACCAATTCTTCCAAAATTAACATCATCAATAGATATGAAAAATCCAATTCTCTTCGCATTCTACTCTGTGCCTCTTCTGCACAATTTCTCAATTCCAAATATCCAACCGACATTATAACTAGCTCAAGATTCAATTTAAATACAACTTCTCCTAATAATCAAATCAGCACTTCAGATTCTTTTATCCTTCAAGATTAATCAAGATTTTCCTCTCTGATCACTTTACTCTACGATTTATATAATCCATCAATATGCTACTCTTTAAACCATTTATAATCAAAGCATACCCATTGTCATACTCTGGTATCCACAGTAACTTCTTGCATATACCTGGTTAAATCTCAAAATCGGTCTTATCAAAGATTCTCCAAAGCTACCTATGTTGGCATCAAAACACATTGGTTATCTCCAGCAAGAGTAGCTTCTAAGGGACTTATGGGTTTGATCCATTTTGCAACAATTCTTCACAGGTTTCATAGATGAGAGGGAGAAAGCACAATAGGTGAGAGGGAAAAGCATTTAGATGAGTAAGAAACAAGGGAGATAGATGGATCAACCTAATGCGGGCAAAGTTGGTTTTACCCAACGAACGGATAGCCGGAAAGCTATCAAGAAGCAAACAAGAAACAGACACTCAAGCACGAAAGCACTATTACGCAGACTAAACGACTCTAAAACTAGGGAGGGAAGCTATCAATCTAATCTTCACGGAGGGTCAACTTGGAACAGACGACGGATCTTGAGCTTCCAAAACTTCCATTGCTTGATCTTGAAGGGCTCGATCCTAGGGATAATCCAGAGATGAGGGAGTCAATTTTAAATTTGAAAACCAAGTTCCAGAAAAGATAAGATGAAAGACTCAAGAATGATATAAGAGGGTAAGATGGTAAGAAAAGAATAGAACAAGGTAAGAAAGAACAGAATAAGATGAGAGAAGAATTTCTAGTCAAGTTAATTGCTTGGTTTGATTTAGAAAATATATTTTGAATTTTTGACTAAGACGACCAAGCTAACCATGGTTACGTCCTACAGTCGATATGGCTCTGATACCATCTCTTGTCGGACCCCCGGGTGTCACACAACCCCCGAGACCCTCTGTGCATACCAAGCTAGTCCCATGATCAGTAGCTAGCTTGCACAGTTGCAACAATGATGTAATCATAACCATTCAACAACGAACTAATGAAGCAGACAAAGTAATATTAATTAAAACAACAAAGACCTTATGGTCAAGGTTCTTACAAAGGTCGCCACACAGGGCTTAGCAATAACAGAGTATCTGGCAGCGGAAATCTCAAAATACGTGGAGCCCAATCGACATGCCCGCAGGCAATCGAGTGGAGAACGTGACCTAGTTCGCAAAGTCTTCAAAGTAGCCTTCTTCGTAGAACTCAACATTTCCTGATTCTTCTGCTGGGACTGATCAACAAAGGGCATAAAGCCGTGAGTACATAAAGTACTCAGCAAGTCGTAGAGAAATGTATGCACATAGTATTCATGCAAGGCTTAAACAAGACTGGCTTTATGGCTAATTTGCAGAAAGCAAGTTTAACAGTAATTACATTAATTAGATTGCAAAGCAGGATTTTAAAAGAATAATACATAGATAACCAAGTTCTTTTGAATCAAACAGTGAACATCCCGTTCACTTCCCAACCATTCCAACCAAACGTTTCTATCGAACCAAACCACATTTTTGAAAATACTACCCTTGCGCGAAATCACGGGCATGTCCGTAATCGGGACACGGCTATTCGAATAGGTTTTAACACTCTGCAGAGGTTATGCGACTTTACCCACAAGAGATAAATCACTTGTAATGTCCGTCGACACACTTAGGGTGTGCGACTAAGTGACTATCACAAGGCCTTTACAAAGTTCCATTTTGCCTCGGTTACGCGCTAAGGTTTCGCCATCACACCCCTCTTGCGCCATTAAACCACCACAATGAACCGACTCAAAACTTCCCTAATTAGTTGGCGGTCAGTCCCATACCGGACTTATGGTTGCACGAGGTGGCCCGGATCAATGACTTGCAAAGTTAAGTCCTTAGTTGGTCGCTTTCGGACAAGTCTACCACAACCCAATGTGCATCACACACCCACTCTAGCTTCCTACCTCAAGCCCGAGCATAAATCATTTTGTTCATTCCCGACCAAATGGCAATCCGCCATGGCACCACATCTTTAATAAAAGTGGCCTCACACCACTGTTCCATAGTTCCATTAGTCAAATTTCATTAATCAAGAACATGTGATCGAAAGTCTCGCGGGTAACTAGAGCATGTCTAAGCAATAATACGCACCCAAGTTGGTAATACAATTATGTCCAACTAGTAATAACCATCCTAAGGTGTCCAAGGATATATGTCAATCAAGGAGACATTTCATTTTCAATTCATCAAGGAGGCATAATGGCAATTTGGTAATTATCTACTCCCAAAACCATTTTTAATAAAACTAGCCATGCATGATAATTTAAAACAATATACATTTGTAAAATGGGTTCAACATGGTCAAAGGCCTACGACTTGCCTTCGCTGACGAGGAGCGGGTCTTCGGTTGCCGGGTCGAAGAATCAATTTGAAACGCCAGAATCTACACGTGCGAAAAGAGCCAAATAAATACAATAAATCCAATAAAATCCAAAAATTACAAAATTAGTAGCGAAAGGAAGGGGCTAAATTTAGATGAATTTAGAGCCAAGAATCAATGGAATCCGATTTCGTATGAAGGAGAACGTCTATGCGGAAGTTTCCTTCACATGAAATATAGAAAATCCACAGAGATGAATAGTGCGGACTGAGTTAAAAATGATGCCGTCGGCGAGGAAAGAAAGGGGCAGCCGGCGAACTAGCAAAATGGAATCCCGGGAGCGAGACGGACCAAATGGTGGTGGTCGCGTCGCCGGCGGAGGTCCGGTGTGGCGGTGGTGCGCAAAACAGTGCATAGGGAATAGTGGCGCCGGTGACCCGATGATGATTTGGAGAAACAGAAGGTAGCACAATGTAGAGTATCGCGAGGCGAAGCTAACGGCAGTGACGACATCACCGGGGGATCAAAGATGACGCCGAAAACGACGACAGAAGGCGGTTCGGCCGCCGGCGGAACATTTTTAGTCGCGGCAAAAAGAGAGCGTCGAAACCCAGGGATAAGAAGGGGATGCCGTGCAGCCTTGGCACGCTTGATCGGCTCGGGAAATGGATAGCCGAGGAGGAGAACCAAGGAGAGAAGTTGTCTTTGTTTTTTTTTCTTCTTTACGTGCATGTACACGTAATCATACATACATGCACATGCATGGGAGCTCGGTTTGGAAGAATGAAAGGGGAGGAGAGGGAAGGAAGTGGAGGGCGGCTGCTGCTGATTTTTGCAGAGAGGGAGAGGGAGCACGCAGAGGAGCTTCGGCAGGGCAGCAGCACCAGGGAAGCAAGGCCGGCAGCGGCAAGAAGGGAATGGACGTGGGGAGCTGGCTGGTGGCGGGAGTCGCACAAAAAAGGAGTGGGGGAAACAAGCAAGGGAGAGCATTGCTTTGGAGAGGAAGGAGAAGGAGCAGTGGATCGGTGGGGGAGCAGCCTTAGCGATCAGTAGCGGCATGGCCGGGCGCCTGGAGCTTCCGGATGCGGTAGCAGAGGGAAGAAGGACCGCACGGCACAACACAGGGAACCGGTGGAGGAGGCGCCATGGGAGCTGAGCCGAGGGCCGGAGCAAGGTAGCAGCGAGGAATGGGCGAGGGGGCGAGGGAGAGCAGCGGGAGTGCTGCATTGCTGGAGGAGCTCGGCCAGTGGATATGGCGGCGGCGGCCGGGCCTACTAGTCCTACAGAGAGGAGGAGGAAGGAAGAAAGCTCTACTGGGAGGGAATGGAGGTGGCGTGAGGTGCATGAGTGCATGCATCTTTGCATGCATTAGCCACTGCGCACATGCAGGAGGGAGCTTGGCTAGGGAGGAAAGAGAGAGGAGGCTGCAGTGGGAGGAGAGCTGGCGGTGGGGAATAGAATAGGAGAGCAAGACTTTGGGAGCTTGGTTGTTGGCTTTAGAGAGGAAGGGAGGAGCTGCTCGGTTTTGCAAAGAGAGGGAGGAGAGAGAGAGGAGAGGTCACTGGAGGAAGGGACTCACGGAGCAAGACAGAGGATGGGGCGGCAAGAAGCAAGATGGGGCGCGAGAGCAGGCGGCATGCGCCAGGGCATGGGGCTCACGGGTCGAGGCACTGGTGAGGACGCCCATGGCTCGAGGGGACAGAAGGCCAGAGGGCATGGGGCGGCCGGAAAGGTGTCGACAACAAGAAGGGAAAAGAAAGCGGGAAGACAAAGTGGTTGGAGAGAGAAGGAAAAGAAAAGAAAAGGAAAAAGAAAATGAAATCGAAAATCCAAAAATTCAAGAAAATTTTAGGAAATAACTTGGGACTTGAATAGACCAAATAAAATAGTTTTGCATTTTTTTGAAGTTTATTTTAGCCAATTAAAATACTTTTCCTTCAAAAATTCAATTTAAACTTAAATTGAAACCGAGAAAATCCAAACGTTTATTTTTATTTTTAAAGCTTCAAAATATACCACCGATTTAAATTAAATACTTTAAATTAAATTTTACAACAAATAAAATAATTTTTGGGTTGATAGAAAAGAAATAAAACAGGCCAGGTTGCAAGAAACAACACCGACAAGAATAAAATCCAAAAACACAGAAAATCCAATAAAGTCATTTTAAATTTGAGTAAAGTTTGATTTAATCGTTTAAAATGCTTTTGCTTTGGAAATTAAATTTTAAGCTCCACATTTAATCAAGGAAATGAAAATAGTTTATTTTGTTTTAAAAGCTTTAAAATAACTCTGAAACAAAAGCAAATTGAAAAGGAATAAAAAGAACTCCACGGGAAAATAACCAAACGAAGGGAAAAACAAATACTAGATAAAATTAGAAAATCAAATCAGATAATTTTTATTTATTGAAGTTTGATTAATTCAAATTGAACTAGTTTTTTTTTAAGTCCCAATTAAGATTTTAGCAACAAAAACAAATGGTTATTTTTGAAATTGAAAACTTTTCAAAAACTCTCAAAAATTGGGATGTTACATATGTGAGCTTAGTTTTCAATACCACATTTCTGTGATGATTATGATCTTGCTTTCCTCTGAATTGAAGGGCTCTTCTGATGAGTTCATCGATGCCAACATCCAACTCATTCTTGTTGTTGTGAGGAAACTTAAATATTATGGGTAATTATTCGTTAGGATACTATTATCTGAGCAGAAATTTTGTTTCCATCATAGCAAAGTCTTGTATAAACATCCCTGAAAAGGTTATTCATAACTAGTTGGCTACTGTGGATATAGATCGATGGAAATGCGACGAACCACCATCGCTATATGTCTTCATCAACAGCAGCACATGTGACCTTTCATCCATAGAGAAGTACGTGGTATGTCTAGAATAATGCATTGTTCTTGCCAACATATATGTATATTTTTTTTTGGGGATAGATGGTTTACACTGCAGTTCTAAAATTAAGTTTTTCCGTCATTTTGGCGAGTCATGCATTTTATTCTCCTACTGTTAGAAAATGATCACACCTTGAGCTTGATGCAATATCAGCACGAGTAGGAATTCGAGGAAGAAAGATGGGGGAAATACCTTAGACATCATATGCGTATCATTATTTTCTCTATGAATTGCCTGACATCTAAGCAAATGCCTGGGAATATTGAATCCATAAATTACAATGATTCTCTTTTATCTAAAATCACTTGTAATTCCATTTCCTTGGAACAAAAATGCAAAAGTTTAACCTTCTTTTGATGAGAATTCTAGCATTTATTTGCAGTATTGTCACATAGAAGAAAATGACATACAATATGAAGTTGAAACCAATAATGTACTTATCGTTTTACCAATTATATTAGTATGCACATTTTGTTGATTTGTCTTGTTTGCATTCGTTGTTTCTGTATGTGAATACCTTTCTTTCCCTTTACTATATAGACAATTGCAGTCACTACAAACATAGTGAATTACAGTGGTGTTGTATTAGTCAATACCTGTGTATCTGCAGTTCATGGTCTGTAGTCTTGACCACTAGCAGTAAATAAATTTTGGTTTCCTTGGATTTTTTTCACTTCAAACGATGACATTTTGCTAAATGAATTTGTATCCTTCAATTCCTCATGTTGGTTTTGCAATATAGCGTGAAGGGAAGTGACCTCTTTTGACTGGTGACCTTCAGGTGACTCTTAAAGAAGGTGTTGGGACAATAGGGGAGCTTATTGGGACAATAGGGGAGCTTATCTTCACTGACAACTCCAGCTGGATAAGAAGCAGAAAATTCAGACTTGGGCTGAGGGTTGCCCCTGGCTTTTGTGAAGGTATTCGTGTCGGGAGGCGAAGGCGAAGCTTTCTTGGTAAAGATCACGGGGAATGTACGTGTGGCATACATTTTGATCTAGATAGGTTGATTGCTAAAGTTCCCCTGCCTTGTAAGGTAGATGGCGTAAATGGGATATAAGGTCTATGCATGTCTTTTGAATCTTTATTGCATAATGCATATTATAATCGATGCTGTAGCTGATGCTTCGAAGATCAAAATATTTTTCATTATTTTTTCCATTAAGTGAATATGTGAAAAATGTGACTCTAGATCCTATTCCCCCATCATCCCACTGTTGATATTTTTTTACTTGAAAACCATTTTTCTGTTGTTTTGTAAAAAGGCGAGAGGATGCCACACTTAATGTGAATCAGCATTGACAATTTGTTTTTTTTAACCAGTAATGGTCCTTATGTTCTTATCCTTGAACAGGTTCCAAAACTATTACTTCATCGGCTTTTCCTAATGTGCGATATTCACTTTGGATTGATGGGAAACTTAAACTAGTTGTAACACCCCGTTTTCCAGATAGCATTTAGCGCCAATTATTTCAATTTCGATTTTCGTTGATTTTCGTTGTCGCTTAAATTTTCAAAATTCTCGAGCTCTCTTTAAGCTCGGGTTTGTGTTTCAAATCCATCCTCAAAATTTCAAATTCAAAATTCAAGTTGAATTTAATCTTTTTCAATTTCTGGAATCCCTCTAAAAATCTTGCCCCTTATTTGTGGGCCACCCTTTTTAAATTTGGCCACTTATTTTTCTTCCCCCTCTTTCTTTTCTTTCCCCTTCCCGGGCCTACTCCCGTTTTTCCTGTTTTCCGGCCGGCCCACCTCTCCTTTCTTCTTCCGAACCGGCCCGGTCCAGCTGCGGCGCTCTTTTCCTCCGGCCCGGCCCGCTCGTCCGTCTCTTTCCTTCCCTCATCACCTCACATTGTCTCTCTCTCCCTTATCCTTCCCGCCGCCTCGGCGAGATCGTCGTCTCCTCGCGCATCACCTCTCCCGCCTCGCCTTCGCCACGCTTCCTCGGCCGATCCGCCCCATCCGCTCTCCCGCTCAAGTGCGCCGCCGCCGATTCCTTCCTCCCCTCGGCTCGCCCGACCGCGCCTCTCTCGGCCGGCCACCCACGGCTGGCCCGCTCGCTTCCATCAAGCGCCGCCCCCACCTCCCATGCCGCGGACGTCATCCACACCACCGGCTCCTCTGCGCCATGCCCTGCGCCGCCCCACCTCGCGTCACCTCCACCAACTCCGGGCCCCAGCACGTCGCCTCCACCGACTCCGCCGAGCTATGCTGCGTCTCCAGTCCGCGCCGCTCCCGAGTTGTCGCGTCGTCCTTCATGGGCCGCCACTCCGTCGCCATGCCGCCGACGTCAGCACCTTCCCCGGCTCCTCCCTTTGCTCTCGGCTATAAAAAGACCCGACGCCCCTTTGCCTCCCCGTCCCCTCCTTCCCCGGGTAAGTGTTCCAAACCCCCAGTCCTTCCTTCTCCCCTCCGGCCAACTGGGAGCTCCGCCGCCTCAGCTCCAGTCGCCGGCGCTGGAGCGCCACGGCGACACCCCCGTGCCTCCCCAACCCCGGCTGCAGCGCCCCGCCTCCTCAGGACCGCCGTCGCCAAGATCCTCCCCGCACCGCCCTCGACTCCGACCCTTCTCCGGTGCTTCCCCGGCCCGTCAAAACCCTCGGTGAGCTCCCCACCTCCCCCTGGTTCTTTCTCTGTTTCTCCCCCCTGGCTCTCCCCTCCTCGGTTGACAACGCCACCATCATCCTTGGCTCAGTGCCGCCCCGGCCGCACCACCCCCCCTCACTCCAGCAGCCGTCGCCACCCATGCCCCAGCGCCCGACCACCCTCAGCCGCCGCCCAACCGCCCCTGAGCCCCCTGCTGCCCCGGTTGGACCGGCCCCGAACCCCTTCTCCCTCGCTCCCTACCCATTTGCTCCTCACATGGCCAAGCTTCCCCTTTGCCCTACCCTCTCTGCCGACTACTCCTCTGCGGATCCAGGCAAAGGCGATGCTCGACTGATTGGCTGCCAGATGAATTGTTGTAATTGTTGCCCCTGGATCAATTTTGATAGTGAGCTGTTGTTGATATTATTCATTAAGTGACTTGTGATGGCAGTCTTGATTTTTGTGGAATATCGATATTGTAGATAGTGTTGTTTTGTATTTGTTGTATACGCGCAACCTGGCAATTTGAAGTATATGTGGCCATGTTTGATATCAATGTTGTTGGCAGTAGCATATGTTTTGTATTCGGAATTTGTGTGTAATCCGGCAATAGATCATTTGTGTAATATTCTGACATTTCGACAAAATTGATTGATTTGGCAATTATGTATTGTTGCATTAGGTCCGTAGTTAGTTAGTTTGGTTTGCAATTGGAAAGTCTGGGATCAATCGATAGTTGGGGTTGGGTTAATCCGTCAATCGAGTTGTTGAGTTGTAGAATCTGTTATTCGTATATTTCGATTGTCAACCTTTGATTCGTAGTTGTTTCCCCTGTTCGTAGCAGTAGCATTGAGGTTACAATCGATCCAACACTTAAGAAATGTTGCCATAGATTAGTAGAATGTTTTGTTGGTAGTAAGTTGATTATTGATTAATTGCCTAAGATTACTGATCCTTAGTATAAGTGTTTTGGCAGTTAATTGAATTGTTGATTGTGATCTTGATTATTAAGGATAGCTTTAATCTTCAGTGCAGTACTGTCTATTGGATTTCATAATCGAATTGTTAATTGTTGGTTAGTGTTTCGTCAGTAGATCAATGATTGTTGGAGTAATGAAATTTAGTGAAAGCTGGAAATATTGATTTGAGTGCCTTATCAATTCGTATTGTTTGGAAATGATTTGTGGTTTGGCAATAGAATACGTGTCTTGATTTGGTAGTAGGTTGTGTAGCTAGAATTCGAATCAATGAGTATCATCTGGCAGCTGAGTTTGTTATTAAATTGCCATTTGATTTGGTGTTGATCAAGCATTTGATTTGGTGTTGATCAAGCATTTGATTTGGTGTTGATCAAGTATTTGATTTGGTGTTGATCAAGTATTCTAGATTAGTATAGAACCTGTAGTCAAGTTGCCTTGTCGCCTGTATGATAGTCTTGCAGTCTTCCGAATCCACAGCAGAGCATTCCGGCAAAGCTACTTCGACCATACCTTCTTTGTATCCTCCCTCATGGCAGAAATCTTCTGTCATTCCTCCTTTCGCCCAACTGGACGTTTGACTCTGTCAAACATTTCAGTATCATCCAAACCATTCTCTCAAGCCGTCCTCCGCAATCTTTCCGAGGCTCTTGTGTTTTATTTGGTCTCTTGGATTCTGTGTATTTATTTGGTTTTTCAATCGTTATTGCGTAATTAGAATCGAAGTCCAGAGGAATCGACGACTCCAGCAGATCCAAGATTCAAGCAAAGACGCCGATCAAGACTTCGAACCTCTGTCTAATCAGGCTTTGAGTAAGATCAAGGCCACGGTAAAATAGCCCAGGCGAGTCAACACTTTGATCATATTGATCCCACATTTTATGCAAATTATATTCTGTTAAAGTATCAAATTGCATGCTTTAATTTTTATGCAAATGTATGTCAAATTCTCTAAGGTAGTTAAATGCCTACTTGTTGATTAATAAATTATTATTGCCATCACCTTGAAAGTTGAACTCCCAGTATCCTTGTCACCCTAGTAAATATACTGGTAACATACTAGTTATAGGTCATACTTAAATGCCATGCTAGACTTGTTTAAGTACCGGGGTATTACTACCCCAAATCATCATCATTTAATCATCATCAATTGTTTTGGGCAGTCATTGGGGAGAATGACTGAATTGGTTGGATAATTTGTTTATACCTCTCCAAAACTCTAAAATTTGCTAATACCCATCCAGGCGGATGGTAAGTCAAGGTAAATGGTTGGGTGCTAATGTAGCCCAGGATATTTTTGTGGACTGTATGTGGTAAGAACCGCCCAGATGATCTTAAGGACCTAATCCTGTGATGACCTCCTATTGTAAAACAGTACAACCACAAGTCTATAATGGTGTCGACATGGCTGACTAATCTGTATCCACCATTGTGAGTTGGACCACTGGAGTGACCCACGAGTCGTGTCGGCTTAAGCCGTCGTGGACACGGGTCGTGACGCCGGGCGCAAGCCGTAGTGTGGCGCAAGAGGGGTTTGGGGGCATGGTTGACGCAGAGGGAGAGCGTAACCACTCTCAGATGAAACCTTAGCGGGTGCAATGAGCAATGAGGGATGCCTTGTAAAGGCCTTGTGATAATCTCCCCTTGATTCACATGTCTACGGAAACGTGTGTACATATCAAGCTGATTATCTCTTGTGGGTAAAGATGTACAATCTCTGCAGAGAATAAGAACTGTTCGGACAGCCGTGCCCACGGTCAAGGGCGGGCAAAGGAACTTACAAGATATAGTTCTATTTCTAAAACTTTTGTGGGTGGGTTGAAAAATGTGCGGGGCTCACCTAGCCCTTGATTTGGATTTTCCTGGGTATCCTTACCCAGCGTGGGTAATAGGTGGGTATGACCACCAACAAAATATAAGCATGAAGGTGGAGGTAGCCTCTTCTTTTATTAATTATTGCACAATTAATCTCTTTAAAAATGCAATTTGGTCCAAATGCTAAGTGATAGGATTTTCTAATTTTTGTATTTACAAATGCTGCGTTACGCAAATACAAGAACCCGAGCCATCCTTGTTACACCTTGCATGTATATTATTACATCTGTGTGTTGGCTCGCGAGCACGGTAGTTGTGCTCATCCTCGCTCTTTCCCCAAACCCTCATAAACAGGAACCCTGGAGCGGGCAATGGCATCAAGGATTCCAGAAGTCTGAAGACCCGAGGAATGTTGAAGCGTAGTTTAGTCCTTAGTTGTTCTAGTCTCACCCCAGTCTAGCTGACTTCGTTGATTCTTGTGTACCTCCTATATTGTTCGAAGTTTCGGATAATATCAGGCGTACACGGGTTCCCCAGTCACTTGCCTGCGGTAAGATGTGCCCTCACCCCATTGCTTCCGTTGTTGCTTCCGCTATCTTTTGTAATGTATTCTTTTGGCCTGTCTGGCCTTATTGTAAAAATTGGCCCGAAGTGGTCTATGTAAACTCTGATGTGCAAATTAATGAATGAAATAAGTTTGCGCCATGTATGGCTTGATTCAGCCATGTACCTGTGGAGTGCTAGCTACTGATCCAGGGAATAGCACAGTGATTTCACAGAGGATTTGGATTTACAAAATCCGGGTCCGACACTAGTGAAGGATCCTTACCAGCTATTAGAGAGGTAAACATCAATTTCTCTCATTGAGTTCCATCTGCTACTTGTTTTAACTGCACTTTGCATATAACTCAAGGAACATTTAGGTATGCTGTCAGAAAGTAAGTTTGCTTGTTTTCAGTGCCACAGAAGCTCCATCTACTGTATCAAGATCTAAGATGTATCACATTCTTATTCTAATTTGTTTGATTTGTCAAAGTCTACTCTCATGTGAACTATGACATCTTGGTTTCTGATTTCTAAATACATTGTTATGCTACAAATTCTTGTGGAGGAAAAATGTTAGCTTCGCTATTTCTAAGCATTACAGCCACTTTGATGTCTTCGAAGAAGCTGAGGCTAACAAGGCTGGTGGAAAGTATGATAATGCATCAATTGATTACCAACAACATCGACCGCGACAGATACAACTAATTTGTCTACATGATCTTTGATGACTTGCTAGCTCTTTTGAATAGTTGAACATGGTATTGCTGCACTTTTAGATGGACTTACATTACTTGTATGTGACATTAGTCCTTTAGGTGTATTGTGGTAGTACTGGACTTTGAGATGTCTTTTGTGTGGATTACGATGTTGCTTTCTGCAAGTGAACCTTATGGATGGTATTGGGCTTGAAATGATAAGCTTGAACTTCTTATTTGTGTATGGAGGTATGGATGTGTATTGCGATGATGTATGGATGTGTATTGTGGATTATATATCATGCTTGGATGTGTATTGTGGATTTATGATGCATGGATGTGTATTGTAGATTTATGATGCATGGATGTATGAAAATGCGATAAATTGAGATTTCATTTCATGGACTGTCAAAAAACCGTCAAGTTTAATTTTGCTGACGGTTCCTACCTGTCAGCAAAATTCATTTTCTTGACGGTTCCACAAACCGTCAAGTTTAATTTTGCTGGCGGTTCTTACCCGTCAGCAAAAATTCATTTTATCTACGGTTCCAAAAAACGTCAAGTTTAATTTTCTTGACGGTTATTACCCGTCAGCAAAATTCATTTTCTTGACGGTTTCACAAACCGTCAAGTTTAATTTTCTTGACGGTTATTACCCGTCAGCAAAATTCATTTTCTTGACGGTTTCAAAAAACCGTCAGCAAAATATGGAAAAACCGTCAATAAATATTTTCTTGACGGTTAACCGTCAGACAAATTAGACATCCCCGACCACCTAGACCTGAGGGTATTTTCCTGACGGTTAACCGTCAGGAAAATTAAATCTGACGGTTTTTGGTATTTTGCTGACGGTTTTAAACCGTGAGGAAATACCCGTTTTGTGGTAGTGATTGGACCCGGCGATATTTTTTTGTCAGATCTGCACACCGTTCCTATGAGGACAACTATTTACATAAATACCTACATGGGCTTATTTACCACACCTTTTTATTCTCTTATAACACTGCCACTTTTCTAATACCTTTCCTCAACTTGCAATCAAAATTATAGCTTTACGGTACACTACCAATAGGCTAGACTCAATGCAAAACAAGAGTTCGAAGAAACACATCCTCCAACAATGGGGAAAAACATGTACTATCCATATATATCTGGTCCATCTTTGCTACTGTTAAAAAAACTGCGTAAATCATCGTACATACATAGATTGATACTCTTTTTTTTTGTCTCCTCCCTAACAACAACTATAACAATTCTCCTGTACAAACCAGCGAGTTCAAGAGGCACACCCTGAAAGCTGTCATACCAACCGACGAACCTCCACAGACAGTTGCAGCTAAAAGGTACATTCTCCTAATCAATTATACGACACATTCCATCAGTTAATTCTAACTATTTGCTACAGCATAACAGTAAAAATTAATTAATTACACATACCTACATCACCGACTTGCTATTCTACGCTTGAGCCACCGGCTAAGAAGAAAAGGTCACCTGCAACATCGACGAAGTGATATAGGCACTCCGTACAAGACGGCAAGATCTTAGGTATAGCAAACTACCATCTTACAATCAGAAAGACTTACCATCTTACAGTCAGAAGAAAGTTAGCAAACTGTTGTACCATCTCTTCTTACTTAACTGTTTGCTTTTTGTTCCATTTTAAAAAACACCTTCAGCGCAAGTCAACCCAACAAGTTGTTCTACGTCAAACAACTATCGGTTTTTATATACATGTTGTATTAATATTGTCCACCTGTTGAGACCCTGGGCCGCTGGACTCGAACCCTCTGTGTATTCTGAATTAGTCACATGATCAGTAGCTAGTCCACACAGTTTACAACATTGATAAAATCATATCCATACAACAAGGTAGCTAAGAAGCAAACAAATTAGTATTAATTAGAAGTAAAAGGACCTTTTGGTTAAGTCTTACATAAATTGCTAAATAGCTTAACAACAAAAGACAAACTTGCATCGAAAACAAAAACATCTTGTGGTAGCCATCTGACATGTTCACAAGCAATCGAGTGGAGGACGCGACCTAGTTCGTAAAGTCTTTGAAATAATCTTCCTCATAAAACTCGGTGCTCCCTGGTTCTTCTTCAGCAACTAATCAGCAAATGTCGTATAGCCTTGAGTACATAAAGTACTCAGCAAGTCGTAGGAAATGTATGCAAAATAGTATTTATGCAAGGCTTGAACAAGGATAGCTTTATATTTAAGTTGCACAAAGTAGTATTGATATTAAATACATAAGTAGATTGTAAAACATAATTTAAAGGATTAATACATAAGTAATTAATTTTTTTGAAACAACTAGTGAACAACCTTGTTCACTTCCAAACCCTTCCAACCAACCCTAACCATTCCAATATTTTTTATATAAAAATCTACCCCTCGTGTAAAATTACCAAGCATTGTCCATAACTAGGAGCACAGCTATTCGAATAGTTTTTAACACTCTGCAGAGGTTGTACAGCTTGACCTACAAGAGATAATCATCTTGATAAGACACACGTTTTCCTAGACATGTGAATCAAGACGAGACTATCACAAGGCTTTTGCAAAGTTCTATTTTGACCCAGTTCTTCTCGTTAAGGATTCGTCATTTTGGCCCCAATCTTGTGCCGCTCATCAACTCAAACAGAACCGAATCAAAACATTCCTAATTAGTAGGTCAGGTCCACCCCATAAATAGACTTGTGGTTGTACGGTATGACTCAGATCAATGGCGCACAAAGTTAAGTCCTTAGTGGTTGTTCAGACGAAACTACCTCATCCATGTGTTTCACGCAATGTGCTTCATGCACCCCCTTTACAACACGATCACCCACCAAGCATAAATTATTTTTGTTCGACCCGGCCAAATTACAACTCTTGCCATGGCATAATAAATTTTTAATAACAGTGGCTTCCGCCATAATTTCATATATCATTAAATCAAATTTAATCCTTTAAGAATATGTGATCATGAATCCCATCGCGACTAAGCATGGCTAAGCATAATACGCGTCCATGTTGGTACTAAAATATGCCCAACTAAAATTAGTCCAACCTATGATGTCCAAGGATATATGTTAATCACAATTATTCAAGAGACATAATGACAATTATGCGTTTAACTATTCCATAAACCTTTATTATAAAACTAGCAATGCATGGGTTCAATATGATCAAAGGTCTACAACTTGTCTTTGTTGATGCTTTGAGTGACTTCGGTCGACGGGTTCAAGAACTATTCGGAAACGCTAGAATCTATATGTGTGAAAAGAACTAAATGAATAAAATAATTTCAAATAAAATTCAAAAATTACCAAACTAGAACCAAAAGAAGGGTACTGAATTTAGAAAAAAAATTATTCGATTTGGAGTTCGTATGCGAAAGTTATAGCCTAAACCAATATTGCTACAAGAGAAAATCCAACAATAAGGGTTTTAGTTACTGTTCAACGGTTCGGCTACACGTGGTCAGAAGGAGGTTCAACTACATCCCGGTCGGAAGGAGATTCAACTACACGTGGTCAGAAGGAGGTTCAACTACATCCCGGTCGGAAGGAGATTCAACTACACGTGGTCAGAAGGAGGTTCAACTACATCCTGGTCGGAAGGAGATTCAACTACACGTGGTCGGAAGGAGGTTTCAACTACCTGATCGGAAGGAGGTTCAACAACATGAGGTTTTGACTACCTGGTTGGAAGGAGGTTCGACCAACTACCTGGTCGGAAGGAGTTTCGACTACACCCTCGAGGGTGGTGGCACCATGGGTGGTGGCAGATACACGGTGAACCAACGGTGGGGCGGCGCACTGTGCCGGAGCAAGGGGGCGTGAGGAAGGACAGGGCATGGGGAGCTCACCAAGACCAAGAGAGAGGCCGGAGGGGGTCGGTGGACGGTGAACGACAGTGGAGAAGATGCTGGCCGGAGGCGAAAGGGAAGGCAAAATACGGCAGCGGCGGTGGACCAAAGACGAAACCGTGCGAGCTGGGCTTAAAGACCAAAGGCAGGAGGGGGAAGACCTTGGGGGAGGTTGAGTTGGGCTCAGCTCGGTGCGAGCGACGGCACGGGGCTCGCGTGCAATGCACCTGGGTGGCAAGGGAGCGGCTAGGGGAAGGCAGGGGCATGGGGATGCACCGGGGGAAGGGAAGAACTTGGGCGCGTTGTCGTGTGGGAGCGGGGCGAGGGAGGCAAGAGGCGCTCGAGGCGCGCAGTGCGGCGAGCGCGGCGTGGCGAGAGGGTGCCGAGGGAGAAAGGCCGGGTGGGCCGGGTCAGGGGAAGGAATGAAAGGGGCCAAGGCCCAATAGAAAAAAAATTGGATTCTGAAAATTAAAGTTTGATTAATCAATTTAAATTATTTTTTACTTTCTAAAATTTCAAGTTTAAACTTTAATAATTCAATAAAATCAAATATTTATGTTTATTTTTAAAAAAAATTCAAAAAAAACAACATAAGAATTGGGATATTACACCACCACCACCACCACCGCCGCCACCATATAGTACCTTTATCCTTGTGTAGCTCATGTTGCTTGCTATGTAAGTAATCCCGTTTCAGCTACGTACAATCGTGCATTGCTACAATGTCATTACTACCCATGCACGCTTTCGTATCTTAATCCTTGCATTCAGCATGATATGCCACGCGTGCCTGTCATGTTAGTTACTACCCAAAATAAACCTCTTCCAGTTGCATATATGCTCAAAAAACACTATTCATCCTTGTACATCATCGATCCTGGAGGACTCAGACCGCAGGAAAACATCATCCCGGGGGGGAAAAAATATCAGCTACCGGGATAAGGTTCTTTTTCTCGTACTCTTTTGCCGGTGTTGGCCCTATGTACTACCACAAAGAGTTCTTTTTCTAGTACTCTTTTGCCGCTGTAAGTTCTCCTCTATAGTACAATAAAGAAGTATTATAGCAACAGTAATACAAATCTGCTGCTACAAAACTCTGCAGTAGCATCGTAGAAAACAATGTCTATATGTCTTTATGCAGAAAATAATACAGTGATTTTACTTGTTAGTAATGTAGCACAGGCGTTATACACTGTTAATCTAAGCTGTTCACCGAGGATTGAACGGCCGGCCAGGATGAGGTCTAATGTGCGTGAAATGTGAGCCTAGACCGTAGCAGCCGCGTCCTTCTTTTGCACTCTTGTTTGCTTTAAAATTTTGCCAATGGTCGCACCGAGCCTCTCGTATGAACTGGAACCAACCACGACAGGTAAATGGACTATGGATTTGCAGAATTGGACGTCACTATGAACCGTGCCTTTGCAATATATATCAATATTGGAACCAATCAGTGAGAACTAACTGTCATGCACTAGCTACTCGCTCGGTTCAAAAAAAACAAATCATTTTGGATATTGATATAGTCATTAAAATACAACTTTGATCACTAATTACTATATTAGTAAAACCCAATAAAATTATAATATTATGAAAATAGTTTTTGAGATGAATCTACACATGATTTTTCATGTATCTAATCTACAATTTCAAAAAGATATTAATAGCCAAAGTTTTTTCAGATTTGATTGCATATATTCAAAGATAACTTATTTTTATGAACCGGATGTATCGAGATATATAAAAAGGTTAACGCAAGTGCCACTGCATGGAATTAGCCTGACGTGCATGGTTTTGTGTTGGATAGTTAGTTTTATTCGTACGGTGACAAGTGCGTGCCTTTTCCTCTGTCGATTACGTGTTGAAGTCCCCGACGTCAGCAGCGGCAATTAAAAGTGGAATTAATATGCTTACTACGTCATTGGGCAATATTAATCACCTGCGGCTGCAAATTATTTGTCATTTTGGCGGAGAAAGCAAGGAATAACGAGGAGATTACGAAAAATTTGCTACGAATGTCCGTGCGCCAATTAATGCTTGTGAAGAAGAAAAAAAAACGCGAGTTTGTGGCATACGCTACAATTAGGTACCGTGGTTGGTGACTGGTACATGAATAAAACGGCTGATATATCGAGAAATCAAGAGCCTGCAGTTTGGTTTGGACACTACGTACTGCATGTTGAAATAATTAAGTGCTTCAATCAACAGGTCCTTCCTCTCAAAACCCATAAGCATTAAGAGTACGTAGAAATATGAATTTTTGCATGGTTTCCCTTTAAGCCCCAACGCCCGTCGAACAAACTGTTTATGAATGACCGAAGAATATGAATTTTCTATTTATGATCGTCTTGAATTGAATTATAATCAAGTTGCTTTGAGTCAGTTACCAATCTCCATAAATGGAGATTACAGTGTTTAAAACAATTAGGAATTGAACTCAAAAGTACGTAGAATAGAAAAAGAAAAATCCCATCATAGACCACAGGAATCCATACCCTCGCGGAAAACTGTGAGGTGAGAGGATAAATACAAACAATGAAAAGGCACGCAAAGAATTAAAGTAAAGCTAGCTTAGTTTGAAAATGAATAGAGAGGAGATTGAATTAGAAAGAAGGGGATGGATTGGTTACTTTGCAGCTTGACTTGCCCTCGGCCTTTACTAGGCTAGATTTTGCTATATGTGATAAGGAAAATGGGAAGAATCGGGAGTGCTTCGCTCTTTGAAGGAGTTTTGCTTGATAGAAAGGTTTGCATTATATCTGATCAATTCTTTGGGAATAAGGTTTGCGTGATAAGGAAAACGGAAAGTTGATTGATGCTTGGCGGTGGAGGAGCATGCATGCACGATCGATCCCTCCCGGCCAACGTTCAAGGGTGATTAATATTGCACGTCGTCGATCTGGA
Organism: Hsuehochloa calcarea; assembly: GCA_036346395.1. Lineage (NCBI taxonomy): Eukaryota > Viridiplantae > Streptophyta > Magnoliopsida > Poales > Poaceae > Hsuehochloa > Hsuehochloa calcarea. The sequence goes on from CM070609.1 coordinate 5,388,496, forward strand.
TCCACATGCATGCACACCGTGCCAACGTTCAAGGGCGGCGGACGGAGCCGGCCGGGGGGCACCGTTGGCCGCCCTTGCTTGGCTCCTGCGTGCATGACGAAGACCGAGGCCTCGCGTCCCGGCGGACGGCGACGTCGCCCACCGGCACCGCCGACGACGGCGTGCGCTCCTCGCCACGCGAATGGTCGGCAGCAGCAGCAGCAACAGCAGCGCGTCGCGGCGGTCCCGCCGAGGCCGCGGCCACGGCCTGCCTGGGCGACGAGACCTGCAGGATCGCCGCCAGGAAGAGCAGTACTGCAACAGCGCTAACCCTGCGCTTGCCGGCCATCGATCGATCGGTAGTTTGATTTAGTACAGGAGATGATGAATCTTTGGGGAAGCTAGCTAGAGGGAGCAGAATAATTATCGAGAGCAGTGCAGCTGTGCGGCTGTGAGGTGCAATGATGTATGCGCGCGCTGCGCGCGCTCTATTATAGGCGCGCGCACGGGACCTTTAATTTTCTATACCAAAATAATTCGCAAGATCGTGTACTCCGAGAATTAGCATATATACCTTGTGTTTATATATATTTATTCACATGAGATCTCACTAACTTTTTGTTTGGAGAGAACTTTAATTTTGTTGTCTCATCTGTCATCTCGTGTACTGTTAATTTAGATAAGCCTCTTCTCTCGCTCGGTCTCTTTTGTGGTAGTTCTATTTGTTTTGACTACTTAATTCCCTAAATAGGATGTTGTCATAATTCTTTCGGCCAACCAAATTACTGCTCCAGTCACTACCAGAAAACGGACATTTCCTCACGGTTTAAAACCGTCAGCAAAATAGGAAAAACCATCAGGTTTAATTTTTCTTACGGTTAACCGTCAGGAAAATACCCTCAGGGCTAGGTGGTCGGGAATGTCTAATTTGTCTGACGGTTAACCGTCAAGAAAATATTTACTGACGGTTTTTCCATATTTTGTTGAACCGCCCATAAAATGCATTTTGTTGACGGGTATTCAACATCAACAAAATTTAACCTGACGGTTTTCGGAACCATGCATAAAATGAATTTTACTGACGGGTAAGAATCGTCAGTAAAATGAAACTTGACGGTTTTTTGACCGTGCATGAAATGCATGTTGCTGACGGGTAAGAACCGTCAGCAAAATGAAACTTGACGGTTTTTTGACCGTGCATAAAATGCATTACCGTCAGCAAAATGAAACTTGACAGTTTTTTGACCGTGCATAAAATGCATTTTGCTGACAGTTGTTTTGCCCGTCAGGAAAATATAATTCTAACAGCAATTCTAGCAGAAATTCTCAATTGATCACATTTTCATACATCCACAATATACATCCATGAATCATAAATCCACAATACACATCCATGTATCATATATAATCCACAATACACATCCATACATCATCGCAATACACATCCATACCTCCATACACAAATAAGAAGTTCAAGCTTATCATTTCAAGCCCAATACCATCCATAAAGTTCACTTGCAGAAAGTAACATCGTAATCCACACAAAAGACGTCTGAAAGTCCAGTACTACCACAATACACCTAAAGGACCAATGTCACATACAAGTAATATAAGTCCATCTAAAAGTGCAGTAAAATTTATTAACCTGATGGTTAGAACCGTCAGGTTAATATATTTTGATGACGGTTCTAATAGAACTGTCAGCAAAATTCAATTTTTCCTGAGGGGATACTATTCCCGTGACTGAAATAATATACCTTGACGGTCGGTGCGGGCCCGTCAATGAAATTGGCGACCGTCAGGTTTTGTCCGTTTTCTAGCAGTGAGTTAATGTAAGTAATACCGATCTGACATTATGTTTGTTCCTCTATCTTTTATTCTGTTTATATTTTGTGTTTGTGCATCATGCAATTGTAAATTGTAATATTATCGATGTTTAACGCATGCACTAACAGGCAAATATTTTATCACAGTTACATTAAATTTCCATGTTTGCTTATGAGTGTACAATACAAGAATTAGATCGTTTTGTTTATCCCGTGGCGGTGGCGGCGGCGGCGGCGTGGCCACGGCTCGGCGTGGCCAAGGCCGGGGTGGCGGCGCGCGCGCGCGGGTTCCCCGGCGACCTGGCAAATCCGTGCGTCGAATTGGCCGTGCTCCTCGCCGTCATAAACTACAAGATGAAGCAGCTTTCGTTTGGGGTGGTGTGTTGTTGATGGTACATACAGATCGAGGTGTGCGGTGTGCGGTGTTTGGGCACGTGTGTTTGTTTACGTTGTTGCGGGCTCGTGTATAGCACGTACTTTCTTGTGTTGCAAATACTACTAGTCTACGGCTGCATCTACGTATATACGTACGTAGAAGGAAACTCCAAGTGCGGACAAATGGAAAGACACTAGTAACAATTGAATCGATTGATAAGTCTAACACGAAACAACTGAAGTTACTAGTATTAGGTGTATTGATAGCCGGCGGAAATCCTAGTAATTAACATCGACACAAAACAGTTCAACACATAGAGCCTCAATTCACCACAAGGCGCATATTGGACTCTCACAATTACTGCACTGTATAATTACTGCTGTATCGAACGTAATTCCGGACAATTACTGCACTGTATAATTACTGCTGTATCGAACGACTTCCGCCCCTACCGCGACGGGATGGGCTGCATCTCCGGCGCTGCCGCGGGGGCGGAGCCGGAGTCGGCGGGTGGGTAGCCCAACACCTTGGAAAGGCGCTCCGTGGGGACGAGCGGGAGGTAGGTGGCGACGGTGTTGCCGCGCTTCGCCCCGTCACGCACGGCGGAGTTGTACCTGGCCGAGAGCTGCGCCGCGGTGGGGAGGAGGGCGCGGGTCACCGAGGGGACGAGCGGGAGGCGGTTCAGGGCAGACCAGGCCTCGGCGGCCGTGCGCTCCGCCACGGGCTCGTAGCGGCTGTACAGGTCGCGGGCCTTGGGCTCAGCGCGGGACATGGCCGACCTGGCGAGGCCGGCCGCCGTGCCCACGACGCCGGTTTGGCGCACCTCAGCGGCGGCAGAGCGGGCGACGGTGGGCGCCTCCTTCACCACGGGTGGAACGCGGCGGTCCAGCTCCTGGACAGACTCGCCAACCTGCAAGGTAACAGTACATGGAAACCATAAGCTTCTAGGAACACCAATAAAAAATCCAGATGGTGCAAATCATTGGAAAAACACTAGTTTCTAGAACACATGCAAACGGCAGCAACATTACTCCCATTTGCTAGGTTATTAGCAAGAAAAAGGCTGAACGTCTCAGTCGACATCATGTTAATCTTGCCTCGCGTCAACCGATAAAACACTTGGTTGTCGTTTGGGCACCATTCAGTACAGGAGAGAAACATTTTTTTTTTGTGTATACTAGTATACTAATCATGTACCAATATGACAATATCAAATTATACTACCATTCAGTACAGGAGAGAAACATTTTTTGTGTGTGCACAGACTTGTTATCTGCAACTGCAAATCGATCTCAAATTTGCTAAATTCAACCTTGTTTGTTTCATCAATTATGCGTACCAAATCGTCTCCACTTGCTACTAATATCACCAATTCACCACAATGCCCTACCGATTCAACCCAAACACTTGAAACCATTTGTAAGAGCAAGAACACATCGATTGTACTCTAGACGACTAAAGTTCCCTAATTTCATCCTCACAAGAGTCAAAACTATAATACTTTGCGAATTCGGGACAAACCGCCGTATTGGAGATTGTTGTTCTTACCTTGCGATCGAGGAACTTGAGGAGGTCGAGGGGCACAGCGTGGAAGCGGTCGTAGACGGGGCCGACGACGGCCTTGACGGTGCCCTCGACGTGGTCGACGCCGGGGCGGAGCGGGCCGGCGCCCTGCTTGGCGTACGCGTACGCCGCCGCCGCCAGCACCAGCGCCTGCGCCGCCGCCTGCTGCACGAACTCCAGGTACCTGAGCCTCTCCTCCTCCTCCAACGACGACTCCGTCCTCTCCACCCGCACCTCTTCCTCCTCCTGCGCGTCAACAAACCACACGAATCCCACCTAAATCATCACCACAAGAAGAAGACCTAGAAATAAAAAGAGGAGATCACTGGGCAAGAGTCTTACGGCGGCGAGCTGGTTGCTGATCGGAGCGTTATTGGCGGATTGGGCCATGGTTCTCGTTCTTCTTCTTCTTGGGGGGATTGATTTCCTTGTGGAAGATGATTGCTCGAGAGAAAAGACGAGATTTTTCGAGTGGAATCGAATCGAATCGAATTTGGTGCTTGGGTTTTGAGGATATCTTGGAGGTGGGGGATTGGTCCTCTTTATACGAGGGAGACGACTTGTGCTCAGCTATTTTTTGTTTTTTTTTAATGATCGGATTCGTTTTTTCTCTCTCGTTTTTTTTGCTTAATTGTTAAGAACTCTGAGATATTCTGTTGGGCCGCGTGTTTCGCGTCCGCGTGGCGTGGGGTGTTTCTAGAAGGTGGTGCACTGTGTCGCTGACGGTGGGGGAGGTTTAGGTGGGCCCCGCGTGTCGGTGGGAGGGGGCGGTGGGACGTGACGTGGGGGCGGTTTGAGTTCACGCGGGATGGTGTGAACGCCATCCGCGGAGTTTTCCTCTCTTCTTTTAATCTTCATTTCGAAGTTTCGAGAGATCACACACCATCCGCGGAGTTTTCCTCTTTTCTTTTAATCTTCATTTCGAAGTTTCGAGAGAAGGGGCGAAGTTTCGGGGTTTTAAAAGTCGCTCCTGTACGAACCAAAAAAATAATATAATATTTCTGGATTGCTTTTAGGAAGAAGAATATTTCAAATCATGTTTTGAAAAAGATGAACTGACTGTCTTCAATTAATCCGTGACTAACGTGACGTTAGCATCGGATGGATTCGGAACGAGTTTGGAGAAATCCCCCTAAATTCTGTCCTAATAAATCTTACTCAGGTTGTTGTTCGTATAAAAGCGCGTTTCAAAGAGCGCCGTCCAGGGAGTACTACTACTAGTAGTAGTAATGCCATGAACAATCAATGATGTGACCAGCTGAAGAAGAGGAAAAACTGACGTGGATACGTAAGGCCGGAAAGAACTGCGCAAGTTATACAAGCGATGAAGCAAATACACGCAGAAACAAATTCGCATTAGCACAATGTACATTGGAGAGAGAGTGGTAGCTAGGCACGTCGTCGATCTGGATCCACATGCTAACCGACGTTCAAGGGCGGCGGACGGAGCCGGTCGGGGGGCACCGTTGGCCGCCGTTGTTTGGCTAGTGCGTGCATGACGAAGACCGAGGCCTCGCGTCCCGGCGGACGGCGACGTCGCCCACTGGCTCTCCGCCGACCATGGTGTGCGTTCCTCGCGAGAAGCAGAATCTAGTGGCGTATGATTTCAGATGCAAATCCTTAAGGACAAGAATTATTCTGAGCCGGGAGTAATATTATTCTTGAGGACAAGAATTAGCTAAACTTTAGTCTGTAAGTTACTTTCCCTTCCTATTTGCAATTCGAATCAGATTGGAACACCAAAGTCTGAATCTCAGTTCCTATTCTTTGTCTCGTGAGACCCTGGATTCCCTGTCAAACCTGTGCTCAAATATGCCAACTGGAAGAGGTTTATTTTAAGTAGTAACTAACATGACAGGCACGCGTGGCATATCATGCTGAATGCAAGTAGTAATGATACGAAAGCGTGGGTAGTAATGAAGATTAATGAACCTGCAAATGTCGGCAAAAACAACAAGCTAGTACTGTTAACCAAGGAAATTCAACAACTCGTGGTAAAGTGATGAAGAGAAGATTCGTTTTGACCAGAGAAGCTAAAAAAGGGCCTTTGAGATATCATAGAGGATCTACATCGGCAAAAGAACACTGAAAAAAAGAACCCTTATCCTACCTAGTGCAAGGGTACGTACGGTGACAAGTAAGCGCCTTTTCCTCTGTCGATTGCGTGGCGAAGTCTCCGTCATTAGCGGCAACAACTAGACAGCAGGTAGTAACGGGAGATTACGTAAGGTGAAAATCTTCATCCGAATAATTTGCGTACGTAATCAGGAGAGATCATATTTGAAGACTATTTTTTTTCCCCTCTTTCAGTATTACTGCTTGTGAACAAAGCGCGAGTTTGTGGCTCATACATGCGGATCCAGAAATCAAGAGCCTGCAGTTTGGTTTGGACACTACGTACTGCATGTTGAAATAATTAAGTGCTTCAATCAACAGGTCCTTCCTCTCAAAACCCATAAGCATTAAGAGTACGTAGAAATATATCTCGGCAATATATATGTTGGATCAAATAAACTTGCCTGTCAGCAACAGAAACGGCCGGCGCGTGCATACGCAACCCGACCTATCAAACCATAGGAAAACCGTACCTAATACACGTGCGTGCGTGCATGCACGCACACCGTGTCATCAGACGGCGATTCACGTACGTTATATTGGAGAGAGGGTGGTAGCTAGGCACGTCGTCGATCTGGATCCACATGCATGCACACCGGCCGTGCCAATGTTCAAGGGCGGCGGACGGACCCGGCCGGGGGGCACCGTTGGCCGCCGTTGTTTGGCTCGTGCGTGCATGACGAAGACCGAGGCCTCGCGTCCCGGCGGACGGCGACGTCGCCCACCGGCTCCGCCGACCATGGCGTGCGCTCCTCGCCACGCGAATGGTCGGCAGCAGCAGCAGCAGCGCGTCGCGGCGGTCCCGCCGCGGCCACGGCCACGGCCTGCCTGGGCGACGAGACCTGCAGGATCGCCGCCAGGAAGAGCAGTACTGCAACAGCGCTAACCCTGCGCTTGCCGGCCATCGATCGATCCGTAGTTTGATTTAGTACAGGAGATGATGAATCTTTGGGGAAGCTAGCTAGAGGGAACAAACTACCCATAGTTTGATGAGTTTGTGGCATATATACACTACAATTAGGTACCGTGGTTCGTGGCTCATACATGCGGATCCAGAAATCAAGAGCAATCGACAGAGGAAAAGGCACGCACTAGTCACCGTACGAAAAGGATGCATAGGGTGGGTTTGGGTTGAGATAAGAGGGCTTTCTGCTTAGTACAATATTGTTATCTTGTGATTAAAAGTCAAAAGAAGGCAGCTTGGAATCATGCATGCACTCCTCTTGCAACTGGACTAGCTTGCCTAAGTTTTGCTGGTGTATTTGCCATGTTCTGATGCAGTACATGTGACATATTCTTTTCAAGGATGGAAAGGTTATATGTATATATGTTCTTTGAATTTTGCAGTATATGTATATACACGTATATATTTATCCTATAACTTATGCCAAATCGAGATATTATATACATGTTTGAATACTTCAATACAGTTTTAAAAGGGATAAAAAAACATTTGACAAAAGAAGACCCCTCGGGTCCCTCTCCAGCAAACTGTGTGTATTTGTATATCAACCAATCTGACATATATGCAGTGGTCTCCAATTAATGGCAATATCCAACCACCAACTGATGCAGCAGCACAGTGAGTACTTGGAGCATCTATATCTACCAGACAGCTTTATAAGCTTGATTAGCAAAGTACATTAAGTTTTCATATAGAAAATGATGTGTTTAGTTGCGTGTACACTATAAATACTTATCTGAAACCCCTCTTAGTTCTCTTATCATCTATATATACATTAATCATTAATATATAATCTCTAAACATTGATAGCAAACCAACTAATTAAGTGGTACAAGAATGTTAAGCTTAATGCCCTGATCACATCAAAAGCCTAAGCTTATAATAAGCACATCAGTTGAGAAACAAATTGATTGTAACAATGGAACAAATGGAGAGGGCCCCACATGGAAGTACAAAAGTTTGATGAGAATAAAAATGATCCCCGGGACCCCCGGCCTAAAGAGCGTATCCATGCTACCCATAGAGGTGGGAGTCGGGCCGTGCTTTTCCTGCCATTAAAGCCCCGCCCGGCCAAAGACGAGAAGCACGGCTCGCCCGACACGTGGCGGCCGTGGCCGCCCGAATGGTGGGTTGTGCTTGGGGCGCGCAAGCCGTCCGTCGGGCAAGACGCAAGACGCAGACGGCAAATCGTCCGCGCGTCTTTCGGCAAGACGCGACGAGCCCGGGCACGGCCGGCCCGGCCAAGACGCCCCGCCGCTTCGCCGCCTCCGGCGCAGATGGCGCGCCGCTCGCCGCCGCCGCCTGCCGCCGCGCGGCGCCGCTGCCGCGGAGGAGGCTGGGAAGGGGGGAGGTGATGGGAAGGGCCGGTCGCTGCTGCCGCCCCGCTGCCGCCGCCTCCGGCGCCAGGCCGCCGCGGGAGGAGGAGGAAGGGGGCGGGAGGGTGATGGGAAGGGCCGGGCCGCGCGCTTGCCCTCGCCGCCGCCTCCGCCTCCGTCGCTGGCGTGGCCGCGCCGCTGCCTCAGGCGCCAGGCCGCCGCATGAGGAGGCTGGGAAGGGCGGGAGGTGATGGGAGGGTCGGGCTGCGCCGCCTCGCCGCCGCTCGCCGCCGCGCCCGCCTCCCACCGAGCCATCGGAAGAGGGGGGCCTGGCCGAAGGCCACACACCGCTCGGCCACACGGAGGGCGATCAATGAGCACGATTGAGCCGAGGCGACGGGAAGGGGATGGAGCCGAGGCGACGGGAAGGGAGGCGACGAGACGAGGCGAGGCGAGGAGACGAGGCGAGGGGCGGAGCCGCGAGGGGGCGACTGGGGCGGGGTGGAGGCGACGGGGAGGCGAGGACGGCAGGCTGAGCAGGCGAGCCGTGGAGGCGAGGGGCGAAGGAGACGGAGACGAGGCGATCATGCGGCGCGGCGGCTCATGGGAAAAGAGAGGGGCGAGGAGACGAGGCGAGGCGAGGGGCGGGAAAGAGAGGGGCGAGGGGGCCTGGGAGCGGGGAGAGAGAGTGAGAGAGAAACAGGGGCGGGGGCGGGGAAAAAGAGGGGGGCCGGGGGGAGCGGGAGAGAGAGAGAGAAAGCAGGGCGGGCGGGAAAAGAGGGGGTCGGGAGGAGCGGGGAGAGAGAGAAACGGGAAAAAGAGGGGGTGGGGGGAGAGCGGGGGAGAGAGAGAGAGAAACGGGGAAAAAGAGGGGGCCCGGGGGGGAGAGCGGGAGAGAGAGAGAGAGAGAGAGAGAGAGAGAAACGAGTCGAGAGAGAGAGACGACGATTACGGGGGCAGACCGGCAGAGGGAATCCGGTCGGGTGACCGTTGAGAGAATGAGACTAAAGTTTTAAGCACAGAGAAGCAACGGCACCGCGCGATCGTGCCTATAAAATGAAGCACCTGATCACCTGATTTCTTCATCCACTCACAGCTCATCTGATCACGTTATTTCCTCATCCACTCACAGCTCACTTGATCACGTTATTTCTTCATCATCCCATCTACTCTCCTCATTTCTTCAACATCCATCTACTCTCCCCATTTATTCACCATCTATTCACCCATTATGCTGCCAAGGAGCCGGAGCACCAAGGAGTTCCCGAGCGGTATGCTACCGAGGAGTCGAGTACGAAAAGGACAAAGCAGGACGACTTAGTGTAAGCTCGCCGCGCTCCCTAGTCCTCCTCCGCCCGACTCCGCTGATGCTCGCCGATTCTCGCCAAGCATGGGATACTACGGCATGGATGACCGTCATATGGACGGTACGGGGGGCTACGAGGAGTACCAGGGCAATCCGGAGCCAATGAGGCCTCCAGAGTTCTCTCCCGCGTCCACGGACGGTAACATTGGCGGGTCTAGACGAAGGGTGAATTGCTGGAAGCACATGACCTGGAGCCAGGAAATCCAAGACGGCCAAACGGTACATATTGCAACCTGTAATTATTGCCAAGCTAAATTATCTGCTCGTGCAGCTGCAGGGATATGGCACTTGAACCGGCACTACAAAGCATGCTTGCGTAAGATCGGAGCGCAGAGTCGAGGGGGAGGAGTACAAACGCAGCTAAACTTCGAGGCAGATGGCTCTGTAAGTACTTGGGTATACAACCCGCTTTCTGCTCGTGAGAAAATTGCTAGATATATTGTTGCAGAAGATCAACCGATTTGGATGGGTGAAAGTCGCGCGTTCGAAAAAATGATCCAACGCGGCTTTTGCCCACAGTACCAACATGTTAGTAGGAGAACCACTACATCTGATATTTTACGGATGTATCGTAAGGAACTAGCAGAGCTAAAAGAACTATTCCTACAAGTTCAGTTCTCTTTTGCTATAACTTCAGACATTTGGACATCATCACACCAGAGAAGTGACTACCTTAGTGTTGTAGCCCATTATTTAGACGACAATTACAAGCTAAACAAGCGAGTCATATGGTTTAAGCTAATTAACGAATCACACACGGGAGAGGCCATTGCCGAGCGTATACTACACGTACTTGATGATTTTAAGATAGATAATAAGATTGCTTCTATAACTCTTGATAACGCATCAGCCAACACGACTGCTATGATCATCCTCACCCCAAGATTGCAGACGTATATTGGTGGTTATGTTCTCCACCAGAGATGCGTATGCCATATCTTGAACCTTGTTGTTCAAGATGGTATGCAAGCGATTGGCAGATTTTTGAACAATGTACGCGACGCCGTTCGCTACCTTACAAATTCCCCACAAGTGGCAGCTAGGTTCGTGGAGTACTGCGCGGCCAATGGGAAGGAGCCAAGAAAATTCGGTCTTGACATGAAGGTGAGGTGGAACTCGACCTATATCATGTTAAAGAAGTTATAAGGGTACGAACATGTCATATCCGTTTTTGTCAACGCTAACTGTCAATACAATGAACTAGTAGTTACTAATTCAGATTGGCAGATTGCTAGTCGTTTTTGAGAGTTTTTAAAACCTTTTTATAAAGCAACAAAGATGTTATTTGGTATTTATTACCCTACCTCTCCCCTAGTTATAGAATATATTTGGTTAATTGCAGATAAGATTGCCAAATCTAGAAAGGATCCACTTTTAGTTCATGCTGTCGCACTAATGCAGGAAAAATTTATTAAATATTTTGGTTCTATTTCACACGTGTATTGCTTTGCTATCATTTTCGATCCTATGAAAAAGTTTACAGGTTTGCAGCTCGGTCTGAAGGGAATAGGTGAATGCCTCGATCTTGATTACTCGGAAGCTTTCGCACATGTCAAAGACGAGCTTTTTCGTGTTTTCCGCATGTATCATGATAAATTCTGCAGCAGCGCGAGATCGGGGGCCTCACAGCAGACGCGACAAAGAAAGAAAAGTTTGACATCCGACTTGTGGAACAAGCTAAAGGGCAAGTCCAGTTCTTCGTCCTCTCAATCTCAGGCATCTCCCGTGTGGAATCCTGTCTCAGAGCTAAACCACTACCTGGAGCATGATTTTGCAAACATCGATCCTGATGTTTTCGGTGAAAAGATAGACTTGCTCGAGTGGTGGAAGAATAACAAGCGGACATTTCCTGTGCTGTCACATTTTGCAAGGGATGTTCTGCTGGTGCCGGTATCCACTATCTCTTCAGAAGCAACGTTCAGCATGGCAGGGAGAATAATTGAAGAAAGAAGATCATCCCTCATGCCTAAGATGGTGGAGGCAATCACATGCGCAAAGGACTGGGAATTGGCTAAAGAGCAGCAACAGCATCAACTGGAGGATCTTGAGATCGTGCAGGCGTATGCTGACCTCGAACGCATGAACGGTCTTGTCGGTGTATTAGAACCGATCTTACGTAAAGATTATTTGATTCGGGGGGTCTCCTAAAGATGAAATCACGCAGAGTGGTTGACACGGGATGTTTAGACAGGTTCAGGCCTTCTCCGGAGAGAATAACAACCCTACTCCTGTGTGTGTATGGTATTGACTGTATTCTCGATGATCAAGCGAGAAAACTTAGAACTATTACAGAGAACAGTACATGTGTTTCTCCTTGACTCGCTATGTTTCGCCCTCTCCTTTCGCCCTCTGATTGATGTCCTTATATAGTCGTGAAGGAGTAGCCGTTTTGTCCCGCGGAAGAGGCGCCTAATTAAGCCAGTAATGGGCGCATGATGGCAGTAATTACCGGCGCATTGGCTTCTTCACGCCTTCTGGCAGTTATCTTTCAGAGGTAATGGGGTATTTAAGCACTATTACTACGCGGAATAATAGTGTGTGTGGACCGTTCGGATTCCTTAATCAATTGGACCCACTCGCTTGTAGGTTTGATTATAAGGTGGTCGTGGTTTACATGGTCGTAGTAGGACTTACGACTGGGTATAAGTCGTAGTAGAGCTTACGACCAGGTAGTGGTCGTAGAAGGACTTACGACCAGGTAGTAGTCGTAGAAGGGCTTACGACCAGGTAATAGTCGTAGAAAGACTTACGACCATGACATAGTCGTAGTAAAACTTACGACTATGGGGGTGATTGTAGAAGATCTTACAATCACTTAGTAGGCCTCCCCCTTATAAATATAAGGGGTACTTCTGGGGACTATGTGACATCATATTCACCTATAATAAGAATTATAGATAAAAGATAAAATGAGGATTATTAGATCCTCGTCATCTAGCCCCCACTTCAAGTGAAAGTAACTTACTTGGTGAAGGATTAGCAAATGGACTTACGACTATGAAAATGTCGAGAACCATGGTCGAAGAAAAACTCTTCGACATTTGAGTGCTACTTTGACCAGAATTTGCTTGGTCAGAAGGTTGTTTACGACTATCAAAAAGTCATAAAAACCCCTACGACTGTGAAGTAGTCGTAGTAGGGCGATCGGAGATAAAACCCTTCCGATCGATACTTCCTTCGACCAGAAAGACTTGGTCAAGAAAGTAATTTCGCTTGGAGGTGACAAAACGAACCTAACTTTCCCGAACAGACCGTCTGGGGAATTGCAAACGACTCCCACAGATCTGTTGATGGACGGTTCCCGAAGCGGTTGCAATCGTGAAGATTGCTTACGACTATCAAAAAGTCGTAAAAACCCCTACGACCGTGAAGTGGTCGCAGTAGGAGAATCGGAGAAAAAACCCTTCCGATTGATACTTCATTCGACCAGAAAGACTTGGTCAAGAAAGTAATTTCGCTTGGGGGTGACAATACGCACCTAACTTTTCCGAACAGACCGTCTGGGGAATTGCAAACGACTCCCACAGATCTGTCCGATGAGGCGGTTCCGGCGGTGCAACCAACTCCTCTGCACTCTATAGACGAGACGGTTTCCGAAGCGGTGGCGATCGTGCGGTTATAAAAACTCACCAGGAGTTAGACTTGGATTTTTACCTTTTCCTCAAATCGCTCTGCTGTTCTTCGAGCTCCTGCTTTCTCCGTCCTCGACAAGGTTTCATCTTCTCCGCCGCCAACCCAAACAAAAAACTTCTTGTTTCTGAGCGAAATGGCCAAGAGAGTTTCCGAATGGGAAGAATCGGAGATGGATGCGCTAAGATCAAAATCTTGGTCGACGCCGAAGATTCCGAGAAGGCTCGTGAAGTGGATTCGGCTATTGGGCAAAGATCGCCATCGGGGAAAATGGGCAAATCCCCGTCTTCCAAGCGTATTGTGAGTGCGGCCTTCGACCGCTCGCTCACCCTTTCTTACAGTGGTACTCGAGCACTTTGGGGTGGAATTGGTGAACTTAGGTCCTAATTCCATTACCATGTTGAGTGTATCGTGTACCTGTGCGAGGCGTACCTTGGGATTCCGGCGGATCTCGAGCTGTTCCAATATTATTATGGGATGGCTCGACAAACCGAATCGCGGAAGTCGTGGTTCAAGCTCCACGACTCGAAGTCGAAGGAGTATATTCAGAGTTTCACCCGGTCTTCGTGGCCGGGATGGAGGAAGAGGTGGTTTTATTGGAAAGTCACCTCTGAAGACAACCTCTCTTTTACGGGGAGAGCTGCCGAGAAGAAATCTTCATGGGATTCGACTCCTGAAGATATCAGCCGGATTGCCCCTTATATTCAAGCCATCAAGGACTTGAAAGAAGAGGGTTGACCGGATGGCATGTGGTAAAAGATTTTATCACTTGAATTAGTCCCTTGAAGAAACGAGCATCTCCTATGTGGAGATACTGGGAGAGGAGACCCAACCAGAGACTACGAGGAGGGTAAGTACCGTCGACTTAGCTCTCGGTTTGGTCCTTCTCAACATTGTCTAATATTCTTATCTGTTTACACAGATCTTTCACAGGCCGATGTTGACTCTAGAGTCAGACTCATCTGTGAGAAATCTCCGTCACTGAGTGGCGGTTCCTCTAATCATTGTGGTTTTGTCCGCAGATGAAAAGATAGAGCGCCTAAAGGTAATCAAAAGTTGATTCTTTCTTTAGGACTTTATAGTCGAGAAGATACTTACGACTAATGGTGATCGTAGAATATCTTACGATCAAGAAGGTGTCGAGAAAAACTTACGACTTGGCATCGGGTCGAGAAAAACTTACTGATCGATCGCTGATTCTTCTTTTCGCTTTGCTTTATAGAAAGTAGGCATGGAAAATCGTCGGGACGACGAGGAAGTCGCTCGATGACTATTGGCCAGGTTGTCGAAAGACGCAGGCTCGCTCCTCCATCTAAGAGACGCCGACTTGTAAGATCCGCCGACAAGGAGGAGCAAGCTCGAGCTCGGTCTTTCGACCGGACCCTCTACAAAGCTCGCGCACCGTAGCCATAATCGAAGCCGATGTCGCGCCTATCGGGCCGAGGAGGTTGAAGCAACCAATCTCTTAAGCGCAAACCTCGCAAGGCTAAGGTACCCTTCTATTATGACAAGGAATCTTTCGCAGTTGCCGCCACTCCTAGTTTTGTTAAGCAACTGGAAAAGGAGAACTGGAAAGATTTTGTATCTTTTATGAAGGACGATGCTGCACCAGCACAACCTGCAGTTGAGGGCAGTGCTGCTCTTGGAATGGTCGAGACTGATCTCGGCCATCCAGAGAACCAGGAGACCAGAGCCCTGGTTCCTGTTCAAACTCTACGACCAGACGTGGTCGTAGCTGGGCCAATCATTGAACTTCGACCAGACGTGGTCGTGGAGAAGAAGAGGTCCTCCGTTGGGAGGATTGCTCCAAAATTCCTGGTTAAGACCAGGGTGCAGAGGTATGTGAAATGTACTAAAGTGTAAGAACAACATTTACCTTTTTCCTTTTCACAACCTGATTTGCTTTTCTGTATTTTTAGTCCGACTCCTTCAGCCCCCGGGAATGCTTCCGTTGAGAAGCCCATTGCCACCCCTTCAGTCACTGGAGAGGTAACAATGGAGGTGGTCGAAGGATCACCCTTGGCCCAGGTGGCCGATGAAATCGAGACTCCCAGAGTGATTCCTACATCCGCTGAGGTTGTAGCTACGACCATTGAAGTAGCGGTGTGGATCGTTGAAGTGGCGGTGCTACTATCGAATAAATAGAAACAACAGGGCATTGTGGAAGCCTCTGTTCAAGGTGGTGACCAACTTGTGCACCGTTCTGGGAAGAAAATTGTAGCAGGCGCTCCATCCCCTATCCAAAGAGAAGTTACAGAATCAGAAGAAGAAGAATACTTCAACTTCTGTGGTAACTTCTTTGGACCTGCCTCCGTCTTAGGATCTTCTGCTTTCAGATCTCGCGACCGAGTCCCCCATCCCAAAGATATTCCCAACAGGGGGAATACCTTCGATAATGAGCGCCTTGAGGAGGTTTGGTGGGATAAAGTCGCGAGGATAGATAAGCTGCAGAACCCGGAGTTTGTATATTCAACCTTTGCTAGGTCGACTATGAATGTAAGTATTTTTAGAATACTTATATATGTGGCTTTCCTTCTCTTCTCACTGTTTTCTTTTTGCAGAAAGCTCTGGAGCAAATTGCTGTTGTCGGTGAGTACCATCGACAACTTTTAGAGCTGAGACAGGAGAAAGAAGTACTCTGTGCAGAGGCAGAGAGATGGTAAGTCACTATTATTCATAGTCGTTTTCGACTTAACTACTCGTATAGTGTTTTACGAGAATAGTCATGGAAAAAACTCATGACAAAGTACTGGTCGTAAAGAGCTTACGACTACTTACGACCGGGTGGTGGTCGTAGAAAGACTTACGACAGTGACATAGTCGTAGAAAAACTTACGACTAGATCGGTGGTTGTAGAAGTACTTACAACCAATCGGCTGATGTTTATCTCCGTTTTTGTTCTTTGTAGGTTGAACAGTGACACGAAGACCTTAGCTGACTCACTCGACTATGAAAAAGAGGAGTCAAGAAAGCTAAGGGAGGAAGTAATAGTTCTCTCGGATAGACTTCGAGAGGCCGTCTCTGCATCTAGAAGATTGTAGGAAAAAATAAACAGTAAGTGCTGAACTTAAGACTGCTTTTGAGTTTTAACCTTTACCCAACTCTCATTTCTTTTCCAGAGAAAGAAGATGAGATGCGGAAGCTCCGGACCGAAGTTTAAGAAAAGGCTTTGGTTATTCAGGAGTTTTCTCGCATTACCAAGGACAAGGATCAAGAACTCGAGGGTCTGAGAACTCGAGTAACAGGTAAGTAATTCTTTACCTGTTGTCCTTTTCGAGTATTTTTCCTTTTCTAATGCTAATTTCTTGTTCAGAAATTGCTGCCGAATTGGGAAGCCTCGAGGCTGAAATCCAAGAGAAGACCTTGATCTACAATGAGTCTGTTCGCATTGCTAAGATGAATGCAGAGGACATCAGAGCATGGGAGAAAAAGCACGCTGAAACCGTTGCTTCCCATCAAGAAGAGGTCAAGAAATTGGATTCTCAACTAGTAGGTAAGAAATGCTTTTACCTACAATTATATTTATGCTATCTTCCTCTAGAAGTTTATTTTTGTTTGACCGGTTTTATTCTTTTCAGAACAAGTGGTCGAAAACAAGAAACTTCGCGAGGCTTCGACTTGTACCCAACAGGAGATGGAGTCGATGAAGACTAGTCTTCAAGGCAACATCACACTCCTGAACAATGTACTTGGTGAGCTACATTCTGAGGGAAAAACTCCTCGAGAAGATACTGTAGCTGCTCACATAAGTACCATTGGGGAACAAGTCGGAAACTTGCAAGAAATGGTGACCACTCTGAAGGCTAATCAAGCCGAATCAATAAGGGAGGCAGTCGAAGCTGCAGTAAGTTACGCTTTGGCGAAACTTAAAGCTCAAGACCCCCGCCTTAATGTGCAACCAATCGAAGCCGAGTTCGATTGCCCTGAATCAGAGGCAAATCGTCTGATTGAGAAAATACAATCGGTTGGCAAAAAGGTGGCGGAGGAAATGCAGCTAGGCACTCCCCCTTCAGAGTAATCTTGTAACTACTTTGTAAGGCAGACAGTTTTTGTTGACGAGTAATATATGATCCATCTTGTTTCCTGAAAATCATCTTGTCGAGTAATTAGTAACTCAAAAGATAATAAACGAATGAAAGACCAAGGACTGAAGTTAAGTTAATAACTTTATCCTAGGCCATCTTGTTTCCTGAAAATCATCTTGTCGAGTAGTTAGTAACTCAAAAGATAATAAACGAATGAAAGACTAAGAATTGAAGTCAAATTAATAACTTTATCCTAGCCCCCGACTATTTGCTTAGCTTGTTTAAACAATCTAAGTAAATAGTGTTTGAAATGGGTTTTCTGAAAACAGAGAGAGGTTTGTTTAACTTATAGTTTTTGTTATGGTTGTCAAGCACTTGGTCGAAAGAGTAGAAACGGATCGACACTAGGAAGTTCCTTCTAGTGGGCAGGACCACGTGCAGAGAGGAAAGGCTTCGACTAGGTGATGTTACCATCTCCGACTAGTTTAATCAAACCAAGAACAGCAACTTGAGTTAAGTAAACGTCTAGATGACTTTAATAATTCGTTCGCCCTTTTCTGATGGACTCGATAAGTCTTTTCCAGTAGCAAAAGTAGGAGACTGAGCAGCGCTAGGAAGTTCCTTCTAGTGGGCAGGACCACGTGCAGAGAGGAAAGACTTCGACTAGGTGTGTCTCTTCCTTCGACCAGTCAAAACGAAACGAATACATCAAAGGTGGTTGAATAAATATAAAAAGTGCACTCTACTTAGAATATTTTTTGAAATTACTGAAAAAATAAACTAAGATTGAGAGAGTTGGCTTTGAGAACGTTTCGACTGGATAGAACCCGAGGTCTTTGTATTGGCAGCAAAAGTGAGTAACGAGTCGATGCTAGGAAATTCCTTCTAGTGGGCAGAACCACATGCAGAGAGGAGAGGTTTCGACTAGATGACATTACTCGCCTTTCGACCAGTGTAAAGAAAGCTGGGTGTTTTTGGGTTATAGTCGAAAGAATATAAAAGCACTACTCAAAAAATAAGACAAAAGGTGTAGAAGGAACCTGGACCTTTATTGCCTGAGAGGTTGGTCACACATAGAATTTGCGTAACTGGTCGATGTTCCAAGAATTTGAGAGAACCTGTCCGTCTTCCATCGCTAGTCGTACCGACCCTGGCCGAGTTACTTCGACCACTGTGTAAGGACCTTCCCACTTGGGAGAAAGTTTATTCCGATTAGACTTGGATTGGCGAGCCTCAATACCAAGTCACCTACAAGAAGGGCGCGAGGTTGGACCTTACGATCATAGTATCTTGCGTAGGGCTTGTTGGTAGACTGCCGAACGGATTAAGGCTAGGTTTCTCCTTTCTTCGAGTAGGTTAATGTCATCTGCTCGAAGTTGTTCCTGGTCTGAGTTGTTGAAGGTTTCAACTCGTGTCGACCGCAATTTTAGCTCCGGAGGAAGCATGGTTTCGGCTCCGAACACTAGAAAAAATGGTGTTTCTCCTGTTGCTCGACCGTGGTCGCATTTAACCGCCCATAATACGGAAGGTAATTCTTGTACCCAAGCCCATGAGCGCTTAACAAGTTGGTCAAGACTCGGGTTTTAATTCCTCGCATTATTTGGCCGCTTGCACGCTCGACCCCCATTGCTTCGGGATGTGCAAAGAAGCATAGCATAACTTGGTACCCAACTCGTCGCAAAATTCCTGAAATTTTGCACTTGCGAATTGTTTACCATTGTCTGTAATTATCCGACTCGGAACTCCAAATCGGCTAATTACGCATCTCATCATGAACCTTTTTTTCGCTCGCTGTTATCGATTCTGTGTTCGGCTTCGATCCATTTTGTGAACGTGTCAATAGCCACAAAAGGAATTCAAATCTCCGGAGCTTTGGGAAACGGTCCTAGGATATCGAGACCCAGTGCGCAAAAAGGCCAAGAAAGAGGTATTATTTGTAATGCTTGAGCCGGTTGGTGTATCGCTCTACCATGAAACCGCATTGGACACACTTTTAACCACCTCTTTAGCATCGACAGAGTCAGAGGCCAAGAGAAACCTTGTCGAAAGGCTTTACCAACCAACGCTCAGAGGAAGCATGTGTTCCACAGATGCCACTTGTGTATATCATGAAGGAGTGTTATTCCTTCGTTTTGGAATGCATCGCATGAGTATCCCTTGGGTTCCTCGCTTGTAGAGGACTCCTTCGACCAAAGTATACATTTTGTCTTTTGGGATAAACGATCCGCCTCAAGATCATCCCTGCACGGAACCCTTGTGAAGATACTCGTAGATGGGAGTCATCCGTATCCTCGTAATCTAGTGAGGCCATTTCAATAGGAGGTGTCTCGGTTCTTCGACCGTAGACGGCTTTTGGAGTTGCTCCAAGAAAACTCCTTTGGCACCGCAGATCGGGAAGAAGCCATCCGAGCAAGTTGGTCTCATGAGGAAATTATCCTTTCGAGGGATGAATTGTACCTCGAAACCTAAAAATGCTTTTCTAGCTTACGACTTCGATAAGTATCGAGACATTGTCGAGCTAGAGCACTGGTACTCTTTCCCGACTTGATTCACGACTAGTTGAGAGTCTCCTCTCACGAGTAGTCGACGAATCGAGAGTGCTGCACTCGTATGCCGCCTAGCAAACCTTCGTACTCGCCGCATTGTTAGTGGCACGAAAGTTTAATTATATGGCATACTTTAAGGTTTCTCCAGAGGAGATACCAGACCACTCACCCCGAGCCACTTAAAGTAAGTGACCCGTCAAAGTACATCATCCACGGTCGTGGGAATCGTCATCGGGATCTCGAACAGTTCAGATTTGTCCATTCGGCGACAAATTCCGCCAAGATCCGATTTTATGGCCGTTCGACACGAATGGAGGTCGAACTCCCCAAGTTCGACTAACCATTTTGCCATGCGTCCCGCTGTTTCCTTATTATGGAGGATTGCTCCCAAAGGAAACTCAGACGACACAGCTATTTTGTGCGCCTGAAAATAATACCGCAGTTTTCTCGAAGACATGAGGAGGGCATATAGAAGTTTTGGACACGAGGTAACGCTCCTTAGGCCGTGTAAAACTTCGCTAACGAGTAAACCGGTCGTTGTATCGTTTTCACGCTCTACGACCAAGATCGCGCTTCTTCGCTCGTGGCGTGGCGCCTAGGTAAATTAAGAGCGTCTCTTCCGCTTTGGAGAAACCGAGCAGAGCACTCGAAAGGTACCTCTTGACATCCTCAAAGGCGTTTGCCTCGCTCGACCACTCAAAACCTTCATGTCTCCCGAGAAGTTTAAAGAAAGGTAGTCCTTTTCTCTTAGTCGTGCGATGAAACGACTTAAAGCCGCCATGCACCCAAAGTGAGTTTCGACTTCCTTTTTGTGTTTGGAGGACGATCCGAGGATGGCCTTTATTTTTTCAGATTTGCTTCGATTCCGCTCGATACTAGGAATCCAAGCAATTTTCCTGAAGAAATTCCAAACACACACTTCTCGGGATTAAGTTTTAAGCGGTGCTTTCTGAGATTGTCGAATGTTTCTTGTAGGTCAGTGATATGATTAAGTTTCTTAATGCTTTTTACGACTAAATCATCAACATAGGCTTCAAGATTCCTGCCTAATTGAGATGAAAAAGTCGATTGCATCAAGCGTTGAAAAGAAGCACCGGCATTCTTTAGACCAAATGGCATTTTGACATAGCAAAAGGTACACAATGGAGTAATGAATGCGGTCTTTTCTTCATCGTTTAGACACATATTGATCTGGTGCTATCCAGAATATGCATCT
Source organism: Hsuehochloa calcarea (assembly GCA_036346395.1). Classification (NCBI taxonomy): domain Eukaryota; kingdom Viridiplantae; phylum Streptophyta; class Magnoliopsida; order Poales; family Poaceae; genus Hsuehochloa; species Hsuehochloa calcarea. The sequence goes on from CM070609.1 coordinate 5,409,418, forward strand.
AAAAAACTTAATATTTCACAACCTGCAGTAGAATCAACCAACTGATCGATACGAGGTAAAGGGAAATCATCTTTTGGACAAGCTTTATTAAGATCAAGAAAGTCTACGCATACGCCATTTGCCGCTTGACTTTTTGACCATTACAGGGTTAGCCAACCACTCTGTGTGGTTGACTTCTCTTATAAAGCCTGCTTTAAGTAGCTTATCCAATTATGATTTAATAGCATCTCGTCGATCAGGGGCAAATCTCCGTAATTTTTATTTTACGGTACTTTATCAGCCGTAAAGCTAGCCTGTGCTCGATCACCTCCCGGGACCCGGACATGTCTGATGCTTGCCACGCGAAGACATCTGCGTTAGCTCGGAGGAAGGTAATGAGGGCGTCATCTTATTTGGGGTCGGAAGTCTCCCCGATGCGAACAGTCTTCGAGGGCTCCTCTGCGTCCAGAGGAACCTCTTTGACTTGGTCGTTCGGCTTTGGTGCAGCTTTAGGCTTCGACTTGCTAGTCGGTCGACTTACCGAGTTGGTATTTGACCAACCATCTCGAGGATCGACGGCCGCAGCTATACGCCGCCTTTTGTCACATTGAATTGTGATCACTCCTTTGGGACCTGGCATCTTAAGACATTGATACCCATAATGAGTAGCCATTAAGAATTTTGCCAAAGTTGGTCGTTCAAGTATGGCGTTATATGCCGTATTGAAATCGACCACATCAAAGGAGACTTTCTCTGTCCTGAAATTACTTGGCGAGCCAAATGTTAAAGGAAGAGAAACTTGGCCAATGGGTTTGGCCAAGACCCCTGACGATTCCATGAAAAGAGTATCGTCATCGCCTTACCTTTGTCCCGGTACTTGCATCTCGTCCAGGGCATTAGTAAATAATATGTTCAAGGAACTGCCACCATCAACCAACACTCGATTGACCCGACAGTTGTTGATGGTGGGTTCGACCACAATCGGATATCGACCTGATCGATTCGATTTGATCGGACAATCACCCTTCTCAAAAGAAATGGTAACTTCCACCACTTGGTGAGGTTATTGACAAGAGGAGCGCTTATAGAGTTTACCTCTCGTCCGGCAGCTTTGAGTTGTCGTTTCGACTCGTATGTCGATGATCCTCCGTAGATGTGCTTTACGGTATGTTGCGGATCTTGGAACGGCATCTCTTCATCATCCGACGACTTTTGGTCACTCGTATTCCCTACTTGCTCGAGAGTGGGGAGTGGCCCTTTGCCGTTGTAGTAGTCCTCGAGCTTTCTTTGGAAAACTCTCAGCTATGAGGTCATGTCCTTCCTTTTTATGAAAAGGACACCACCTTGGTTTGTCGTTCCTGCGATCAGGGCGCTTACCTTTGCCTTGATCAGGGTACGACTTGGTGGTCCGGGGCTCTTTATCTTTCACGGCCAAGACCTCCTTGAAACCACTGGTTTGTGGTTTTTGACTCTTCATTTTCTTCTTGGACTTCTTTGCTTTCTTGTCCTTACCAACTTCACTTGGCTCTCGAGGAGTGTATGTTTCTCGATCAATAGTGTTGTTCCACTCGACCGCCTCGAAGCGCCAGATATCGATCGGCCATCTCAAGAGCTAACAATGTTGTTGGGAGGATTCAAAGCAATATCCTCTGTTATCCTTCTACTACGGACTCCTTGCTTAAAAGCCCTGATCACAGAGGAGTCAGAAATTTCCGAAATTGAGTTACGAACCTGACTAAAGCGTTTGATGAATTGACGCAAAGTCTCGTTGTTATTCTATTTTATCCGGTGCAAGTCGTCTTCCTTTCCAGGGCGGTTGTATGTGCCTTGGAAATTCGCCTGTAGAAGATCGCAGAGGTGTTGCCAAGAGTAGATCGACTCGAGTGGTTGGTTTAATAACCACGATCGAGCGGATCCTTCAAGCACAGTCGGAAGGTAATTTGCCATTACATGCTCTCCTCCTCCCGCCGCTCGGACAATCGTTGTATAGATTCAAGAAATTCGATGGGATTTTGAGATCCATCGAATTTCTCCATGTCCACCGGTCGAAAATGAGGTGGCGAACCGCTCAAGGTCGGCGAAAATGCCCGCATCCAGTAATTACTTCTTGACGCCTTCTTTGTAGGAAAGAAGGGTTAATGTCACCAGGTGATCGTATACGACGATACCCAAAGAACAAAGCTAACTTTGTCCGTAGTAGGTCTCACTCTACGAGGGAATGCCGCCAGACTCCATCCGTTGTCTTTGTCGAAGTGGTGAATGATCACCTCCGAGGGGCTTTGATCATCACCATCGAAATGTATTTCTCGAATAGGGATCGATACGACTTATGGCCGTGTCGATTCCTACGTGGAGAAATATTTGATTGACTGGTAGCTGAGGAAGTCGCATTGCTACGACTACCTTTGCGCAATCTCTTCAGCAAAGAGATCGTACCCTGGCGTTCGAGCAAGCTCTTGATTGGGATTCTCGAGCAAGTCGTTGATGTCCCGAGTTCTTGTACCTCCTTCGATCGATGTTGAATGCGCCAGCGTGTTCTTACGGTCGCAACTTTCTTTCGTCGGATGGTCTCAAAATCCTCCTCATCGATCTTTGAGGCCTTCTCGGTGGAGTACGAGAATATCGAGGATTTCTCGCGTTCATCGAGTGTTGGTTCGTAAAGTCACACGGTGGTGCCCTTGCCATTACCACGAGGGGCGCGTGTGTGATCTTCGGAAGTGTTCTTACCGGCCTCCATAAGGTCGACCTAATTTGAGGAAGGACGAAGACCTCCGCTGATGATTCTCACTTGCGCCGAGGCCTCCCGCTGAGGAGTGCTCGAGAGACACCATCTGGCGACTTGGAGTAATCCCCTCCGTAGGGGAACTCCGGTTATAATCGCTCTCCGTCCGCAAATGAGATCTGCGGAGAGACGGTCGAATTTGCAGGAAAAGCATGCTTGATCCCACCCTCTCTGGAGTTACCTTGAGAGAGAGGATCACCAGATGTTGGTGGAGTCCTGGAATGGTGGCTCTCGAACTTGTCTCACTAAGTCTGACCGCCTTAGGGGGACTTGGACACTTGGAGGAAAAACTCTCATCGTGTCGTGAGTCCTCCTGGGTGCAGTTCTGGTCGGATTGACCCTTGTCCTTTGAGGGAATTGGCTCCTCTGTTGGACATATCGTTGTGGGGGATAAGGATCCCTCCTCAACTCCATTGATGGGATGGTTTCTTGGAGAATGATCTCCGGAGGCAACATCACCATCACGGATGCATCACTCGGCTCAGTAGTCGAAACCGCATCCATGTCGACGTCTGCAGACCGCCAAGTCAAACCAGTTCTCCTCGCTCCATTCTCCCGCCATGATTGCATGAGATTGGAAAAAGAGAGTATGTTGACAAGAGATTACCGGAAGATCCCCACGGTCGGCGCCAACTGTCGGTGTATTAGAACCGATCTTACGTAAAGATTATTTGATTCGGGGGGTCTCCTAAAGATGAAATCACGCAGAGTGGTTGACACGGGATGTTTAGACATGTTCAGGCCTTCTCCGGATAGAATAACAACCCTACTCCTGTGTGTGTATGGTATTGACTGTATTCTCGATGATCAAGCGAGAAAACTTAGAACTATTACAGAGAACAGTACATGTGTTTCTCCTTGACTCGCTATGTTTCGCCCTCCCCTTTCGCCCTCTGATTGATGTCCTTATATAGTCGTGAAGGAGTAGCCGTTTTGTCCTGCGGAAGAGGCGCCTAATTAAGCCAGTAATGGGCGCATGATGACAGTAATTACCGGCGCATTGGCTTCTTCACGCCGTCTGGCAGTTATCTTTCAGAGGTAATGGGGTATTTAAGCACTATTACTACGCGGAATAATAGTGCGTGTGGACCGTTCGGATTCCTTAATCAATTAGACCCACTCGCTTGTAGGTTTGATTATAAGGTGGTCGTGGTTTACTTGGTCGTAGTAGGATTTACGACTGGGTATAAGTCGTAGTAGAGCTTACGACCAGGTAGTGGTCGTAGAAAGACTTACGACCAGGTAGTAGTCGTAGAAGGGCTTACGACCAGGTAATGGTCGTAGAAAGACTTACGACCATGATATAGTCGTAGTAAAACTTACGACTATAGGGGTGATTGTAGAAGATCTTACAATCACTTAGTAGGCCTCCCCCTTATAAATATAAGGGGTACTTCTGGGGACTATGTGAAATCATATTCACCTATAATAAGAATTATAGATAAAAGATAAAATGAGGATTATTAGATCCTCGTCAGGTCTCGACATTGATGAGTAGTTAGTATGTACGCATGTTGTTACTGTACTCTTTTCCTTACTCGGGGAACCCCACTCTGGGGCGTAAGGTTTTTAACGAGGCAGTAACATTGTATCTATAAAATATCAATAAAAATTCAATTTTCCTCTGAAATATTTACGTGTCCATGTTTTTACCAATTAATTCAATTTTAACTAGGTTCTTTATTAGGCGGGCACGAGAGGAATGAAGATGGTGGTCGCCACCACCATCGTCACCTCTGCCTTATATAGTAATTTTGGGCTGAGCTTGGGCTGGCACGGCACGACCCCAGCACGATGGGCTTTGGGCCGTGCCTGGGCCTGACCGGAGGCGAAGTGGTTCGGCACGGCACGATACAGTAGGGTGACCGGACCGAGTCGGCACGGCACAACGCGGTCCAAAGCACAGTGGACCTGAACCGGACCGGCACGGCACGGCCCAACTCCCACCTTTAGCTACCCATATAAAGCCAAGCAAAAGAAAGGACGCACACATGCAAATGGTCCTATTTATGGTAAGAAATACGAAATGTCCCAGATGTTGTGCAGCGGCAGCGCAGTGATATATGTTAATTATTCTGTGAGCGTTTTTTTATTGCTTTGATTAGCTTTGATTTCTCCGTTTCTCTATTGGTGGGTGCTGCACGAATTGCTTGATGTTTGAAGTTGCGCGTCGCGGGTCATCAATGCTGCATTAGTATCGTTTTTTTATTGCTTTGATTTCTCAGTTTCTCTCTTGACTGGTGCTGCATGAATTGCTTGATGTTTGACATTGCACGTCTCTTCAGTTACATCTTACACGTGATAATAAAGGAGAGAATACACGTGAGAATAAAGCAGAGAATGAAACCTGTAATAGTTGGATAACACAAATAAAAATTTGATGTTTTCTACCGTGAGTGCTCCCTGTATCTCGCTGGTGATTGGTGTCTAGTTTCTTGTTCATTCAGTCGGTGATGCTAACATTTGGTATCAAAATCGAGTAGTTTTGATCCTTGACGATGACACGCGCGGTTCACGTTCTTCTGTCAGGTCATCTCCAGAGCAAGGCGATGACAGCACTACTCGCACGATCAATTTCAGCGGTAACGATGATCGTGAGATTGGATCCGGTAGCAACAGCGGTCAAGAGCGTGTAGTGTAACGGATGGTAAGGGAGACGATGGGATCGATGGTCTACCCAATGCTAACGTGAAAGGATTTGTCCTCTTTATACGGGGGAGACGATTTGTGCGCAGATATTTTTTGTTTTTATAAATGATCGGTTCGTTTTTTTCTCTCTTGTTTTTTTTCTTAATTGTTAAGAACTCTGAGACGTGCTTCGCGTCCGCGTGGCGTGGGGTGTTTCTAGAAGGTGGTGCACTGTGTCGCTGACAGTGGGGGAGGTTTAGGTGGGCCCCGCGTGTCGGTGGGAGGGGGCGGTGGGACGTGACGTGGGGGCGGTTTGAGTTCACGCGGGATGGTGTGAACGCCATCCGCGGAGTTTTCCTCTCTTCTTTTAATCTTCATTTCGAAGTTTCGAGAGATCACACACCATCCGCGGAGTTTTCCTCTTTTCTTTTAATCTTCATTTCGAAGTTTCGAGAGAAGGGGCGAAGTTTCGGGGTTTTAAAAGTCGCTCCTGTACGAACCAAAAAAATAATATAATATTTCTGGATTGCTTTTAGGAAGAAGAATATTTCAAATCATGTTTTGAAAAAGATGAACTGACTGTCTTCAATTAATCCGTGACTAACGTGACGTTAGCATCGGATGGATTCGGAACGAGTTTGGAGAAATCCCCCTAAATTCTGTCCTAATAAATCTTACTCAGGTTGTTGTTCGTATAAAAGCGCGTTTCAAAGAGCGCCGTCCAGGGAGTACTACTACTAGTAGTAGTAATGCCATGAACAATCAATGATGTGACCAGCTGAAGAAGAGGAAAAACTGACGTGGATACGTAAGGCCGGAAAGAACTGCGCAAGTTATACAAGCGATGAAGCAAATACACGCAGAAACAAATTCGCATTAGCACAATGTATGAACTTCAGTTGGCCATAAATACTAGAAATGGAAGACAGCCTAAACAGTAAATAAGATCTTTTCTTTGAACACCTATTTTGGTACAGATGTTGCTAGCGTAACATGAACAGAACAACATGCAAATGCCTCAATCGATTGCAGTTTCAGATGGTGTCGCGTTTCCGGATGTAACAATGCTACTGACAAAAGGGCTAGCCAGATCATCAGATGAGTTCATATGACAGCACACTCCTGTTACAAGTTCAGGACCAGCTGAAATCTGAAAGCCAACAAGGATTTAATTTTTCCTGTACAAGCACATGATGCCTCTTTTGCATGACATTCCAGAGCACAAAACACGAGAAATCCAAAGCAACTTCAGGAAACATGCACTTCAACTATGATGCACATGCTTATACTCTTTCAGCAATCCAAGCGTGAAATGTGCACAAGCATCTGCATCTAGAAAAAAAAATAAGCGCAAAGCAATGCATGCTTTTCAGCAGCTAGTAAAAACCATCACCATAACCAGTACAGAGCAGAACACCAGAATGGAGGTGGAAAAAGTTCTCCATGGGAGCAACGCCAGTAATATATAGATTAATAGAAGGATTATAGATCTAGCAACATTATTCGACTATAGTTCCAGATAAATCTCACAACCCTCTACAGCCAAAATTATGAGAGGAACTATTTGCGGAGCACATGAGTAAATTGAAAAGGACGGGAATTACGGTTCATATATAGAAAGGAAAATTGCTAAGACCGAAGGAGACGCTGATGAAATAAGCTGACTGATCCTCTTCTTGCCAAGCTAATAAGCAAATGATGGTTCACTGGGCCGGAAGCTCTTATAAATGGAGGCAACTACTGGGACAAGACCCAATAGTGCGATCTGAACCTGCTCCGAGGTGCTTGTCCTGACAGTGATCTGCCCACTCAGCTTGTTGTTCAGCCCAAGACGAAGTGCCATCTTTGAACCCCTTCCGATGGAGAACTGGGACTGCAAATTAGCCCCCAGAGCAAGGTCGCGGCGCCACTTCATCAGAGAAAGACCCAAGGTTGACATAGACTGGCCAATTGGATAATCTTTGTCTTTCAGGCGTGCCTCCAAGTTAGCTCCGTACGCGGTATCCCCTTGGGCTCGCATTGCACCAGTGCTGGCAACTAAAGCCAACCTCTTCCCGACAGAGAGCTGGTCCTCAACTTTCACCCCAGTTGCCACGATGTCGCCCAAGAAAGTCACTGAGAATCCTCCAGTAGTCTTGTTTTTCTTGATATTCTTGAATTTGGTCTCACCACGGAGGATATATGCAAGCTGCCGCCCAACAGTCTGGATGTCGAAACCAGCAAGTGATGACGCATCCTCCCCATGCTTTGCTGAGATGGAAGAGTCCAAATGGATGCTAAATTCCTTCTTGTCCTTGGTGACCTGAACTGCCACAGCAGCTGGGAACTTGTTAAGGATAGCGAGCGTCTCTTCAACACTTACTCCATCATAACCACAGTCATGATCCCAACCGTGTGCATCTAAAACAGGCCTTGCAAGGACAGTAGAGGTTGGCTCCAGAAAGCGGTACCGGTATGTGGGATTGTCACAATCAAATGAAGGAGGCAGCACCATATCAGGTAAGGGAACTGATACATTTTCTGGAGGAGGATCCTGATCGTTTTCTCCTGCGATATTAGCATACCCATAAGCATCCAGATCAGCTTTACCTCTCTTCTTCATCTCCTTTAACCTGCGGATCTCATCCTTCCACTGTTTCTTCTGGAGGAGCTTGACCCTGTAGTCGTACTCATCAAAATAAGCATTCTTCTGCTCTTTTGTGAGTCTTGCAAGCTGAGCTTTGGTCAATGGCTTGAAGGGAGGAAGCTGATCATATTCCTCTTCATCTTCATCTTGTTCTATATCAGAATAGTCATCCAAATCAATATCAGAATCTCCTTCATTGCCACCCTGATCAGGGGAAAGCTTCGGGTGAGCTCTTGACTGCAGCAGGGAGGACAGCAGGAAGGGAAGAGGTGGGGAGCGGAAACGGAACCCAAAAAGCTTTCCAGGATTAGGATCCTGAAGCTTCAAAAGTGAGTTAGCTTCCGATAATATCTTTGAAGAGTAGCACAAGAGCAGCATCTGATGCCTCCAACTTTGGCCATTTGGAAGCACTTTCTGGCCCTCCCGATTCCTCCGGCAAGAAGGATGGTTCTCAACAAGGGCTACTGGGTTCATCAGGCGCATATCCCCTGCAGCTTGCCTGATGGATTGCTGGATAATGTGGGATCTCTGCGCCGTTAACACCTCATATGTCATAGGGGCGCCATTGAGGCCTTCAGGAGGAGCAGAAGCGGCATGGGTGAGAGCAACAATGGCGTTGAACCATATGGATGAGCCCAGAACAGCAGTAATGGTTTTTAGAAGAGGCAGATCATTGAGATCCCGGCTCAGACTATCCAGGCGGTCCACATATAGAACGATATCCGGGGGGCATTTCTTGGTGTATTTCTTGACAGCAGCAAGAATTTTCCTATTGGATCCTTGGTCCATCACATTGGGTCGAAGGCCCGGTGTATCAATGATTCGTATCTGGACACCATCTACATTACCAGCAATTTCCCGCACGCTGGTGGTGGCTGCACTAAAAGCATCAGTTTTGGACTTCTCTTCACCAAAAATAGAATTTACAGTTGCACTTTTGCCAACTCCAGTCTTCCCTAAGACAAGTATGTTGCACGAGAAGCTCAAATCCTCTTTTCCCTCTGCTTCAAGCTGTAAGGCTTTCTTCCGTGCATTCTCAAGGCTGAAAGCTCGGTTTGTGTGCCTTCCGTGTCGGATACCCTCAGCAAGGCTCAGACGGTACAGCACTTGTGCTGCCACTGTTTCTTCAGGGGTAGCCCCCAATCTATAGACAAGACGCAGAAACTTTACCCGGATCAACTCAACCTTGTCATGCAACTTCTTCTCTTCCTCTGTCATCTCCTCATTAGGCTCAGCAGTCACTGCTAACTCAGAGGGGCTGACGAGGTTTGACCGGGCAGGTGGGCGGGGGGCAGTTGGCCTCAAAGATGGGGCTGATGAGCCCAAGCCAGCTGGTCGGTCCATGGAGAAGATTCTAGAACCATCCTGGGAAGCGACTGTGATATTCCCATCTGGGGATGCACCGGTCGCCGCTTTCAGAAGGGCAGCCAAGGCAGCAGAATCGAACCCCTTCTCCTCGTCGTCATCATTATCATCATCATCCTCATCCTCCTCGGAATCATCAAGCACAATCTGCCCATCCATGCTATTAGTGTACTCTCTTGTGCTGCTCAAGCCAGACACAGGACTACCACTAGAGGAGCCTTCCCCAAGCTCCTTCATAATCTGCTTCGCAGCTTCAGAACTCTCTAAGATTGCAACACGTGCAGGACTCCTATCAGAGCCCATCCCATCATCGTCCTCATCAACTTCGTTACCACCCTCGTCTTCATCATCAGCCGCAGCTACAACAATCTCATCATCACCAGATTCAACAACCTCTGCAGCACCTTTATTCTCCTCACCAGCATCATTTTCCTTGATTTGTTCTGGAGCCAACTCTCGAGACAAGGTAGCATCACCAGCAACAACACTCTCAACCTCTGTAGGCTTCTCGACACCAACATCTTCCACCGCTTCACTGGCAACCACCTGGCCCTCAGAATTTTGCCCCTTATCAGTGCTTTCCTCAAGCACACTGTCTGTACTCACAGGAGCAAGCTTCTCCAAGCTACCACCGTCAATAACCTGGATTGGTCATTTGAATAGTTCACATCTCCACTAGTATCATCAACACTATTAGCAACAAAATTAGATCGAACATTGTCACTTACCACTGGACTTGTGTCGCTTGCTGGCTCGGGCTTTGCCGCCTTGTCTTCCACATCAGCCTCCTTCTCCAGTGATTCTTCTGGAGCTTCACCTCCCAAAGCCACCGTCTCAGCACTCGCTTCCTCCGCCTTGTAACCCAATTTGCCGTTAGCTTCAGCACCAGAGGCCAGCTTATCCTCCGGTTCTCCCGCCTCCACGCTCCCGGCAGAAACCACAGCCGCTTTCTCAATGGCCAATTCACCACCTTCTCCACCTCCAGCAGCCACCTCCTCACCCTTCTCGCACTCCGGCTTCTCCTCCTCGGTCAATTCCGCATCAGCCGTCACCTTGCCCGCTTCCTTTGTCTCCAAAGTCACACCTTTCTCCTGCACCTCGCCCAATTCACCCCTCTCCTCACCTTCCGGCGCATCACGGGAAGCCAGAGAAACACCCCCCTCGCCCAATTCGCCGTTGTCGGACTCCGCCGTCAGCAAGGAGGCAGCCTTCCCATCTTTCGCCGCCAATTCCCCATCGCCGTCATCCTTCTTGGCCGCCGCCGCCTCCAAGCTCCCACCTTTTCCATCCCCTTCCGCCACCTCCACCTCCCCGTTCTTGGCCTCCGGACCACCAAAGCTCCCACCTTTCCCCTCCAATCCCACCTCCTCCCGCTCCCCTCTTCCACCCACCTCCGCCGCCGCCGCCGCCGGAGGCTTCTCCTCCACCACGGGCTTGACTCGGGAGTCGGTGGTGGCCATGGCCACCTCTTGCTCCGTCCGCAAGCGACGAAGCAAGACGCAGCAACGGTAGAAGCAGTAGGATTCTCGGAGGAGGAGGAGGAGGAGGAGGAGAGGATAAGGTGAGGGTTTTTGGTTAGGCTCGATATATAATAGTTCGATTCGGTTCGGTTTGGCTTTGGCGTGTAATTTCGGGAGGAGATGGTGAGAGGCAGCCACACAAGCGAAGGGTGAGATTGGAAGGCAAGCAAGCCATGGGGGCAAATTGGGGAGGTGAGAATTGAGATGATGATAAGGTGATTTTTATTCTTTTTCCTCTTTTTTTTCTTCCTGTGCTTGTATTGTTCTTTTCCTTTTGATTTTGTGCTTGGGTGGGGTTTTCGATTGATTTGTCTTGTAGTTGGCAGAGAAGTGTCAAATATCTTCTCTAGGGTTTTATTGCAGGGTTTTATAGCTTTCGTGCTACTTTTTTTTTTTGTTATTATTGTTGATTGAATAAAATTGTTTAATTCAAATATTTGTTTTTGAAGCTGTTTGATGCAAATAGTTAAATTTGGTTAGAGTAGTTTAATGAATTTGAAAAACTAAGGAAAACAAGAAGAGAACATAAAACAATGGGTTTTTTTGGGATATATTCATATGGAAGCGATTATTTTTAAAATTATTCAGGAGATAAAAACCAGCACTTCTCAGAACCCACTAAATCTGCTTGTCAGGAAGTTATGCAACTCCTCAATTCTTATACAACAAGAGTGGTTCCACAACAACTAAAGTGCCACTTTAGCACTATATTTTGGCATGCCATTTGTAGTGTTGAGAAATGTTTAAGTCTACTTTAATTTGATGTCCTGAGTTTCGTTTAATTTTGTATTATAGCCTTTCGTACATGTAACTTGGGAAGATATGTAGTGCAAACTGCAAGCCATTAACTAATTGCTATCATGGGTTTTTGGGGCATCAAACCAACTTTAATAATTGCTACAATACTAGCATCAGTTTTCTTCTTTTTTTCCCCTTTATGTATGATTTGTCATGCATTTCATTTTTTATTTATCTTAGCATCAATTGAATTTGGACATGAAAATTTATATGTCAGCGAAATAAATTTAGGGATAACTCTACAAATAATTTTAGGTTTCAAAAGTCAATACATCAATCAGAAGGGTTAGCATAACAATACCTCTTTTTTAGATGGTATGATAAAATTACTTGAACAATATTTCCTTTATGAGTCTACACAAGCCTTTGAAATCTAGAAAATTAAGAATTCCATGGCGAATACATTTGTGTGCTAAACAGACAATAGACATACGTGCATGTGGCATATTCGTCATGACTGTAACTTTGATTGCGATGAATAAAGCTAAGCTCCGCAGTGGTCAAAAAAAAAAAATTCCAAGAAGGCTATTACATATAAAATATTGTACCATCTTTTAGTTGATTAAAAAAGCTCATCATATATCTTTTAAATCTAGAAATCCCGCTCAATAATTTCCACATAGGTTCGTAAGATATTTGGTTATCTGGTGTAAAAACTTAATGTCCCTATGCACCAGAGTGCACACACTTCAGTTTTTCAGACACAGAGAGAGAGAGAGAGTATATATATATATAAGAGGAACATATCTAGTGTTAATGAGTAATTGAGTTCTAAGATGCTAATGACAATCTTAACCGTTGGATCTGGATTGAACAAGCAATATTAATAGGGTTCCCAACTTCGAACCATTTAATCACCCTGGATTGAACAAGCAAGATTAATAGGGTTCCCAACTTCGAACCATTTAATCACCCTGCGTACTCCCACCTCCAATGCATCTTCATTAATGCTTCTGCATTAAACACTCTGCATGCTCCCACCACCAATGTTCTGCATTAAACACACTGCATGATCCAACGATCAAGATTGTTATTAACACTTTATCACTCAGTTGCCCATTAACACTAGATATGTTCATATAGTTTGTCCAAGGAATGCACAAGGAGCAATGATGCCTCGAAAAGGGGAGCCTCAAAAGCTGTCCAGGTGTTCCAGCACTGCAAGAAGCATCAAGCTTACATCAGGCTAAATCTTGAATTGACATTGCATGATTACATGAAAGTTCATTCTGCTAATGCAGCAAGCAAATGAGGGGTTCAAATCAAATCACGTACGCATACAGCATATGCTGCTTTCAGATTAATGCATCTGTTCAAACTGGCCTGCATTGGCATGGCTCAGTGATCTTGAGTCTTCAATCTACACGGCATCTGTTCAAACTGGCATGCATTGGCATGGCTCACAGATGTTCAATTGGCAGATTGCCATTCTTTGCTGCATATCCCAATAACTCCCACCACTCACTCGCGCAGAAGACAAAACTCGCTCACTGTGCCACGCGACGCGACGCTCTCGTCCTCGTCGCGACGCGGCGGCCTCCAAGTATAGCCCTTCCGGCGACGGGGACTCACCGCCGGCGAGCCGATCCGCGCCGCCACGCCATGGCCACCCTGTAATGTAGGTGTAATCTGAAGCCCTCTTCGGCTCTTTCTCTCGCTTCTTCCATGGGCATGGGATTGGGGGGCGTGAGAGGGGGCACCGGAGGAGGGGGAGGGGGCGCCGGCGCCGGCGAGCGGTGCATCCTCTTCCTCGCGCTGGTGTCCGTATCCTTCCTCCTCTCCCTCTTCCTACTCTTCCTCCCCGCCTCCTCCTCCCCAACGCGCATCCGCCTCCCGGGACCCACCACCACCTCCGACGCCGCCGGCGTCCGCCGCGGCACCAAATTGCCGCCCTGCCTCGCGTACCTCCTCACCGGATCCCGGGGTGAGGGTCCCAGCCTCGTCCGACTACTCTTCGCGGTCTACAACCCCCGCAACCGCTACGTCATCCACCTATCCGCCGACGCCTCCGACACCGAGCGACTGGACCTCGCCGCCAGGGTAGCCGCCGCTGCGCCTGCCATAAGTGCATTCGGCAACGTCGCCGTCGTCGGCGCACCCGCCGCGGGGACGCCCGTAGGGTCCTCCGTCCTCGCCGGCACGCTCCGCGCCGCCGCCATCCTGCTCCGCCTCCACCCCGACTGGGACTGGTTCGTCACCCTCAACGCCGCCGACTACCCCCTCGTCACCCAGGACGGCAACTCAACATTTTTTTTTAATCTCACCTCACCTCACCTCACCTTTAACTCCCTTAGTCGCAATCTAGTTATTATCAGATCAAAGTGAAATTCAAGACTTTTTTTCTTTCCAATTTCAAATCACTGTTACAGAATTATACACATGGATTTGCATGCACTGTTTCTTATTGATACAAATTGGCGCTGTTGATCTTTCACTTGTTCAATTCCGATATAGGGTGAAATACAAAACTAGTTTTGGTGGCTACATTTCGATTAATCTTCTAACCAGCATACAAATGGATGGGTATTCATCCTTGTTTGGGTCACGAGCAAAGTAACAATTATTGACAGCTTACAAGATCTGTACAGCCAGTCAACCGAGGACATTTGGTTCGGTTCCAAGTGCCTGCTTATTACCCCACACACATGTAGTGTTTCTACTGCAGTTATTTGTTGACAAGGTAGAGATCCATATGGATATGCATTTCTAGTTAATTTGTCTGTTTAAAAATCATTAAGTAAATTTTGATGTATCTGAAACAGAACGTGCACTCCTGCTATACTCATTTTTAGGCAAGTGCATATGCTCGCATATAATCATATCTATAGGTAGGTGGTACAGCCAACCGCAAATGATGCTGGTGATTAACTATGATGATATATAGAATTCTTGAATTAGTGTATATATTGATATTGTGCCGACCTTTGGTCATGTTTTGGTTTTCCACATGAAATCGCTTGTTTCTGTCTTAAATAGGTTTCAGTGATGTTTTCTGCTTAATTTTACTTGCTGATCATCACTGTGATAGTTAACTTTGTACTGATCATGTTATTCTTGTACGTGTCCTCATGTTGCAGACTTGATTTATGTCTTATCATATGTTCCAAGGCAGTTTAACTTCATTGATCACACTAGTGGCACTGGACAGAGTATGGATCATTGGAACTTACAGAGAATTTTTGCTGCAAACAATATTAGTTTTGACAAAAAAAATTCACTGCAGATCTGAGAAAGTGCAACCTGTTGAAAATATAAGTATTTTTTGAAATACTTTAATCCAGAAATATACTAGATAAATTATGAGCAATACTCTACACTTTTTCATAAAGCAAACAGACATGAACACCATATTCATACTAATTTCTAGAAGAACAGAAAGTGGTATTCCTATCTACATGTTCAAGATAACAACAGATAATAAAGTTAAACAAACAACAAGTAAGAGATTGATATACCCGTAACCGAGAGAGACTAACAAAGAATAAGAGTGTTGGTGAGATAAATCGCTCGCCATGGCGTAGTGGACGTCGTGGTAGTAGTCGCGTAGATGAAGCAGAGGATCCGAAGCATCGATCGGATGAAGACGGAGCAGTGAGCAGTCGCGCGAATTGTCCCCAAAAACCTTATTCGTCCTCGCTCGTGAAAGCCCTCAAGGACGGGGGTTTCGGAGGCCTGCTCTCCCGGTTCGACCGTTCACGCGACTCGTCGGGATGGAGATCGCCAGTCACAACAGCCACAGACTTAGAATGCAGCTTAGTCTCTTGTGGGAGTCGATTGGAAAAGCCAAAAGAACACGAACATATATCTGTTCCCAGAACCAGTAGACGGAGCAACAGCAGTAGTGTTGGTGAGATCGTCGTTCGCTATGGCGTAGTGGACGTCGTGGTAGTAGTCGCGCAGATGAAGCAGAGGATCCGAAGTAGCGATCGGATGAAGACGGAGCAGTGAGCAATCGCACGAACGCTCCCCAAAAACCTTATTCGTCCTCGCTCGTGAAAGCTTTCTAGGACGGGGGTTCCGGAGGCTTGCTCTCCTGGTTCGACCTATTCCTGTAATAGCCAAAAACGAAGAGACAGAGACCAGATGAAACGGTTGTCATCAACCAGTGCAAACCACATCCATAACTCACTGGTAACCGACGTTCGTTAATGCCATTAGTTCAAGTGGTGCGTTTCAATTTTTGAATATATAAAGAAAAAACGCCAAGACCCGACGCGGCTCATACAAGACGCAGACGGCGAGGCGAGGCGAGGCGAGCGAGCGCGTGTGTTGACCTCCTCCAATTCCACAAGGGGGCTACCACGTTCCACCTTATAAAGTGGTGTAACTCCCATTCAACTCTCCATGTGAGACTAATCAATTTTAGCACGTGCACATGGGACTTTGAGATTCTCTAGGAATTAAATAGAATTAAAAACTGGGCCCAACCCATATTAATTCCTACAATCCCTCACCAGATCTCAAAGACATATGTCAAATGCCTTGATCCACATTATTATTTTAATATACCAGTGTTTCGATGGAGACCGAATAAGGTTGAACATCCATCTAGAACAGAAGCTACACTAATCCACAACTGCACAATGGACTAAGCCTTGAATTGGCAGTTTTGTGTGAATAAATTTCACTTGAGTCCTTAACTGATACTAGGCTGTCAGGCATCCCCGCGGGTTGGAGCATATAAGTCATACTCCTGGCCTATTCATGAGCTTCATAGAGATTACCCTATCTCATAGATTGTGACTAGCAGTCGGGCCCATATAGGTGTGTTCTTTCAAGACTGCTCTGTAGGACAGCATCTTTGCTTAAACAAGCCACAGAACACATTAAGATAAAAATCAACATGTCATACAGATTTAGGAGAGAGTTGCATCTCCAATGGAGTGGGTCTGTAAAAGAACTATCCCCCCAGTTAACCAGTAGCTTGTTTCGCCAATCCTACTTCACGGGATCTCCGATCACATAGGATGGGTTACCACTATGGCATAACACACGTGGGTCTCAAACCCATCTCCCTCGATGCATTGTCTATCACATTCCGTGATAAACCCTTTGTGAAGGGATCTGCCAGATTCTTAGCTGTTTTGATATAATCCAAAGTTATTACTCCGGAGTTTCTCATTTTCCCGACAAACTTCAGTCGCCTCTTCACATGTCTTGATGATTTCATATTATCCTTAGAACTGTTCACCTTGACAATCAAGTTTGGTTGTCACAGTTCATCAGAATAGCCGGTATCGGTTTTTCAACCATCGGCAAATACATCAAGAGCTCACGAAGCCATTCGGCTTCAACAGTGGCAGTATCTAATGCTGTGAGTTTTGCTTTCATTGTTGACCTCGTTAAGATGGTCTGCTTGCAAGACTTCTATGAAACAGCGCCACCTCCAAGTGTGAAGACATATCCACTTGTGGCCTTAATCTCATCAAGATCGATATCCGGCTTGAATCGCTATAACCCTCCAAAGACTCAGGATACCCGGTATAGTGAATGCCATAGCTCATAGTACCCTTTAGATAGCGTATTACCCTCTCAAGAGCATGCCAATGATCATCTCCCGGATTGGGAACAAAACAGCTTAGTTTACTCACAGCAAACGAGATGTCAGGCCTGGTACCGCTAGCTAAATACATGAGTGAACCAATTATCTGAGAATATCTCAATTGGTCTCTGGCTATTCTCCGGTTCTTCCTAAGCAATACGCTAGGATCATAAGGTGTTGGAGAAGATTTACAGTCGTTATAACCAAAACGACTTAGAATTTTTTCCACATAATGGGTTTGCAAACAATGTAATCCCACCATCATCACCTCTCAACAGCTTGATGTTTAAGATAACATCAGCTACTCCCAGATCTTTTATCTCAAAGTTCTGAGACAAGAAATCCTTGACATCCTTAATCACATTAAAATTTGGTTCCAAAGATCGATATGTCATCAATGATGCGGACATAGAATGACTCCCTCGTCCCCACCATGGCGATAATACACACATCTGTCAGCTTCATTCACAATAAAGCCTGCATATGTTAAAATTTTGTCGAACTTTTCATGCCATTGTTTAGGTGCTTGTTTAAGACCATACAAAGATTTCAACAACTTACACACCTTTCCTTCTTGACCATTCACTACAAATCCTTCTGGCTGTTCCATGTAAATTTCCTCGTCTAACTCTCCATTTAGGAAAGCCGTCTTAACGTCCATCTGATGGACGAGAAGACCGTGTGAGGCAGCCAAAGATAGTAGTACTCGAATAGTGGTCAATCTAGCCACATGTGAATAAGTATCAAAGAAATCTTCGCCTTCCTTTTGGGTATAACCCTTGGCCACAAGCCGTGCCTTGTACTTCTTGATAGTACCATCAGGCCTAAGCTTCTTTTTGAACACCCACTTACATCCTACAGGTTTACAACCATAAGGACGCTCAGTGATCTCCCAAATTCCATTATAGATAATGGAATCCATTTCACTACGTACCGCTTCCTTCCAGTATTCCGCATCTGGAGAAGCATATGCTTCAGAAATGGTACTTGGAGTATCATCCACAAGGTACACAATGAAATCAGGACCAAAAGACTTTGCAGTCCTTTGTCTTTTACTCTTCCTCAGAGTTTCATTGTCTCCCTTCTCAGGAATTTGTTCGGGGATTTGCTTAAAATATTCCATTGGAATGGCAGGTTCAGGAGTTGTATCAGGCTCCTAACTTGACGAGCTAGGCATATCTTTCATCGAAAAAATATCCTCAAAGAATGTAGCATCTCTGGACTCCATAATTGTACTGACATGCACATCAGGTACTCCAGATTTCACCACTATAAATCTATATACAACACTATGGTGAGCATAGCCTAGAAAGACGTAATCCACGGTTTTTGGTCCAAGTTTACGCTTTTTGGGAATTGGCACATTGACTTTCGCCAAACAACCCCAAGTGCGCAAGTATGAAAGTGATAGTCTTTTCTTCTCCTATTGTTCATATGGGGTTATCTTTTTATTCTTTGTGGGAATCATGTTTAGGACATGACATGAAGTCAATATAGCCTCCCCCTACCATGCTTTGGAAAGACCCGCTGTGTCTAACATGGCGTTAACCAAATCAGTTAGAGTGTGGTTCTTTCTTTCAAAGAACCCCGCTTGACTGGGTGAATAGGAGGCGTCCTCTCATGGATTATACCATGTTCCTCACAGAATAAATTGAACTAATTAGAAAAGTACTCGCCGCCACGATCAGACCTAACCCTTTTGATTTTCCTTTCAAATTGGTTCTCAGCTTCCGCCTTATAGATTTTAAAGTAGTGAAGAGCTTCATCTTTAGTTTTCAAAAGATACACATAGCAGAACCTAGTGGAGTCATCAATCAACGTCATAAAATATATATTACCACCTTTTGTCAACACACCATTCATCTCACACAGATATGAATGTATGAGTTCTAATGGTGCCAAATTTCTTACCTCTGCGGCCTTATGAGGCTTACGAGGCTGCTTTGAATGCAGACAAACTTGACACTTAGAACCTTTGGTAAGGGTGAATTTCAGGATTAACTCTAAACTGGCTAACCGCGTCATGCAACCAAAATTTATGTGACAAAGTCGTGAATGCCAAATAGTAATCTCATTACCACTGCAAACATGGTTCACAACATTATTACACAAATCTGAAAGAGATAGGCGGAACAAGCCTCCGCACACATAGCCTTTACCAACAAATTATCCACACTTGGACACAACAAATTTATTGGATTCAAACACTAGTCTAAAGCCATATCTACACAGAAGAGATCCGCTGACGAGGTTCTTATTGATAGATGGCACATGATGCACGTTCTTCAGTTGCACAATCTTTCCCGAAGTAAACTTCAGATTGATCGTGCCAACACCATGAACAGTAGCATGTGACCCGTTCCCCATTAGAACGATTGAATTTCGAGTGACCTGATAAGAAGAGAACAATGAAATATCAACACACACATGTATATTAGCACTAGTGTCTATCCACCAATCGGTAGAATGACATACGGAAAGAACAGTAGGTAAATTACCATACCCTGAAGTTCCCGTCTCAGTGGTACCAACAACAACATTAGCAGACTTGGAATTCTGCCCTTGCTGTTCTTTCCACATTTGCGTTGGCTGCAATCTTTGGCCCAATGACCTGATTCGCCACACACAAAGCAAAGGCCATCCTTTGTGTTTTTCTTCTTCTTCTTGAAGCTAGTTGTTTGTGCAGTCTTGTTCTTGCCTTTGAACTTTTGAGATTGACCATTATTCTTCTGCACCACATTGGCACTAGAATATCCTTCATTACCTCTAGTGTGTGTATCTTTTACTCTCGCCTTCTCTTCAACATCAAGAGACCCAATGAGATTTTCAACAGAAAACTCTTGTCTCTTATGTTTCAGAGAAGTAGCAAAATTCCTCCAAAAAGGAGGAAGCTTGGCAATAATACCTCCCGCGATAAACTTGTCCGGTAACACACACTTGAAGTGCTCAAGTTCTGTGGACATGGATTGTATCTCATGAGCCTGCTCAACTACAGAACGATCATAAACCATTCTATAGTCATGATATTGCTCCATGAGATACAGTTCACTGCCTGCATCCGAAAATCCAAACTTGGTCTCGAGTGCATCCCACATCTTTTTTTCAGTTTTAATTACCATGTATGCATCGATTAACTTCTCACCAAGAATGCTAACAACGACACATTTAAAAAGGTTATCAGCAGCCTCGAACGCTCGCTCCTGTTCAAGAGTAAGTGTTCCTTCAGGTTTGCCGTTTGCCACATGGAAAACGTTCATGACAGTTAGCCAAAGCACCATCTTGGTGCGCTACCTCTTGTAGTTCGCACCATCGAACTCAGAGGGTTTGACCGCAGCAGCAAAGCCAGTTGACGAAAAATGCATAAAATAAGGTTTTTGGATTGTTGAAAATATAAGCATTTTTTGAAGTACTTTAATCCAGAAATATACTAGATAAATAATGGACAATACTCTAGACTTTTTCATAAAGCAAACAGACATGAACACCATATTCGTACTAATTTCCAGAAGAACAGAAAGTGATATTCCTATCTCAGTGTTCAAGATAACAACAAATAATAAAGTTAAACAAACAACAAGTAAGAGATTAATATACCCAGAACCAGTAGACGGAGCAGTAGTGTTGTGAGATCGTCGTTCGCCATGGTGTAGTGGACGTCGTGGTAGTAGTCGCGCAGATGAAGCAGTGGATCCGAAGCAGCGGTCGGATGAACACGGAGCAGTCGCGCGAACGCTCCCCAAATACATTATTCGTCTTCGCTCGTGAAAGCCTTCAAGGACGGGGGTTCCGGAGGCCGGAGACAGAGACCAGAGAAAATGGTTGCCATCAACCGCCAATAGATAAAGAAAATACGTCGCACTGACGTGCTCATACAAGACGCAGACGGCGAGGCGAGCGAAGCTTGTGGCGTGTATTGGCCTCCTCCAATTCCACAAGGGGGTTACCACGTTCTACCTTATAAAGTGGTGTAACTCCCTTTCAACTCTCCACGTGATACTAATCAATTTTAGCACGTGCACATGGACCTTTGAGATTCTCTAGGAATTAAATAGAATTAAAAACTAATCCCAACTCGTATTAATTCCTACACAACCGGTGATAGTGGATGCGGGAATTTACTTGGCGGGAGAAACAAATTCGTCCGAGCCACATAGAAACGACCAACTCCCATGGTTTAGACGAAGCGATTGGCGAAGAACTCGCGGCAAAGCGATAGCAAGATTGATGACAATAGCCTCGATCCCATGGTTGGAAGCTTTGAGCTTTTCCATTTCTCGCGGAGGCCTCTCCGTTCTGCAGAACAAGTAGCTGTTCCCTCCCTGAACTGATGATTATAGTGTTAGATCTTGGATTAGATCTCTTTTCTTTTGTTTGTTTTGGATCTGGTGTTCTTGAGAGTAACCGAGAGAGTTGAGGTTTCGGGTTCTGTCCGATGAAGAGGAGGGTTGGTCATGGTCAATCCGAGGTGGCGGTGGTCGACCCGAGGTGGCGGTGGTCGGTCCGTAGTTGCGGTGGTCGATCCCGTAGTTGCGGTGGTCGAGGCGGCGGTGGTCGATCACGTCCCTCGGGCGTGGTCATTTTGTGGTCGTGGAGGCGGCGGCGTTCTTCCCGTCGCTTCAGCGCCCCCTCTCAGATCAGATTAGGGTTTGTGTGTGGAGTTTAGGCGGCGGCACGGTGAACCTTGGTATCCGTGCCGCCCCGGCTCCCACCTCCTTTTATTTGTGTATGGCGATAGGGGCACTTGACCTAATGGGTCGGGCGCCCCGATCGTGGCGCGATCCTCTCGGATCGATTAGGGTTTGTGTGTGGAGTTTAGGCGGCAAGACGGTGAACCTTGGTATCGTGCGCCCTGGCCCCACCTCCTTTATTTGTGGCGTGGCGACAGGGCCCGCCACCTAATGGTGGCGCCCGATGAGGGCGCGATCTAGGGTTTGGGCATTTGGTAGTTGGGCCAAATGCCCAGAGATCAATTCCAACATTCTCCCCTTGATCTCAATCATGTTTTATCTTTAATTACTTTTGACTTTACTCATTCCATCACAAATTGGTGCACAGAACATGTCTCATCGTCACGGTCAATTGCCGATAGATTCAACAGCTACAATACACCTCATTATTCTGAAATAGTTGCTTTAATCTTTTGGGCCATCTTTTAGTCCAGGAATCATAGGCTTTCCCTTAAACCCATGCCGGCTATATGTTCTCTGAACACGTTGGGTGGTAAGCCTTTAGTAAGTGGATCCGCTAACATCTTTGCGGTACTTATATGCTCAAGACTTATAATTTGATCCCGAACTTTATCTTTCACAACATAGTACTTTATGTCAATGTGTTTGGCAAAGCACCACTTGACTTATTGTTGTGGGCATACATTATCTTTGGTTCATTATCGCAGATACAACTTAAGTGGTCTATTGATGTCGTCAACCACTTTTAAACCGTATGAACTTCTTAAGCCGTTCACGCCCGTAGCCTCATAACATGCTACAAACTCGGCATACATTGTGGGCGATGTAGTGACGGTTTGCTTTGAGCTTTTCCACGATATAGCTCCTCCATGAGAGTGAAGACATATCCAGGATGTCGACTTTCTATCATCTCCGCAAAATCGAATCAGATACCCCACTATATGGAGTAAATCGATCTTCAGATGTCATCATGAGGCCTTTTGTTCCTTGCAAATAGCGCAAGACTTTCTTTATCAATTTCAATGTTCTATTCGAGATTGCTCGAATCGCCAAGTAACCCGGTAACAAAAGCTAAGTCGTATGTGCACACTTGAGCATTGTAAGCTTCCGATTTGAAGCATATGGAACCGCTTTCATTTGATCGATCTCATCTTGGTTCTGGGGCATTGAAAATCCCCATATCTGCGCCTTGACTATAGGTGCGGTGAAGGACTACATTTATGCATCCCAAATTTCTTTAAGACTTTCTCTATATATGTCTTTTGTGATAGTCCCAATATCCCTTTGTTTCTATCCCGATGAATTTGATCCCTAGAGCGAACGAAGCTTCACCAAGATCTTTCATATCAAAGTTTGAGGACAAAAAACTCTTCGTCTCGAAGAGTGATCGACATCACTACTAGCTAGTAGGATATCATCCACATACGAGATTAGGAAGATAAATTTCGTCTTTAAACTTTGTATAGACACGCTTGTCTTCTACATTCTCTTTAAACCCAAATTTTCTTATTGATCTTGTCAAACTTCAAGTACCACTGCCTTGAAGCTTGCTTTAACCCATAAATTGATTTCTTTAGGCGCATCCCATTCTTTCATTTTCTTCCATGACAAAACCTTTTGGTTGTGCCATGTAAACATTTTCCTCCAAATCCCCATTAAGAAATGCCGTCTTTACATCCATCCGATGTAACTCTAAGTCATAATGTGCTACTAATGCCATTATGATTTCAAGGAATCTTTACATGAGACCGAGAAAATGTCTCATTGTAATCAATCCCTTCTCTTTGTGTAAATCCTTTTGCCACAAGTCGCGCTTTGTATCTTTCTACATTCCCTTGGGAGTCGAGTTTTGTTTTGTAGACCCATTTCTGACCTCTCTTGCTTTGGCTCCTTTAGGAACAATTTCCAAGTCCTGCACTTTATTAGTCTTCATGGACCTCATTTCATCTTCCATGGCCTCAAGCCATTTTAAAGAATTTTCGCTTCATGGCTTCTTCAAATGAGGTGGGGTCATCCTCCATTTGAAATTCCTCTCATGATAAATCGATAATCATCGAAATAGTGATCTTCTTACTCTTTGAGACCTCCTCTGGCCTCCATATTTGGTACTTCTTACATTTGAAATTCTTGTTGCTCCCCTCATTTGTGGCAATGGGTTCTATAGGATCTGAAGAATGGTTCCTCATTCTCATTCAATGTTGCCACAGAGGAACAATAATAGGTGCCGCACCACAAGATCTTGTACCGTCGCAAATGGCGGCAGAGTAGTGAGAAGAGTGGCTCTTGAATCATCTGAGTGGGCACATATACCCGCTTCTCTTCAAGATCAATCTCTCGAGCTACCATGCTCCCCTCATCATTTCATCCTCTAAGAAGACAGCGTGTCTCGTTTCTACAAACTTTGTATATCTGTCGGACAAGAGAAACGAAAACCTTTTGACTTTTCGGGGTAGCCAATGAAATGGCAACTTCATCGCTTTGGGATCTAGCTTCCCAAGGTTTGGGTTAAATACTTTAGCCTCAGTGAGACTCCCCACACACGTAAGTGGTTTAGTGAGGAACTCTTCTCGTCCACACACCTCGCATTTGTTTTGGGCACCGACTTAGTAGGCACTCTATTGAGAATATGAATGGCGGTTTTAACGCCTCCATCCATAAACTCAATGGGAGTGTGGAGTAGCTCATCATGCTTCGCACCATATCCATCAGGGTACGGTTGCGTCTTTCAGCTACTCCATTTTGCTGAGGTTCGCCCGGTGTAGAATACTGGGCTACTATGCCATTTTCCGTAAGAACCTCGCAAAGGTCCAGAACTTGTCCATATGGGGTATGTCGCCGTAGTACTCCCCCCCACGATCAGATCGAACTATCTTAATCTTTAAATCGTGTTGGTTTTCAACTTCAGCTTTAAATATCTTGAATTTATCCAAGGCTTCATTTCTTTCTTTGATTGGATAAATATATCCATAACGGGAGTAGTCATCTGTGAATGTTATGAACGAGTCATAACCATCCACACTTTTCACAGGAAAAGGACCACAAATGTCTGTGTGAACAATTTGTAGAACTCTGTGCTTCTTTTTGCGCCTTTCTTTATTTTCTTTACATATTTTCCTTTAATGCATTCTCTGCATTGTTCTAAGTCTGAGAACTCTAATAGAGGAAGAATTTCATTCTTAACTAGTCTTTCTATTCTCCCCTCAAATATGGCCTAAACGACGGTGCCATAATTTCGATGATTCATTATAAGTTCTCTTCGTTTTACGCTTACGTTCAGAGACGAGATTCAATCACTTTCGCATATGACGCTCTCATTATCGCATACGACATTCACATCATCACACAATGATAACAAATAAAGCTCATTTTGTAATATGGCAAGACCAACACATTCTTTATTAAATATTATTTCGCACTTGCCATTTCCAAAATTACAATCATAACCATCTTTGTCCAAATTGGAAACGCTAATCAAATTCCTCTCAGTAAAGAGGAACAAAAGAACATCTCTAAGTAAAGATTGGAGCCATTAGCTAACTCTAATGAAAGATCGCCAACAGCTTCAACTTCGCTTGGACTCCATTTGCGACTTTAATGCATCTTTCGTTTCTTTGCGTAGTCCTCGTCGAACGGAATCCTCAGAAGGAATTAGCAACATGAGCAGTTGTTCTGAGTCAATCCACCAAGTGGATTTGAATATTGTACATACAAGCATTCATTTATGAATGTAATAATGTTCTCACCTTTCTTTGCCATGATCATCTTTAAGTAATCGTGAGTTCTTCTTGTAGTGTCTGTCTTCTTGCAAATGAAGACACCGATCTTTGTCTCAAAGAAATTTATTCTGTTGAGGTTGATGGATGATGCTTTTCCCTTGTTTCTTGAGAAGGAGGTACTGTGGAAGTTCTTTTCTTGTTATCCTTCACATAGTTGATAGATCCACCATGTGAGGATTTAAATCTTTCCTCCTCTTGAACACACATAGCTATGCATTTTCTAAGTCCCATTTATCAGTGCATATTGTAATTGACAACAAAAGTGTCAAACTTTTTCGCAATGAAGCAAAAATCAAGTGAATAAGGAACTCATCCTTGAGTGCCAAATCCATTGGTTTAAGCTTGGATGCCAAGTTGCTCATCCTCAATATGTGTTCTCTTATCCCACCACCAGAATACCTCTCTGTCACAAGCTGTTTAATCAGCTGTGTTGCATATGTCTTTGAAGAGCCAGTAAACTGACTCTTTATTTTATCAAGGTATTCTGTGACAGTGTCACAGTCTGCGATTGAGCCCACAATTGTGGGCTCAATCGTATTCTTTATCACAGTCATACATTTCTTGTTGGCTGTGGTCCATTTCTTATGCTCTAGGTCATAAGACATCCGTAAGGAGCATGATCTCTCGCTCTTTTACGCCAAGCAAGATCATCCTCATTTTGACCCCTCACCGTGCCGTAGGCTCGGTGGGTCGTCTTGTAGTGAGGACTCATCCACCTCGGCTAAGATAAGCGCTAAGTCTATCTTTTCTTCCACTCTCCATAATTATCTCCTTTGAGAGTGGGTATTTCTCTGATACAACTCATCAAGTTGTATCCTCCTGAAAATGTAGATCAAATAAAGTGAGAACGTAACATTAAAATTATATGCCTTATTTCCAACGTTGCTAAAAAATACGACATACAATTAAATCAATTTTATCTATACATTAAAACTATATCACCGTTAGCGTAAATAGAAACAATGCATAAAAAATCATCAATTAAAATTATAATCTTGTCATTATCAACTTTGGTGAGAAAACAACAATATCATAATTCACAATAAATTCTTAAAAATTAAATTCTCTCGTTGGTTCGAATTTAATTAAAAGAATTAATCAATATTTAACTTTGCGTGAATCGTAATTATTCTAAAATAATCAATTATTGAAGCATTATACAGTATACATTTAATCTCGGAAATAATAACACGTTGGTGCAAAATTTATGAGATTTTAATCAATTTTCTATTGAAATTCATTCAAAATTGCTTCAAAATAAATTAAATTCAATTTACGGATTATCTTGTTCATAACCTAGGAAAAGCGTGCAAACCGGGCATTTGGCCGTTCATGTGCAAGGCCCATTATCGCTTCTATGCTCGGCCGACCTCAAATTTGGTTAGGGTTTTCTTGGGATGATTTGGTAGTCGGATTCACATCCGACTACCGGCTTCCACTTCCGCGCGATCCGCGCGATCCATCCGCATCGCTCAATCTCGACCATTGAATCGTATCGGACGGTTGGCGATGTCGGTGAACAAAAACCACGCTACGCGAACCCCGAAACCCTAGTTCATTTCCCTTCTCCGTCTCTCTCTCTCTCTCGTTTCGCCCCAGCTGCGAAACGCGAGAAGCCGGAGTAGAAGAAGAAGCGTCTGGCGCCGCTGGGCCTCTCGCGGCGCAGCGCGCTCCCCGAGAGGGAGCGCGTCGCCGTCGAGGGCTCCTTGGCGGCGCTTCTTTCACGCTGGCTGGGGACGCTTCTCTCGAGTTTGCGAGCCCTTCCCGAACGACGAAACGGCGACGTCGACGACGACGACGACGACGAGCTCCCGGCTCGCCCGACCCTTCCCGTCTCCAGGTAAGATCCGATATTTTAGATCTGGAGTTTGGGTTCTAGGGTTTCCGGTTTCGGGTTAGGGTTTCTTTGAATCTACTCCGATTTTTCTTTTGCCATCCGGATCTAATCTTTGATGGCTCTGATACCATTGTTAGATCTTGGATTAGATCTCTTTTCTTTTGTTTGTTTTGGATCTGGTGTTCTTGAGAGTAACCGAGAGAGTTGAGGTTTCGGGTTCTGGTCAGATGAAGAGGAGGGTTGGTCATGGTCAATCCGAGGTGGCGGTGGTCGACCCGAGGTGGCGGTGGTCGGTCCGTAGTTGCGGTGGTCGATCCCGTAGTTGCGTGGTCGAGGCGGCGGTGGTCGATCCGCCCTCGGCGTGGTCGCCGTGGTGGTCGTGGCGGCGGCGTTCTTCCCGTCGCCGCCGCCTCTCGATCGATTAGGGTTTGTGTGTGGAGTTTAGGCGGCGGCACGGTGAACCTTGGTATCCGTGCCGCCCCGGCTCCCACCTCCTTTTATTTGTGGCGCTGGCGACAGGGGCCCGCCAGCCTAATGGGCTGGGCGCCCCTGATCAGGACGCGATCTATGGGTTTGGGCATTTGGCCGTTGGGCCAAATGCCCGAGAGATCAATTCCAACATATAGTCCCCCGTGTGTTCTTCCCTTCTGTCCACGTGGACTCGTTCTCCATCTCCACCCGCCTTCCTTGGTTGTCATCCATGGAAGCTCCTCCTTCGTCCTTGCTTGTCTTGTCTGGCTACCACCCATCATTGGGAAGAACGCAGCGGCTCGCCGTGGACTGCCCGGGCGAAGCACCTTCACCTCCTCTGCGCTCAGGGGGACTCCAGGCCGGCGGCGGCTACGGGAAAATGGCACCGCGAGAAAAAGAGGAGAATCGCTGGGGCTCGGCTCCCTGTTCCTCTCATGCTCACACTGGGCAATCAGGATGGGCTAGTGGCAGGATGATTTGCATGGGCCGGTTAACTAAGTCTGCTCGACTCACTGCAGAAAGTTAGCTCGTGGCACTTGGTCATAAAGGGATTGGGAAGCAATCAGATCCCCGTCTCCTTGTCCCTGTACGACTAATTGGGCTGACTAAAGGGTCACCGGGAAACTAATCCGCTCATGCTCGGATGCAAACTACCGTTCAGAACCGCTAGAACATGAAAAGCACAATTCAAAGTTGCCCTTTTCGGTGATTTCTCTCAAAACGCCGAGAGCAGAGATGACTACTGTTGGAAGAATAATTCATTTTTTCATCGGTGGGACCCACTCGACAAAGTTAACATCTGTTCATCTGCTTAACGGATCTATAAATGCAATTACCTTGCAAAAGCCGATTGTACCCCACTTGTATGCATAGATTAGCTATCCCTCGAGGGGTATTTTAGTCATTTGTACGGACCGAAGAGTAGGGGTGGAAAAAAAATTCAAAACTCGCGAGCCAGCTCGGGCTCGGTCCCTTAACGAACCGAGCCGAATCGGCAATTTAGCTCGTATTCTTAACGAGCCGAGCCGAGCTGGCTCGCGAGTTGCCCGTTAACTCGTTTAGTTCGTTCACTTACCAGACGTCCAGAGTTTCAAGCCATCTCGGTTGACCACCAGGCAGTCCACTGGTCAGTTTCTAGCCCAGTCCACTAGCCACTGGGCTCAGCGCAACCCTAACTCCCTAAGTCCGTCATCCCTAATGCTCGATAGCTCGAGGCTCATGCGCTTGGCCTTCCAGTTCCTTCCCTATTTCACCCACCCCCGGCAGACCACCGCCCGCCCGTCCTGTTAGTGGCTTCAGAATGAATGGTAACTTTGCCTGTAATACATAGTGGCATATGTCTAATGGCTTCAGAATGAATCAAGTATTTTCACATGCTATAAGCGGGTTAATTGTATAACATAGATGGTGCATGGTGATGGTAGCATGATTGTTGATTAACAAAGATGAACTGCATGTATTTTTATTGATAACGAGCCTAACGAGTCGAGCTCGGGTTTTTAACAAGCCAAGCCTGGTATTTTGCTCGTTAGCTTAACGAGTCGAGCTCGTTTTCTTAACGAGCTGAGCTGAGTTGAGCCGAGCCAGCTCGTTAACCACCCCTACCCAAGAACTTATAAATACCTCGTGTACCCCTCTTTTGAGGGGAGGGGATCTTTTAAGTCATAAAGAATCATATTCAAACTGGTGGACCCTCAGGGTTTGTCTTACCTGAGGTAACTTTTGTTGGCTCACCGACAGAAGTAAGATGACATTTCCGAACCCTGAATATAAATCCTCGTGCCATTAAATATAAGCGATTAAACTGAAGGATCAACTTTTTAAAACTAGCTAACTCAAGCCCAAGTTCCGAAACGCAGGAATTTATTAGCAATCTCACGTGAGATGGTTCAATTCCAAACGTAGCCTATTAAATGAATCATGGTGAATCATGGAGGAAAATAAAACACAGCGATTGGTTTAGAGTCCTTTGCTAGCTGAAGCCAATTAACTTCATCCAATGATCCTATCACGATAAAAGCAACCAATTTGATCGCTTCACACATGGTTCAACGTAGGCATCTTGATTGCAGGGAAGAAGATGAAATGACACAAGCATCGTCGTCGCACTACTACAAAAGAGGCTATACCGTCTGTGTTGGGTCTGTCTGGGCTATGTTTTGGCGCAGCGGGCCTATCACAGACGGTTCTATTTCAGAACCGTCTGTGATATCCTGACGGTTCAAATAGAACCGTCTGTGATTTCTGTGCTTCATATAAATTGGCCGAGACATCCCTCGGCATCGCTGCCTGTGTCTACCACTTCCCTTCCTGCGCCTAGCTCCTCAACTGCATTTGTGTATACCGCTCCGGGCGCCACTTCCTCGCCCTAGCTCCTCCTTCAGCTTTGTGTCTACCGCTCCAGCGCCACTTCCCGCCCTAGCTCCTCCTCTAATCTTGGTATGAGCACATGATCTTGCAGTCAATGTTGGAATAAATAATATTAGCCCCGCAAATCTTAGTTTTGAATAATGGTTTCCCTTATAACTAATGAACTAAAATTTGACTTAGGAGTGGTAACTTAATAAAATTGAATTAGGTCTAATAATCACTAAAATTTGAGTTAGGATAATTAATTGGCTTAAAAATAAAATTTACACACCGGTTCACGATGCGGTGGGGTTTGGAGTCAACAATATTGCATTTACGGTTCGGTATTTTAGGTTAATAAGTGTTGTATAAGGTGATGCCTATATTTGGGTTGCATGATTGTTCAATTGAGATAGATATCGTGTCGAGAGGTAGGGATCATGGTTGTGGCCGTAGGCATGGCTACGCTATGCCACCGCGTGTGGTACATAACTAGTGAAGAGTTTTCTTTCAATAACCTTAGATACAAATGTTGGAGAATGAGTTTATATTGCACATTTTCGTTTGCTATAAATTAATCGCTAATCAATTTGACACTAATTTGTTACATGCGTAGTGTAGATGGATCGAATCGGATATGCG
Organism: Hsuehochloa calcarea; assembly: GCA_036346395.1. Lineage (NCBI taxonomy): Eukaryota > Viridiplantae > Streptophyta > Magnoliopsida > Poales > Poaceae > Hsuehochloa > Hsuehochloa calcarea. Next base: position 5,440,421 of record CM070609.1, read on the forward strand.
GTGAAGCAAGTGTGAGTCAAGATTACATTAATGGCGTGGTTGCTTTTAGAAGAGCCATTGGCGAGGATATGTTGAAGAAGGGATAAATTTTATGTCTTGTCAGTGCATTGATTGCGTGTAATCTGAAGATGTTTAACAACGTGGCGCAGATCGAAGCACACTTGATTGAAGGGTTTCAAAAAGGGTATACATGTTGGACCGATCACGGTGAAGAAGCGATTATACGAAGTTAATAATGGCGACATCGTCGAGGAAGTCAACGATTTGCGGATGTGGACCGTGCTTTTGATGAGGATAGGGGCACGATGACAATCTGGATCGGATGCTACGCGATGCGAAGAGAACTACTGAGTGAGAGAGAGTTTTGTAAATTCGAGGGCTTAAGGGAGGACTCGGTGAGACCTTTGTTCCTGGCCGCAAGCCGGAATACACAAGGTTGTCAACCGTGTTTGAAGCGCTGAAATTGAAGGCAAGCAATAGTTGGTCCGATAAGAGTTTCACGGCGTTGTTAGGTCTCTAGCGGACATCCTTAGGAGAAAGCGTGTTGCCCAAACACCACCTATCAAGCAAAGAAGGTTATTTGCCCATTGGGAATGGAAGTAGAAAGAATACATGCATGTCCGAACGATTGTATCCTCTACCGTAAAGAGTATGCAGACATGCATTATTGTCCGTGTGCAAAGCATCCCGATACAAGCGTCAAAATCTGCTAAGGTGAAGCAAGGACCTCCTGCTAAGATGTTGTGGTATCTCACTGTAATCCCACGTTTGAAGCGTTTATTTGCGAACCCAAAGGAGGCAAGATTGCTGCGTTGGCACTCGAGAGCGTAAGAGAGATGGAAAGCTAAGACACCTGCTGATTACGCCCGGTGGAGAAACTTGATCGAGCTTGAAGAGTTCGGTCGCGGAACAGAGGAACATAAGGTTAGGGTTGAGTACGGATGGAATGAATCCTTTCGGTAACATGAGCGTGACATAGCACTGGCCCGTGAATCTATGTATGTACAACCTTCCTCCTTGGCTCTGTATGAAGCGGAAGTACATTTTGATGTCACTACTTATCCAAGGGCGAAGCAACACAGGAATGATATTGATGTGTACCTAGCACCATTCTTTGGAAGATCTTGTGACAACGTGGAGCGAAGGGTGCAGTGTATGGGATGCGTACAAGCGAGAGAACTTCACTTTACGCGCCATGTTGTTTCGCACCATCAATGATTTTCCTGCCCTTGGTAACTGTCGGGCTTGTACAAAAGGAGCCAAAGCTTTGTCGCACTTTGCTTAGATGCTACGGAGAGTGTATGGTGAACAACTCGCGTAAAGCGTGTATATGCGTCACCGTAGGTTCCTTCCGAGAGTCACCCATACCGCAAGATGAAGAAACAATTCGACGGAAATAAGGAAGGCGGTTCGACTTCAAGGGCTTTTAGTGGGAAAGAGGTCTATGATATGGTTAAGGATATCGATGTTGTGCTTGGGAAGGGCGTAAATTAAGAACCCGTGAGAAGAACATCGGAAGAAGCGGTCAATTTTTAGGACTTGCCTTATTGGGAGTACTTAGAAGTTCGCCATTGCATCGACGTTATGCACGTGAGAAGAATGTATGTGATAGCTTGATTGGTCTCTTCTTTGAACATTAGTGGCAAAACAAAGGATGGTGTTAACATGCGGCGTGACTTGGTCGATATGAACATAAGGACCGAGTTAGCACCGAAAGAGACCGATCTGAGACGACGTACCTTCCCCGACTTGCTACACTCTGCCCAAGGCGAGAGAAATGAATCGCGTGCGAGCTTGCATGGTGTGAAAGTCCGTCTGGTTACTCCGCTAACATTAAGAAACTTGTTTCTATGCAAGATTTGAAATTAATTGGTATGAAGTCGCATGATTGTCGTGTCTTGATGACACAAATGCTTCTGTTGCAATTAGGAGTATCTTGCCGAACAAGGTCGAGTGGCAATCTTGAGGTGTGTTATTTCTTCAACTCAATTGCTCGAGAAGGTCATCGATCCCCAAGGACTAGATGCTCTGCAGCCGAGGTAGTGGCGACTCTGTGTCATCTTGAGATGTATTTCCTCCGTCATTTTTCGATATCATGGTCCATCTCATTGTTCACCTTGTGAAAGAGATAAAGATATGCGCCCTGTGTTTCTCGTCATATGTACCCGTTCGAGAGGTACATGGGAATTCTCAAGTCCTACGTCGGAATCGATCTCGACCGGAGGCGGCATCATCGAAGGTTATGCAGCGGAAGAGGTCATTGAGTTCTGCGTCGACTACATGGCTCGGTGGATCCGATGGTGTGCCTCTATCTCGTCATGAGGGGAGACGGATGGTATCGGGACCATCGGAAGAAATCAATCACTCCCGATCTGGATACGTCGCTCAAGCCCATTTCACGGTCTTGCAACACATGACCCAAGTGTCCCGTACATCGGCGAGCACAAAGACATGGTACGCCAAGAATCCGGCCGGTCGGAGGTTTGGATCACGAGAGAGCACAACCGTCGGTTCAGCGAATGGTTAAAGGTGCGAATCACTCGGAGGTCATCAAGTGATGATCTGTTGCTATGGTTGGCAAGAGGGCCACATTTTACAATTGTCACATGGCAAGGATCGACATAAATGGGTACACATTTTATCTGGCTCGGGATAGGAAGAGCACGATCTGAGCAGCGGTGTCGCATAGATGCATTCAGTACCGATGGGCTGAGGAGCTCGTACTATGGGCAAATAGAGGAGATATGGGAGATCGACTACGTGCTTTTCAAGATCCCCTATTTGGTGCCGTTGGGTCCATCTCCCACGGTGAAGGTCGACAAATGCAGGCGTCACTACCGTGGACCTCGAGCGTGTCGGATACAAAGGCGAACCATTCGTCTTGGCTAACCAAGTTGTTCAAGTCTTCTATGTAACCGACCGGCAAATAAGAAGCGCCACATAGTTCTTCATGGAAAAGGAGGATTGTCGGAGTTGAGAATGTAGTGGGCGAGGAAGAATACAATCAATTTGACGAGTTGCCACCTTTGGAGCGACATCGGGCTCGAGGAAGAACCCGTGAGGAAGCTAGCTATATGCGTCGATCATCATGAAGAGGTATTTTAATTAAGAATTTAATTACTCCATTGTAATTAATTTATTTATTCCATTGTCATGTGTTAATGTGTTATGGACTTGTGATCTTTAATATTGATGTCAATGTGGATATTCATGGTAATGTTGAGTTGAATTAGATATGAACTTTTGAACTCAAACTTGTCATCATCGGCTTATCCAGCAGTTCATACATCTTTGTTGTGGGGATATCACAGACGGATCTAGAATAGAGCCGTGCGTGATAATGAATCATGAGCAGTTCTTTTATAAAACTTTAAGAGTGATGGATATATTACTAATTGAATGTGGTATAGATCCTGCAGATTATTTCGGTGAGTGAGAGTGTATTTAAAGATCTCTGATTTCTTAACTCATATAGGAATTCCCGGCCTTGGTTGTCCCTTGCTTCAAAGTGGTTTTGGTCAAGGTTTAGAAGACAACCTTGAAAGCTTTCTAAAAGAGGTAGGAATTTGCCCGGTGAAATTATTTGTTGACAAATCTACTACCAGACTTTGAAGCATTGCCTAGGGAAGTTGGGATGTGACCTTCAAACTTGTTAGAATACAAAGATATTTGTTGGAGATTAGGAGGGCATCGCCAAAGTTCGGTGGCATCGTTGCCTAGCATATTGGGTGAGGTTTGGAGCAGTTTCGGGATGATGCCGGTGAGATTATTGCGACAAGGTCCAAATATTCTAGATTGGTAAGGAGTCTATTTTAGGAGGAATTGCCGTGCGCAAAGAGTTACGAGATAGGTCTATCTTCCTTAGGATAGAATGTAGGTTACGAGTAAACATCACGAGCGGCTCTTCAAAAAACCGTGCAGTGATGTTTACGCATCCTGAGCAGTTCTTGAGGGAACCGTGCAGTGATGTTTCCATATCACTGTGAGCGGTTCCCTCGAAATGCGTGATGCGTGTTGATTATATAAGGTTCAGAGACGATAGGGTTTTGATCTAACCCTATCGTCTCTGAACGTCCTCTGCGCCGCCTCCTCTCCGAACGCCTCCCCCGACCCCGGCGCCCCTCCTCCCCGACCCGGCCCCTCCTCCCACGACCCGGCGCCTCCCGAGCCCGGCCGCCTCGTCTCCGAACGCCTCCCCCGACCCCGGCGCCCCTCCTCCCCCGACCCCGGCGCCTCCCCGAGCCCGGCCACCTCCGCCACCGCCACCTGCTCGGGTAAGTTCTCCTCCTCCCCTGCCGCCACTGAGCTCCTCCCCCACAGTCTTGATGTGGATTCAGTCGACCCTTCTGTGATACATTAGATGAACAAAGAATTCAAGTTGCTATATACTGTTGGTTCATTGTCAAGAATTTAACAGGACTTAGGGTACTACTAGTTGTTGGATTAATTCATTTTCTTATGGATAATTATCAAGAAAATAGATGTAATGCAAATTATAGTATAATCTGTAGAGATATTCATCCTTGTATATGTCCATGAGTCTTTTTGTACATGGGGAATTGATCATCCAAGTACTGTTCTTGTGTAGATCATCCTGATAAATGGTATGCTAAAGGAAAAAAGTAATTCAAGACTCATTGAGTGACAAAAGAATTTCTTCATATATGTAGTGTTGATTGAGCATCCTAAATTGAAAATATTAGAGATGTAACTCCCAAATGTATTGTGTGAGCATGAAAATTGTGAGCCAAAGTTTAGATTTGGTTGATTTATGCTCATGGATTCTTGTTATACGTCAATTCCTTTGTAAAATAATAATTGAAAGCGTGTACATACATATCTACATGTGATTTTGGATGGTGCAAAATGTTGCTCAATTGTTTGAAACTTAGTACAACAAGTCGTTACAATTTGGCTAATCACAGTTTTTTTCAGTGTTTGTGTTTGTGTTTGTGTTTGATTAATCACACTTTTCTTTTTGGTTGGATCCGAAATGTTACAATTTGTGTGTTGGTGTGTTACAAATCCGAAAAAAGAACATGAACATGATCTCAACATGAACTATACGAATACAAGCAAACACATATGTGATTTTTGATGTTGCAAAATGTTCCTCAATTATTTACACTAAATCAGCACACAAACATGTCTTCAGAACCCTTAAGGATATTTCCGACATTTCATCCTTCTTCCGCGACTGAAGCAGCCAGTCAGCCAAACAAAAAAGCCAAATTGTCAAATGACATTTCATAAAAGCTACGACCATCACCATCGCTACTTTGTAGCTCGAAAGCCAAAAGCAGATTTTCATAAAAGCTACAGCTCCCCCAAGCAGGACCTCAATTTGTTTACACAAGTCGACTCAATTAAATCGAGAAAAGAGAATGCTCGGTGGTCTAGAAGAGAAAGAACAAAATGGTACTAACACACACTATGCTTGTAAATAATGTATTAAAAAAATACAAAATGCTATCTGAGAGTTTCAGTCCACAGCTAAAGTGTATGTTAAAATACAAAATGCTGGAAACTATGAGTTTGTTTCCCGTGTATTTACAATTTTAGTTTATAAACTGTTGTATTTCATTTCATTCACTTTTACGCATTTATTAAGAAAAATCTCTCTTGTAGTTGTCGGTTCTTGATCAACATTTTCGCATCTGAAACTTGAGGTATAGTCTTAGAATGATGAAAACCTATGGAAGTAAGGCGGTGCCGATTTACTAGGTTGGCCTAGGTATCATGGGTATCCGGTCTTGACTAATCAGGTTAGCCTAGGTGACTTGAAAAACCAAGATGCCGGTTAACCTAGGTTGGTGTGGGTAGTCTCGATACTTAGGTTGCCGACTAATGCAGGTAAACACAGGAACCGTGATGATTCTTATGGTACAGCGACGGTAATTTATTTTATTTTACTCGAGATGGCAAGCGTTGATTATATTTGTTTATATTTTTGTGCAATTTCCCATATATTATATACTATGTAATAATTGCGTACATAACTTATATAGATAGGAAGTAGCGAGATGGCGAGGCACCGTCTTTGCGCCGCCACCGACGCCGGACATGGCAGAGGCGCCGTCTTCGCGCCGTCACCGCCGCCAGATACATAAGCGAGATGGTAGAGGAATATCGAAATTGCTGTTGGCGGATCGACCATCACGGAGGTCGGTGGCGTTGGGGTCCCTCCGAGTCCCCGGCATCGTGGCGAGATTCGGACCATCTGCGGGATACTTGCAAGGAAAAGGTCCTATCACCACACCAAAGTGGAAGTCTCGACAAAAGATCGAGGCGCGTCTTTGTGGGAAGACCTTTCAAGCGGGTTCACTATCGTAAGCAGACATGAAACTCGTCGAGCGGCATGCCTTGCTCTCCATGTGTCAGCGTGGAGGACCTTCAAGAGCGTTCTTGTCACGCGATGCGTGAACAAGAGTGAGGCGCCCTTCACGAAGTTTCCATTCTTGGCTGGAAACATGGAGCGCCTTTGTGGCTATGAAGGCGGCGGATGAATTTAAGGAGCAAAGTGCGGCGCACAAAGCAATCGAGCACGAAACACTCACCCCACGGACTCGGCACGGCCCAGTGCAGCGGCTAAATCCAGCGCAATGGGAGGCGGAGAAGGAGAATCTATTTCACGATATCACACACGCGTTCCGTGCACGGTTAAGCGAGGCAAAGTCTCGTCGATGGCGGCGTCACTTTCCCAAACCCGCGGATCGAAGTGTCCCAGCGTGTGGTAAATATGTCGAACTACCTACTTGTTTATAAGTCCATAACTTCATAGTGACTATAATAACATGATGACCTCTTGCGGCGTGAATTGATTGCCCAAACTTTGAAGGCTCCTTCCAAGAACACGAGGAGAAGGATATACTATCTACGGCCCTAGGAAACAAGGAGCACCGGTCGCACGCGAGGCAAGGGGTTAACGTACCTTGGGTACATGGATTATGACGACTACTTCATGTATAGAAGTAGGAAGAGATCCAAGGCGAAAGTACGACAATCGGTTGGGCCGCTTAAGGCGAATTTCAGGGCGGATAGCAAGTTTGCGGGATCAAGCGAATCAAGTACTCGCAACGATCAAAGCGCCTCGTTATTGCGGGAACAAGTCCTCGACATCGGAGTAGTGTCGGCGTCCACGCATAATTTTGAACATGACGACGACCAATTACCGATAGACCGCATCAAGGTAATGTACATCTATGGAATGCACCAAAGATAGACCTATAGGGCGCCTTAGCTAATTGCGTATCGTTTTGTAGGAGCCGACGGCCGCAAGCTCAAGCGAGGTTAGTTGGGTCCATTCCTATTGAGGTGGGCGGGGATGGTGCATCCATTCCGGGAAGGAGCGATGCAAAGACGGTGTCGGTGGCGCATGGTTACGCAAGGGTGGAGGTGGACATGGTACATCAACATTTCATGGCCGTCCATTGGACATTCGCGACGAAGAGATCACAATACTAGGGATGCCGTGCACGATTTTATCCGATGGCCCAAGGCGGACATCGTCCCGACCAGCGAGGCCGCAATCTCGGCAGGACCATTCCTCTCCAGCGGGACCCTCCATGACTCCACCTCATATTTCGCCTCGAAGGCCACCTCGCCGGTTCCGTGGAGAAGACGCAGAAGGAACAACAAAGCGTGCTACGTATCGGTTCGAGTCGTCTCGCAGAAGAGCGCCAATCGTTAAGGCCAAATCGAAATCGGCGAACATTAAGCCGCCTCCCAAGTCCCGAAGCACGGAAGTACTCCATCGGAAAACCGTTGTGCCCTAACGCACAATTAGCCCACGCTGGATTTGCTTGTCGGGCTTTGCATGCACAGTACTGCGAATACCGCAAAGAAGGGGTGCGATCTTTGGAATCACCGTCGCATACAAGGATGAGCATTTCTTCAGCGGTAGGACAACCGTGGTGGGCTTCAACGACTTATTCAACCTATTCAATCTCGAAGCCCTCGGCGCCGCTTCTACGATGTTGGACCTTTGTAAGTGTGTACAATCAAGTTCTACATTCATGTAATGGAGATAAATATCGCAACTCATTGCTTATGTATAGATACATGATGAAAAATGCGGGAAGGCGAGAACCGTGGGTTTCCTCGACCCACACGTGTTATCTATGCAAACCATCAAGCGACGCGACCTTCGCCGAAAACTATATAACGACGGCATTGCTTCTTCGAATCGCAAGGACTACATCTTGGTGCCCTACAACCGGGGTAAGTGCTTCACTATTTGCTATTCAAATTTCATTTGTACTTAGGTTTAATAGTTATAGCGACATACATGAGTAGGTACCCTTTGGATCCTTTTAGTCATTATACCCAAGAGGAACAACGTGATATATCTTGATTCCTAGTCGAAAGCGATCACGACTTGACGTGCAAGGAATACTCGACAAGTATGATCATTTCCTCCATACATAACTCTATTGTAGTCTTCCTTCGTTTGAAATGCCCGAGGATAACTTTTTCAATTATGTAGTTCGTTCATCTCCTATGTTAGCCAACAAGGAAGATCTGATGGATCCAAAGCCCAACTAACACGGGAGACGAAATTTCCGATGCAGCTACAACACAATAATCCTATATATATCATACTTCATAAAAATGTGTCTTCAATGACTATACGTACATATGTAATTCTATTTTTGCGTGTAGTCGGCAAAAAATGATGAGCTATGTGCATTCTCGTTGCCATCATATGCGACAAATCATTAGTGCTAAGATGAAGAATCCGGAGGTTTGTCGATCTCGAAATAATTTTTTTGTAATTGTAAATTCAAATATATATCCTTACCATTTTTTCTTGACCTAGCGGCAGGGTTTGATAATAGATTTACATGGACTCGTTGCGCAAGAGCTCGTGGAAGTTCGAGGCGACTATGCACCTTTATCATGAAATAGTTAACAAAGGAGAGTTTCACTCCATCGCCGACCCAGAGATTCACGCAAACAATTGACTTAATTGTAATCCAATTGTACAACTATAGCAAAAATACTTCAACAAATTCGATCTTTATTAATTTATTTTGAGTAATGATCAATTTGAGTTGTCAACAATTGATTCTCTGCGATGTATCATTTTTGTACATGCTTGTTTTGAGGGCATGGCTAGCAATTCGAGGTGGCCAAAAACAGCAAACAATGTAGCTAGGATCGCTTTCGATTACCACGAGCGGTTTTATGTTGGCGAATGCGTGAAGGCTATTACCACGAGCGGTTTCAACATAAAACCGTGCGTGGTAATAGCCTTCACGACGATTTACTTTAAAAACCGTCTGTGATAACCACTATCACGAGCGGTTTTAACGTAAACCGTGCGTGATAACCACTTATCACGGACGGTTTACTTTAAAAATCGTGCGTGATAAGTGGTTATCTGAGCGGTTTCGTTAAAAACCGTCTGTGATAAGTGTTATCACTGAGACGGTTTTGAACCGTCGTGTAATCGCTGTTATCACGAGCGAATAAATATAGGCGGTTCGGAAGCAAATGCGTGATGACGATTCCGAACAAATGCGTGATGGCGTGTTACGTAGTAGTGTCGTCTCCTTGGGATTATCCATAAGAGGAGCACGCGTGCCTGCCAGTACTATAAATAACAAATAAATGGCTAATGCAGAGAAGTCGAAGCGGCTCGCGCGCGAGGGCTTATTTGAGAGAGAGAGAGAGAGAGAGAGAGAGAGAGAGAGAGACACGAACGACGGCGAAGTGTGGCGGCGTGGGATTCAGGGGACTCCTCCTCGGCCAGAGGCAGGAAGAAGATTCGTAGCACGATTCCTGCCGTGCCGTCATTCCAGTCCTGGCCCTCCTGGGGAGACGACTGCGAGGAGGAGGAGGAAAGGCAAAGCAGTCAAGAGCCCTCGGAATCTGGTGGTGGTGGTGGTGATGGTGAAGAGGGGGAAAGGCAAAGCAGTCAAGAGCCAAGGCGGCGGCGCTCATAAAGGCTCCTCTCGGCTGGCATTGGCGGCGCCGTCGTCGACGCGCGCGGCGATCGCAAACGTGACGGTGGAGGACGGCGATGCGCTCGATTGCGGCGTCTGCTGCCTCCCACTCAAGCCTCCCATCTTCCAGGTAATATATGTCGCATATACTTATGCTGAGATATTATTATTGATATTGATGCTACCATGCTAATCACACGTACGTGCTTGCAGTGCTGCGTGGGGCACGTGGTGTGCTCGCCGTGCCACGACAAGCTGGCGGCGGCGGGGTGGTGCCAAGTGTGCCGCGCCCCCACTGCCAACGGTGGCCTCCGGTGTCACGCCATGGAGCACCTGGTGGAGTCCATCCGCGTGCCATGCCCCAACGCCGCCCACGGCTGCGCCGCCAAGCCGGCATACTACGACCTGCGCGCGCACAGCCGGGCGTGCCCGCACGCACCGTGCCACTGCCCCGGCGATGCCTGCGGGTTCGTGGGTTCGACGACGGCGCTCCTCGACCACTTCGCGGGCACGCACAGCTGGCCGTGCACAACCAAGGCCAGGGTCGAGGAGAGCTTCGTCATCAACCTCCACGACGGCTTTAACGTCGTCGCCTCCGGCGACGATCAGGGCACCACTATCGCCAACCAGTTCCTGTTCGTGTTTAACGTGGCGCGGGAGCCGTTTGGCCGCGCTATCTCCGCGTTCTGCATACATCCTCACGCCGCCGTCGTTGACTCGTCGCCGCCGCCATTAAAGACGATGGAATGCGAGGTCCAGCTCACCCACTCGTACTTCAACCGTTACATCCGTCGTGGGGGTGATCTGTGCCGCAGCCATTATTACCAGCGATCCTTATTCAATGTAGCATGCACTGATCTCTCCCATGGGGTGCCCAATCCTGATGACTGCTTCCAGTTCATCGTGCCCAACTCTCTTCATCGAGACGACAAGGATACCATCGAGGTCAAAGCCATCCTTCTGCCGACGTCTTAGCCTCTTAGGTAGTTTTACCAAACATACCTTTATTTTCAATCCAACGTTTAAAATGTACAAAGGATTTTGGAAAAGAAAATTCCTTTTCTTGGAGGAGTAAAATTCAAAGTGTTAGATCTCTAGGTGATCTCAACCTATATACGTACGGATGGGCAGTCATGCGGATTAGGGTTTGAGGAATCATCTAAGAGCACCTACAATACAATGTAGGTGCTTAGAAAAAAAAACTCTTTTTTTGCCATATAAGAGAAATAAAATGATTATTTTGTAGCATGGATGTTTAATTAGATACATATACTTATATATGTAACTATATCTAATTAATATATAGTACAACATTTAAACACCTACAAAAAAAAAAGATGCTTGCACTAAGGAGCAAATGCCGCTGCTCATCTTTGCTCGTAGCAGCCATCTCTGAGATTTAAACGATTTACATGGCTCAGTCAGACACCAGATTTCCTCTTGCGATGATGGCGATCGTAACTTTTGTTTCTAGCGAACAAAGTAAATTCAGAGCTTGGCGAACCTCTGGAAATAAATTTCTGGTTGTCGTTTCAAAGTTGGAATTCGCCATTCTGAGGCGTACGTGTTAAAGATTAATTTCCAGTTGGTAGTGCTTTATTCCTTTCATTATTATTGCAATGGTGAAATAAAACTGCTACATCAGGTACATGTAACATCAAGTTCTTGATAGTACTCCAATGGCATTTGCTGGCTTGCTGCGTGCATGCATTCCTTACAAAGAAACAAGCAGTACAATTATGTCTGCGTTCACTCATCGTCAAGAGAGTCAAAGAGCAGAGTAAAGTCGCACACGTCACCAACTTCAATGCAAAGCAATGGCTGCCTTTTCTTCTTCTTCTCTCACTCCCTCTGCTACTCTCTCACTTTCTCTCTCTCCTGCACTGCCTTTCTCTGACGAGACGAGCTTGTTGGTTGGTGGTGGAGCCCGCGAGAGAGGAAAGTGATTAATTGTTAATTTCTGCAGTGGAGTGCTGCTGGTCTACCAACTGACTGCTACTACTACCAGCTGCCCAGCTGCTTGCTCGCCTTTCCCTTTCTTCTTTCCTTGTGCTCTCCTTTGCTCCACTCCATTTCATCTCTCACCTCAGCTTGGTGTATCTGAGCTCCCATTGCTTCTCTGCCTGCGCGCCTCCTCCTCTCGCGTTTGTTTGAGGGGGTGCCACTGCCATGGCGACCATGAAGGGCGTCGACGATGCGTTCCTCGGCGTCGGCGACAAGCCGTACGCCTCCTATCCTGTTTCCTAACCCTCTCTTTCTTTCCTGCTTTGCTGTTTCCTTTTTCTTTAATTGTTCTGTTTTGTTGTATTGTTCGCTAGGACTAGAATCTGGTCATGTGGACAATCTTGGATCTGCATTTGAATATGCCTCGCGGATTCTTTCTTTCTATCTTTCTTTATTCCTTTCCCCCCTTTGTGCTGACCTTATGTTATAAAATTTTCTTGTTGATTTTATTTTACCGAGGAGCAGCAACAATGCCGCTCAGTTCAGGTGAAGGAAAAAAGAAATTTTACGGTACTTCTACGGCAGTACACGGTTGTAATATAAATTAAATCATCATTGATTTGTTAGTGGCATAATATATATTTTTGTATATATATTTTTTGTGATGGTATTATGAACTCTTTCTTCCAACTAGGGTTGAAAAAGCAATTATAATTTTATCCTATCAGGATTATACTATTCATGCCGCGAGACGTAGCATAACTAAATCTTAATTAATATGAATCATTTAATAAAAAAGAATGAACAACCTGTATATTGAATTGAATTGAATTGAGTGTACCGTAAAACAGATACAAAACTTATTTTACAAATATGATGGAAGGGGTGAAAGTAATTTCAATGTGGCGAAAGTCCTGCACATTTAGCCATATTATTCTTTATTTTACCTCAGTCCTGAAAATGTTAGGCACAAATCTGTTGCGCCTGTTTTTGGCCTAAATGACATTGTTGCGCCTGTTTTTGACGGAAATAGTGCCTCTCGCGCCATATTGCAAAAAATGACAGCACAGACTTGTCTCAGACCGTCACGTGTGTAATTCCGGTCGTCCCTAGCTCGGAATCAATGTCGTCCGCATGCTGTGTTGACACGTGTGTCGTCCGCACGCCCACCGCTCGGACAAGCCTTGTCCGCACACCCCCTGCTTGGACACACGTTTCGGCGCACTGTCTGTCCGGGCTATGGACGTGCGGACGGCATTGATTCTGGGCTAATGGCGGTTGGAATTGCACACGTGGCGACGTGAGACACGTCCGAGCTGCTAGATTTGGCAATACCGCGCTAGGAGAGCCACATTTGAATAGTGCCATTTAGGCCAAAAACTCATAAATCTGGCCTATGCTGTTTCTGATAAAAAAAATCTGATTCCAGAGGGTTAGACATTTGGTGCATTGTGGGCAGCAATCTAATTCCAATAGCAAAATCCTTGCATGGCAAGTTCTACACTGGGAACAGCTACATCATACTGGATGTAAGTTTTTCCACAAGAGGCTGCTTCATCTGCAAAATTTCACAGCTTATTAGCCGATTTACATCACTGAGTTCACATGTTCTACAATGTTTCAGACGACTGAGCTTAAATGCGGAATTCGTCAGCACAATGTGCATTACTGGGTAGGGGAGGAAGCCAAAGAGGTGTGTGCCGAAGTATTGCAGCAACAATGGTCTCTCCTAGTCATACTTGCTTGGCTTCAACTATGCCTTTTGCTTATGATTTTGTATGGTATCCTCCATTGTGGTCACCTAGGAAGATTGTTTGATGGCCTCGGACAAGGCTGTCGAGTTGGATGCAGCGCTGGGCTCTCACACAGTCCAATACAGGGAAACACAGGGTGAAGAGTCTGACAAGTTCTTGTCATACTTCAAGCCATGTATCATCCCAATTCAAGGTAGCTTCTCTTCGCATGTGAGAGGATCTGGAGAGAAATCCAACCGAACCACGATGTTTCGGTGTGAAGGAGAGCATATTGCTCGTGTCAAAGAAGTAAAATTGCTATTTCAAGATTTTCCAGCACATCTCAGTATCTGCCGATGTAAGACAACCATTGGTGGCTCTTATGTTGTCTCAGGTGCCTTTTAGCGGTCCTTGCTAGATCATAAAGCAGTGTTTATAGTGGATACGGCATCAAAGATCTTCCTTTTCAGCGGTTGTAACTCTAGTATGCAAACAAGGGCTAAAGCATTAGATGTCGTTAAGCATCTGAAGGAGAACCAACATGGTGGCAGATGTGAGATTGCAACAATAGGTAGTGTTATACAAAGTTATTTCTTTCATCAGCATGACTAAAAAATGCTAAGTTTTTTTTGTGTGCCTATTACTGACTGTAGAGGATGGGAAGCTTGTTGGTGACTCTGATGCTGGTGAGTTTTGGAACCTTTTTGGTGGCTACGCACCTATTCCCCGTGATGTACCAGACACGGTCAACGGGGAGTCAATGACCACCTCACCCAAGAAACTCTTTTGGTGACTACCCCCAGCTTAATACAGACTTCATTAGCTTTGAATTGGTATGTAACAATATATTTGGTGCACTTTCCCGTCTGTAGGATTAACAAGAGAAACCTTGTTCCCATGGAGACACATTTGTTCGATAGAAATATGTTGAACTCAGACAGAAGTTACATTCTTGACTGTGGCACTGAAATATTCTTATGGATGGGGATGACAACACTGGTTTCAGAGAGGAAGGCATCTGTCACTGCCTTAGAAGTAAGCAGATGAAACCTGATATTGTTCTTCTTTGCTGTTACTGCATATGGGCTAGTTGTTTTTCTAGACAACCTCGGTAAGGAAGCACCCTAGTCCTTACCTCATGATTTCCCTAACAAAAGAAAAGAAAGCAAAAGAGAGAGAGAGAAAAGAATATGCTCGTAGTGCAGATTAGTTACAGGCAGAACAAAGAAAGTGGACCAGATACAATGAGGGGGGTGCTAACACGCTTGATTAGCGGTACCTACACAAGTCTTCGCATGTGTTTGAAAGCAATTTCTATTTTTTATAGGATTATGTGCATTCTCAAGGAAGTTCATCAAGCATTCGTACGGTTATAATGACCGAAGATCATGAAACTGTCGACTTTAAGATGCACTTTCAGCATTGGCCCAAGAATGCCGTGATAAAGTTATATGAGGCAGGGCGAGAGAAAGTGGCAGGTGTGAGGACCATAGTGATTTTGCGTATCAATTGGTTCCATTAACTCAGTAAAAATCATGGCAAGGTCTAATGTAGCGTCATGTGCAGCAATTTTCAAGCATCAGGGTTACGATGTCACAGAAATTCCGGAGGATAAACCTCGGCAGATCATCAGTTGTAATGGTAGTCTGAAGGTAAAATTCCTTGCCTAGGTGTTGATATGTGTGAAACTGTGTCCATCTTGAAACTGAATGAAATACATGACAGGTTTGGCTGGTGGACCGTGGTTCTGTATCCCTCCTCTGCACTGAGGAGCAGGAGCAACTGTACAAAGGGGACTGTTATATCATACAGTACATCTATGTTGAAGATGGAAAAGATTATCATCTGTTCTTTGCTTGGTCTGGACAGAATGGTGTAAAGGTGCGTTCTTTGGTAATTTCCTTGGTAAGAGCTGTTAGAGATATATATGTTAGAGATATATGTGTTAGAGTAGAACTCTAGATATTATTTGGTTTCCTTATCTGTAACCTCCCTTTGTGTATATATACTGACCAATTGGTCTCATATTGAATACAAGTTGCTATTCCAACATGGTATCAGAGCATTAGGGTTACCTCTTCCTAGCGCGCTTGGCTTTCCTCTCGCTCGTGCAACTCCGCTGCCGCTCGTCGGCTTCATCTTCTCCCGACGGTTGCTTCCTTGCCGTCGCCATCGACTACCGCCTCGTCGTACTGTGCTGCTCCGTCGGCCTCATCTCCTCCACCGACACCGCCGCCGAGAGTCGCCGACGCGATCGCGACGCCGCAGATCGGCGCCGCCGCCGAGATCGAGCCATGGCGGCTTCCCTCGCAGCGTCTTTAGGTCGCCGCTCGCCGGTCAGTCGCCGCCGCGCGTCGCCTGCCCCGCTCATGACGCCGACCACGCTTCGCCGGCGCTGATCGGCTCCTCCGGCCTTCATTGCGATCGCCGCGCCTCCGTCGCCGCCGCTCGGCGTCGTTGCCGACTTAGCGCGCTTCGCCGCCGCCTCGCCGACTCACCGCCGCCACCGCCAGCGCAGGGGATTAGGGTTCCCCTGCGTCGCGAGTGTCGGCGTGTCGCGTCGTTCTGCGCGTGGGCGGCCGTTAAAAGCAGTGCGGTCGTATGCGCGTTAAAAAAACGTCGATCTAATCGCCGCGCCGTCGGCGCCGCCTATTAGACTACGTTACCTTAGTGCCGCGCCGTCGGCGCCGCCTACCAATGGGCACCGTTCCTCCTCATTGCCGGTGATCTTCGGCGGTGTTAATTACACCGAACCGTATCTCGCATGCGCATCCACATGCGTGGTCTTCGTCTCTGGGCGTTCTCTGGCGATGCCACCGCGCCTTGCCCTACTCTCCGACGGAGCCTATGTTCATTGCGCGCCAGAACGGTAGACAAAGGTCATTGCCGAGGCTCTTGGGCTTCTTGATGAGAAGGCGCCTCGCCTACCAAGAGGCTCGGACTCCTACATGGATCAATTGACCGTCTATACTCGGTGGTGCGGCAGCGGCGCCGGCTTCTTCTTGTCTTCATCGCTAGTATCCGACCTCAATTCTCTTACGAGGTTGTGGGACTCCTTGGTGTCGGATGTGGACTCACCTTCGTCAGCGCTACGAACCCTCTGGAGATGCCCTCTACCTGTCAGTGGTTCGCCAGGAGCACTCTCTTCGGCAGGGTGATGCTACTGTTGACGCCTTCTACGCTCAGAGTTCTGCATGCGGCGTCGGTGGACTCTCTTCGCCTTCTTGGTTGTCGCTCTGTTCGTCTTTGCTGGTATGCGTCTTGACTGGAGTTTCGGCATGTCTCACGAGTTCCTTACTCGCCTTCGTCCGAGTTCGGCGGTGTGCCCAACTCCTTGCACACCACCCTCGTGTCACTCTCCTGGAGGCTCTTCCGAGATCGCGCGGAGGAGACTACGCTGAGTGGTGCTTGTCTGATGCCACTCCCCTCTGTGCTTGCCGCTCGTCCACCTGCTACACTGCCTCCTCCAGTGACTGCCACAGGCGGTGGTGGTCGCCCTCTATCTGGAGGTGGCCGTCCTCACTGCTCCTACTGCGACAAGGTCGGGCACATTGAGTCCCACTGCTATAAGAAGAAGCGGCATCTTTCACGCCGTTCGCATCGACTCCTTGGCAGATTTCTCTCGCGGCGAGAGATAGCGGACTCGGCCGCGCTTGCCGCTTGAGTTCTCCTCGGCGAGTTCTGCAGTTACGCTACTTACTCTTGAACGCGAGAAACCACCTCCTACGATCGGTACCTCCTGTGGATCCTTGATTCTGGAGCGTCTTTTCACATGACTCCTGATCCTTCCACTCTGTCTTTCATTACACCTCTTGCTTCTCCAGCCGGTATTCTTCTTGTTGATGGTACATTTCTTTCTGTCTCTGGTCGAGGATCTCTTAGCAACTCATCTTTTCATGTTCCTCGCCTTACCATGCAGCTTCTTTCTCCTGGACAGATTACTGACCTTGGTTATCGGGTCATTCTCGACTCCGACTCTTGTTGTGTTCAGGACCGCCACACGGGAGCTCTGGTTGGTTACGGCCCTTGGCGCCTTGACTCCAAAGTGTCTGGGAGCTTGGCCTGGCTTCACCTTCCTTCCACGCCCCGTCGCGCGCGATCTCTCGCTTGGCTACTCAGTCTACCGATTCTTTCCAGCAGTGGCATCACCGTCTTGGTCATCTGTGTGGATCTAGTCTGTCATCCTTAGTTCGTCGTGGTCTTCTAGGTCTGTCTCAGGAAACGTGTCTTTAGATTGTCAGGGTTGTCGTTTAGGTAAACAAATTCAGCTTCCTTATCCTCATCGTGAGTCCGTGTCTCAGCGTCCGTTTGATCTTGTTCATTCAGATGTATGGGGTCCAGCTCCCTTCGTTTTGAAAGGGGGTCATCGCTATTATATCATATTTATAGATGATTTCTCTCGCCACACTTGGATATATTTCATGTCTTCTCGTAGTGAGGCATTGTCTATCTATAAACAATTTGCCACTATGGTTCACACACAGTTCTCCACTCCTATTTGTGTCTTTCGTGCTGACTCTGCTGGCGAGTACCTCTCTCATCACCTGCGCAGCTTCCTTGCTGGCGAGGCACTCTCTTCGATTCTCTTATCCCGGTGCTCATGCTCGAATGGTGTAGCCGAGGCGGCTCGTGCTGCGATGATTGCCGCCTCTATTCCACTTTCACTTTTGGTAGAAGGTTGTTTCCACTCGCCACCTATCTTGTCAACATCCGACCTCTTACGCTCTTGGTGCGATCCTGTTGAGCGTCTCGTGGTCTTCTTCCGACTACTCGCCTTCGTCATTTGCTTTGCGTTTGCTACGTTCTCCTGCCTCGAACGCACTAAACCGATCGCTCATTCTGTTGAGTGTGTCTTTACGGGCTCTGATCAGAGCACAAGGGCTATCGGTCTTTGGGATCTGTCGGTGAGCGGATACTGATTTCTCGGGATGTGACTTTCGGCGAGTCTCATCCTTCTACCCACATCCTGCCTCTTCTTGGCTTCCTCTGTGGAGTCTCTGTCTTTTTTGACCTTTCCAGATACACCTATATCTGTCTTGCCCTCGTCCACCCGTCCCACTGAGTCTCCACATATTCCTCTTGTGGCCTCTCCGCCGTTGTCACCGCCTGCTTCATCCCCTGTGGCTCCTCAGGCTCCCCCCCACTACACTCGTCTACACTCGTCGACCTCGTATTGAGGCTCTTCCAGATGAGCCATCTTCTCTTGATGTTTCATCTTCTCCTGATGGGCCACCATCTCCTCGCTACGGTCTCCGCGATCGTCAGTCGATTCGACCTCCTGCTCGTTTTGGTCTTGTTGGTGCAGCTACCCATGAGCCTGTTTCCTACCGGTATGCTGTTACTCACCCTGAGTGACAGTTTGCCATGGCCGAGGAGATTGCTGCCCTCGAGCGTACTGGTACTTGGGATCTTGTTCCCTTTCCATCGCACTCTTGTCCCATCACGTGTAAGTGGGTCTATAAGATTAAGACTCGCTTTGATGGCTCTCTTGAGCGCTATAAAGCGCGTCTTGTTGCTCATGGCTTCCAGCAGGAGCATGGTCGTGACTATGACGAGACTTTTGCTCCTGTGGCCCACATGACCACTGTCCGTACTCTTCTTTCGGTGGCATCTGTTCGCCACTGGTCTGTTTCTCAGCTTGATGTCAAGAATGCCTTTTTTAATGGCGAGTTGCGTGAGGAGGTCTACATGCATCCACCACCTGGGTATTCTATTCCTGAGGGCATGGTCTGTCGCCTTCGCCGCTCTCTCTATGGCCTTAAGCAAGCCCCTCGTGCTTGGTTTGAGTGCTTCTCCTTTGTGGTCACTGCTGCTGGTTTTTCAGCTAGTGATCATGATCCTGCACTCTTTGTCCACACTTCGTCTCGTGGTCGGACTTTTCTTCTTCTGTATGTTGATGATATGATCATTACGGGAGATGATTCTGAGTACATTGCCTTCGTCAAGGCTCGTCTTAGTGAGCAGTTCCTTATGTCTGATCTTGGTCCTCTTCGCTACTTCCTTGGGATTGAGGTTACTTCCACTCCAGATGGTTTCTTTATGTCCCAAGAGAAGTATATTCAGGATCTTCTTGATCGTGCCTCTCTCACTGATCAGCGTACTATTGAGACTCCCATGGAGCTCAATGTTCACCTTCGACTCTCTGATGGCGAGCCTCTTTCTGATCCGACTCGCTATCGTCATCTTGTTGGGAGTCTTGTCTACCTTCTTCATTACTCGTCCGGATATCACTATCCGAGTTCATGTTACGAGTCGATTCGTTTGGCTCCCACTCATGTCCACTCTGACCACATTCTTGGCGTTCTGCGATACCTTGTGCAGGACTATCTCTCGCGATCTCTTCTTTCCACGCTCCAGCTCTTTACAACTTCAGGCTTATTCGGATGCTACTTGGGCCAGTGATCCCTCTGATCGCGGTATCTCTGCTTACTGTGTTTTTCTTGGTAGTTCTCTCATTGCACGGAAGGCGAAAGCGAGCTTGATGTCACGTTCGAGTGCAGAGGTCGAGTTGCGAGCTATGGCTCTCTTGCAGAGATTACTTGGCTCGGTGGTTACTTGAGGATTTTGGTGTTTCTTTCATCGCCGTCTCCCCTCTTGTCGACGATGCAGTGCTATCGGTGTTGCGTGATCTGTGAAGTATGAGCTCACCAAGCATATTGGTGTTGATGCTTCCTTCATGAGGTCTTGTATGCATGATCGGTGATTGCTCTTGATATGTGCCTTCAAAGCTTGGATAGCGGATTTCTTCACGAAGGCCCGGACTCGAGCACAAAGACGGCTTCTACCTTTCCAAACTCGGTGTTGTTGATCCACCATGAGTTTGAGGGGGGGTGTTACAGATATATATATTAGAGATATATGTGTTAGAGTAGGACTCTAGATATTATTTGGTTTCCTTATCTGTAACCTCCCTTTGTGTATATATACTGGCCCATTGGCCTCATATTGAATACAAGTTGCTATTCCAACAAGAGCCACTTCACATTTCCATATAAAAGGAGAGGCTGTTAAAAACATGGTCCACTGCTAATGTTTCAGTCTTCCAGAGATATTGCTAGGTTCTGTTTATACATGTGTATTGCGTGTTCGTCAGTATTTTGCATGTTGCTTAACTTAGTCTGTGCATTTGGCTGCAGGAAGATAGAGTTGCCGTAGTATCATTAATGTCAAGCATGGCTGATTCAGTCAAAGGGCATGCAGTTGTGGTCAGCTACTTCAGTCCTTTTCCTTTCAACAAATCCACAAAATACACTTCGACACAGTTTTCTTTGCCATGATATTCTATAGTATCACTTACTTGCAAAATGTAATTGCAGGGGCAAGTGTTTGAGGCCAGAGAACCAGAATTGTTTTTCCTAGTATTCAAGTCATTGATCATATTCAAGGTATACATCGATAATTTTTGTGTTTTGCAGTTCATGTATTTGAATATTAATTAAGAAAGGGATGCATACATGGATATAAATACTGGAGTTTATTATATCCTTCCCAGGGGGGCAGGAGTGCTGCATATAAGAACTCCGTTCTACAGACAGGCGATAGAAATGAATGGTACCGGAAAGATGGTGTTGCCTTATTCCGGGTTCAAGGCCTGGGACATGACTGTATACAAGCCATTCAGGTTGATCTGGTGAGTTTGGAAAAACCAAAAAATAAATGCAAATACACAGTTAGCTTTTTAAGCCAAAATTACACTTCTTCTTTTGATCTTCTGCTATTCCAAATATTTCTCTGGTGACTGGATTACTTAACTGAAATGCAGGCCGCAAGTTCACTTAATTCCTCACATTGTTACATTTTGCAAGACGGTTGTTCCTTTTTTACCTGGATAGGAAGCCTTTCCTCACCAAGTGACCATAATCTACTTGATAGGATGATGGACAAATTGTGTGTAAGGACAGTACTATGAGCAAATCTTTCTGTTCTTATTTCGATATTTTCTGAAAATTGTGAAAGTACCCCCCTTGTGGACTATTTCTAGTGCTATTTTGCAGCCACTGAAACAATCCTTGTTAGTAAGAGAAGGTTCTGAACCTGATAACTTCTGGAAAACACTAGGAGGAAGATCGGAATACTCTAAAGTAAAGTGCATCAAGGGTTGGCCTGCAGATCCACATCTGTATACTTGTACTTTTGAACAATGTACGCCCATATTTTGTAGTTGTGCTTTGAATAGCCTCTGTCGTAAAAGCATTTCTAATCCTAAATCATAATGTATGATTCTTTTCAGGTCTGTTCAAGGTTAGTGCTACCTTACAATGAACACTTGGTTTGCCACAAGAATACAGTCAACTCGTAGCTTGTACAATTTATTTTTTTGCAAAGGTTGAATAGTTTTTGGTTTTGATTTCAATCTTCCAGGCAAAGGAGGTATTCAGCTTCTCTCAGGATGACCTGGCAACTGAGGAGACTTTGATACTGGACTGCGACGAAGAAATCTACGTTTGGGTTGGACTGCACTCACGTGTTACATCCAAGGAGCAAGCACTCGATATCAGCAAGGTCATAGTGATTCCAACCTGTGATTGTAGATCTAATCAAAATGCCCTGGGAAGTCTCTATTAATTATCCATTATTTTCTACATTACCTGCAGATGTTCCTTCAGGCAGGCATTCTTCAAGATGGGCGGTCGATCGAAACAACCGTGTATGTTGTCACAGAAGGGGACGAGCCTGCATTTTTCACCAGCTTCTTCGATTGGGACAGTTCAAAGCAAGAAGCTGTGAGTGCTAATTAAGTACAGACATCATGTTTCATAAATCTCGTGAATATATAGGAGGAACTATATTTTTTTTTCATTTTTTTTTCATGTTTCATAAACCGCGGCTGCCAAGCCTATTAATTCATGAACAATTCAGTGACTAGTTTGTTTCCCGTTCTTCCACATGCAGATGCTTGGCAACTCATTTGAGAGGAAGCTGGCAATGCTGAAAGGGGTTTCACCAAAACTGGAGGTTAGTTAATTAAGTTGTCTCACCAAATACCGACAGCATCCGAGCCTTAATTACTTGATCCACTGAATTGCACATCAAACACTCTTCATATGTGTGTCAACTAGTTGTCATGATCTGGAGACTGTTTGCTGCTGTGTGACAGACACCGGATAGAAGCTTTCGCAAGTCATTGTCGTCGAGAAGGCCGGGGATATCGTCGGAGCCGACCACACCGGAGCAGCAGCAGCCGGCAGCGAGGAGGGCATTCGGCTTTGCCTCTGCCGGGAGGTTTGCTAGGGAGAGATCACCAGCTGCCGCCCTGTCACCCTCAGCAGCAACGCTGTCCCAGTCTCCCAAAAGCCGCTCCTCGTCGACGTCGACACCGGTGGCGCGGCGGCTCTTCCCGTCCTCGCTGCACGCGTCGGAAGCAGTGCATGTGCTCTCAACAGGGACACCTCGACGACGGTGAGCTAGCTAGCTAGCGCTCGCTGATGCAACCAAAAAGAGAATTAACACATCTAAGCTGCTCGTCTTACTCTTACCAGTAGCATTCAGTAAGCATATGATGGAACTGAACATTGTGCTTGTACGCATATGTTAGCAATGACCGTTGCATCAATTAACGGACATTTGCTTTCCATGAGCGATGGATGAGTCCATGCATACGCAACGGTTTGTGTCTAAAATTCTTTGGCCAAATTACTCCATCCAATCGAAGAAGAGCGACTCCTTGAACACGCACAATCAAATCGAATTAATGTCAACAAAACATAGTCTGCCGTAAGATAGTCTGCCACGCATGTTTTGAATATATGAAAACGATAAAAGTGGATTTGTCATAAAAAAAAACTTTTAGCATATTTTATTTTCATAACTTTTTTATATGCTAATAAATTTTAGCTGTCAAAATGATATCTGTATGATTTTCTTTTAAAGTAACAAACAACGTCGCTGTTTTGCAGCTAAGGGAGCAGAAGTATAAGTAATGTACGGTCGCCTGCTCCACGTCGTTACACGTGGTTACATTTGTATTAGACGATCGATCAGTGTCTTCTCTGGTGGCCGATAGATGGACAATTAAGGTCCTGTTTATTACATCTTTTACTCCCAGTTTCTCAATCGATTCTCGTAGAGTCGTATCAAACATCCTGATTTTCAAAACCACTAGATTCGGTTCTCATGGCTGCTCTCGAAAAGAATTAGCAACGAAGCGACCTTCCAGTGATTCTCGTGAGAATCCAACCTTCAGAAACGAAAATACCATTTGAAGTTGAAGGTTTTTACCCGCAAATGCCACTGAGTTACACAAATACAATTGAAGTATTACACCCAGGGGTGACATGTTCTATTTACCTCTAATCCTCCTTCATATAGTTTTTGGAGCCAACCTACCAGTCAAACGGTTTCAAATTATCAGAGAAGTGGATTCTCAGATAATCAGAGGCAGAATCTGGAAAATAAGAATCTGAAGCTGTACCAAACAGGGCCTAAGTAGAAGTACAACTCCGATTAAAATTCAATCAAGTGTGATTGCGTTTTCCCTTCTCTTTTATTAACACAACGGCTCGATTTTTTTAAGAAAGATACAATGGCGAGCAAGTCTTCTACGTGTTCTCGAAAAATAAATCAATCGCGCGCGCACCGGTGGGGAGTCCAAGAAGCTACTAGCCTACTACTGAAGACGGAGACGAACACCAAAGTGCGCTACCGCAGCCAGATGAACTGCCTCTTCTACCCAGGGAAATGCATCACCGGCTCCTCGGCCGTCTTCATGGCCTCTCGGTAGCTCAGCGGCTACTGGAATCCCAACCGCGTCGAGGGCACTGTCTCCAAGGTAGAGATGGCCGGCGTCCTCGTCTACTGGGTCGCGTCGGCGCAGATGGGCACCGAGAAGCAGCTCGCCCAGGCGTCCGCTCCTCCGGCGTACTAGAACCCTCACGACCTGACCTTCTTCCATAGAAATAATCTTGTTTAGTTAACTTCTGTTGTAATGAAGTGACACATTGTTTCATTTCCTAATGAAGTAATGCATTGTTTCGCTAAGTGACGCATCGCTTGATAGTGGAGGTTGCGTTCTTTTATGTAACAACGCGTCGTTCCGATTAGTATAAATACCCTTTGTAAACACATAAGTTGTAAAACACAACCTAAAGTTTATTATTATGTGCATTGTTCTTCTTCCCAAAAGAAGTTTTTGGCAAGAGAACTATACTTGGTGTATTTCGTGATCGCGTGTGTGTAAACACCTAGTGTGTTTTCTAATAATTGGTATCAGAGCATCCAGGTTCTTTCGGCTATGGCGACCATGGCCAACGAAGATGCGCAGTCCCGTTTGGCTCGTGCACTCCACTGAGATTCCGTGGGCGGAGCAGGACACGGAGGGGCGGACACAAGTTGTTGGTGCAGGAGCGCGTCATAAGGGAATCAGGCGGCACTGTCGTCTACCCAACATTGACGAACACCAACTACACCGAGTGGACGCTTGTAATGCGCGTCAGCCTCCAGGCGCAAGGGCTCTAGGAGACGATCGACCCTAGAGACGCTTCTATCTGTGACGACCGCATGGCGCGCTCGATCATTCTCCGCGCTGTCCCGCTTGACATGTTCGGAACGCTCGCCGTGAAGGACACGACAAAGCAAGCATGGGACGCTATCAAGCTGATGAGGATTAGGGTGGAGTGTGTGCGCGATGCTAATGCCTAGAAGTTGTGGAAGGAATCCGAGACCATCTATTTCAAGGATGGGGAGTCCGTGGATGCGTTCGCAATGCGCATCACTGGGCTCGTTAATAATCTGCGCACTCTCGGAGACGCCATCACCGAGGAGAAGGTGGTCCAGAAGTTTCTCCGGGTAGTGCCCCCGCGTTACACGCAGGTAGCGATTGCGATCGAGACGCTACTCAATCTGAGCACGATGACGATTGAGGAGCTGACAGGCCGGCTACGCTCAGGGGAGCAACGCTATGGCCTCGGCGACGACGACGCGCAAGAGTGAGGGGAAGTGAGGACCGAATTAGCCCTGTAGCGCGTGTAAATTCCAAAATTGGCCCCCATAACTGCGAAATTCCAAAATTAGCCCCCTGACAGTACGTGCTGCGGTCGGGGACAGCAGCAGCTGAGTTGCTACCGTGTGGCCGAGACGGCAGCACCTAGTTGCTACCGTCCCCGTGTTCGCAATACATTTTTCTGAAAAACGTCTCCAAGGTAGAGATGGCCGGCGTCCTTGTCTACTGGGTCGCGTCGGTGCAGATGGGCGCAGAAGCGGCTTCGCCAGCGTCGCTCCTCGGCGTGCGGAACCCTCATGACGACCTTCTTCCGTAGAAATAATCTTGTTTAGTTAACTTCTGTTGTAATGAAGTGACGCATTGTTTCATTTCCTAACGAAGTAATGCATTGTTTCACTAAGTGACGCATCGCTTGATAGTGGAGGTTGCGTTCTTTTATGTAACAACGCGTCGTTCTGATTAGTATAAATACCCTTTTTAAACACATAAGTTGTAAAACACAACCTAAAGTTTATTATTATGTGCATTGTTATTCTTCCCAAAAGAAGTTTTTGGCAAGAGAACTAAACTTGGTGTATTTCGTGATCGCGTGTGTGTAAACACCTAGTGTGTTTTCTAATAATTGGTATCAGAGCATCCAGGTTCTTTCGGCTATGGCGACCATGGCCAATGAAGATGCGCAGTCCCGTCTGGCTCGCGCACTCCACCGAGATTCCGTGGGCGGAGCAGGGCACGGAGGGGCGGACACAAGTTGTTGGTGCGAGAGCCGTCATAAGGAATCTGGCGACGCGATGCGTCTACCCAACATTGACGAACACCAACTACACCGAGTGGACGCTTGTAATGCGCGTCAGCCTCCAGGCGCAAGGGCTCTAGGAGACGATCGACCCTGGAGACGCTTCTATCCGCGACGACCGCATGGCGCGCTCGATCATTCTCCGCGCTGTCCCGCTTGACATGTTCGGAACGCTCGCCGTGAAGGACACGACAAAGCAAGCATGGGACACTATCAAGCTGATGAGGATTAGGGTGGAGTGTGTGCGCGATGCTAATGCCCAGAAGTTGCGGAAGGAATTCGAGACCATCTATTTCAAGGATGGGGAGTCCGTGGATGCGTTCGCAATGCGCATCACTGGGCTCGTTAATAATCTGCGCACTCTCGGAGACGCCATCACCGAGGAGAAGGTGGTCCATAAGTTTCTCCGGGTAGTGCCCCCGCGTTACACGCAGGTAGCGATTGCGATCGAGACGCTACTCAATTTGAGCACGATGACGATTAAGGAGCTGACAGGCCGGCTGCGCTCAGGGGAGCAATGCTATGGCCTCGGCGACGACGGCAGAGCAAGTGAGGAAGTGAGGACGAATTAATACATGGCGTATGTAAATTCCAAAATTGGCCCCCATAACTGCGAAATTCCAAAATTAGCCCCTGACGATGCGTCTTTGCTGGCGGGGCAATGAACGGTGAGTTGCTACTGAGTGTGGGGGGCGACGACGTTGAATCTTGTAGTAAAGCATGTTTTTCAGAAAAATGTATTTAATAATATTTGTTGGAGGAATTTTTAAAAATAAAAATGGGCTCAAAAAATTATGAATTTTTTTGTGGAGCCTTCCAGCATAGAGTGATTGCTTGTGTAATTTTTTCAAAATTTTATCCATTGTTATTTTTTCTGCAAAATTCATTTAAATATAATGTTTGTAGGGATTTTGTAATATAGAAAAGGAGGTCCAAAATTTATGAAAAACAAATTTCAGACTCCTTACACAGTGGACTTGATTGTGTAATTTTTACATAATTTTTTTCAGACTCCTTACACAATGGTTATTTCTCGAAAATTAGGACGAAAGGTTTTAAAAATTAGGGTTTTATGATTTAATGTGACTTGAAATGTGTGAAGTTTAATACCACATGACTACTATTGGTCGCTGTGGTTCTTGATCACATTTGTTCTGTATGGTGGAGTTAAAGCAAACTACAGAATTTAACTGAAGGGGCTGAGAATGTTGTGATTACGAAGATGCACTAAAACATAGATAAATCGATGTCGATGTGAATGGTTATTTCTGGGATTCCACTAAAAGAGGCATACTTGCAATATAGTATTGCTTTGATGGCTCAACGGAGGCACAGAACTGGAACTACATTACAGTCTGCGGACAGAAGCACAGTTACATGTGGTCACATGGCATGATGGTTCGGCTAATTGCTTTAGTCTTGCACGCTACTACTACGGTACATTGCAACACAAGCCTCCGGACCATGTAAGTACGCATGTCTTTAGGGGATAGTAAAAAACATGGCGAGTAGGAGGGGGCTACTATGGAATGACCCGATCTACTGCGTGGACCAGGGCCATTTGCCCTTCCTTTCGAGTTCGGCGTTGTACTCCTCGCCGGCCACCCTGGCCGCGGCCGCCATTTCCCGCGCTCCCTCTCGCGTGCCGCCGTTCTAGTGGAGCGATGTTAGGAGCCGTTGGTGCATGAGGCAGCCAACTTCCACACAAGGTTTCAGAGCAATGACCTCATGAAGATGTTAAAGAAGCTCTGCATGCAGAACCAAAGGAGGAAGTTCGAAGCGGTGTGGAGATAGCTCAATGAGGATACTGGGAAGTATGTAAGGGACTCGGCGCATACCGAGGCAGGGGCAGCGGTTGGAGGGTCCGCGAGAGTTGGGGAGTTCACACAGTGGATTAACTCGCACACATCTCTATGGCACTTGGAGTGCTGAGTTCCATTAAATGCGAATTTGGACCGCCTCTGGGGACCCGCCCGTGAAATGGGTGCCCAACGACTTCAAGCACCACGGCCGTGGAAGCGCCGATCCAGCGCATCCGGAGCGACATAGGCGGCGGCGGCGCGGGCAATGGGTTCGGCGCCCGATTCTGGTTATGCAAGACGATTGGGCACTCCATCAGTCGCTACCCAAACAGTCCCGGCACAAGCAGTGCTCCGTAGCGAGCAAGATATAATTAGTAAGTCGTGATGTCGCATGCTTATTTTAATGCCTTGAATGAGCTGTGTTGTTGTTAATCCATGCCTTCGTGTACGGACGTAATGTTATGTTGTCTGTGTCATTTGTTAACTCATTATGTTCATATGTACGGTTATGTTGGACGGGCGCGCATATGGCGTTGTTATCTTTTTTGTCGTGTGTCTCGCCTTGTATTTCTGTGCCACACAATATGTTTTACATGCGGACTAACATGTTGTTTCCCTGTCGGCAGGATATGGCGCATGCTCTAGTTGACGCAGCGTCTGGAACCGCTCGACCCGGCGGGATGGGGACACGTTGCGGGTGTGGTCGCGGCGTCGACCCTCGAGCACAGTCCTCGGCGCCCAGAGAGGTGGCCCCTTGGACGAAGCGATGCGTTCAAGGCTGCGAGACACCGGCCTCCTGCCCGTTGCCCGCATGTTGGATATCCCGCACGCGTTGCAGTTTGACGCGACACTCCTATCTGCGCTCGTGGACCGTTGGAGACTGGAGACTCACACATTCCACTTCCGGTGAGGGAGATGACCATTACTCTGGAGGACGTATCTATGCTTACAGGTCTGCCGCTGCGTGGTCTTCCAGTAGTGCCACCTCCGAGGGCATTAGACTGGAAGGTGCGTATGGCGACAGATTCGGTCATCCGATTCCTGCGAACATGTCGGGTGTGCCACATTCCTAGCTGCGGGAGTGAAAGATCTAGACCCGCCATTATGAGTTAATGGAGTGTTTTGGTGATTAATGACAAATCCAAATATGAGACTAACTCTTTTATCAATTATTATCTTTGTGTAGTCTCATTTGGATATAGAGGTGAAATACAACGAGGTATGCAATCGACATCTCAATTTTATATATTGCTGCATTTCTCGGATCCAAAATATAGGATTGAACTCAACCTTAAGTTAAACTTGAATATGTGCATATGACCTCATTACACATTTGTGTATGCACACATTTAGGGGGAGTTTTATCCTATACTTTGTGGTTTCATTAGTATTGATCCATATTCCATTTTCCACATATACTAAGGATCTTTACGTTGAAACAAAACCTTTGAGTATACAAAACTTGTGTAGTTCGTATATACTCATGTTATGAGTATATAGAACTTGTGTAGTTCTTGTATACTCATGTTAGAGTATAGATAACTTGTGTAGTTTATATACTCAATTGTTCTCTCATTTATCATCATTAAATTTATGAAAATTTAAGTGGTTATCATCAATTACCAAAGAGGGAAAGATTGAGGTATCTTGTCCCACCATTATGAGTTAATGGTATGGTGTGGTAATTAATGATGATCACATTGTGGAACTAACATTTTCCATGAGTTGGATATACGAGGTTATGTTCGGGATGATGAAGACTTGGGATGATCATGAGTTGATCATCAAGTCAAGAACTTAGTGTAAATGATGCATCATGAGTTGATGCTTATCAAGAAGAGATGATCATGAGTTGATCATCAAGACAAGAAGACCCATCATGTGTTGATGGAGGTCAAGTGAAGGATTGCATCATGTGTTGATGCATGTGAAGACTCGGGATGGAGAAATCATCATGTGTTGATGATGTTCAAGACAAGATCCGAAGTGAAGAAATCATCATGAGTCGATGAGTGTCAAAGTTAAAGACCGGACTTGAAGTGTTGATGTGCGTCATCAAGCTTCAAGAAGATGCAAGGCAAAGGTATGACTAGCTAGGGCTAAGGATGTGTTCCTAGTCTTTTACGGTCTTGGTGTTTGGTTGGAAGACCGGATTGCTAGTATAGGTTGCCGTACTATTAAGAGGGGTCTTATCTAGTAGTTTGAGTTAGTCATGTGTTGATAGCTCACTATATTTGCTCTAGCACATCTATGCATTGAGCTATTATTTGCGAATGTGTTTTGCAAATAGCCGATGCTCATGCATTCAACCCTTGTAGCATGTGACTTAAGTTTGCAAATCGTTTTGCAAATGGTGTAAGTCCATGTACCTTTTTCCTTGTGGTATGATTCCAAAAGTTGGCAAATGTGTTTTGCAACTTGTTGGGAATCTTGCTTGTGACTCTTGTTGGCATAGCTTGTCAATTAGCAAATGTGTTTTGCAATTGAAGTTGTTGAAAAAGCCATTTCGACTTACATCGGAAAATCGGAAGTTCGGTAGTTTAACGGCGGAAGTTCCGCACCGACGATCCGATTTTCAGCGGCTTGATTTTTCGAGAGCGGTCGGTTTAGGGACTTAGCCGATTTTCCAAGTGCGGAAGTTCGGAGTGTATTGGCGGAACTTCGATATATCGGATGCTCGAAATCCGTGGTTGGTTTTTCGAGAAGCACCATTTTGGGGACTTAGCCAAAATTCGAAGTGCGGTCGTTCGCTATGTGTTGAGTGGAACTTAGAAGAATCGGAACTTAGATGTTTAGTTGGCGGTAGTTCGCACTAAAAATCAAGCGGCTAGTTTCTCGTCGACATAGCCGTTGCGGTGCCTTTTCTCTCTCTGCGGTAGTTAGGCCTTTGTGCGGCGGAACTTCCGATTTCCTGATTTTTAGGATTTGTCTCCAACGGCTAGTTTTTGTGTGTGGGCTATATATAGCCACCTTGGCGGTTGTGGGAGGTTCTTGAAGTTGCTTAGAACTATTGTGAACTCTTTGTGAGCCTCTTGAGCTAAGAGCAAACCTCTATTCTCTTTTGTGCATGTGTTGCACTTGGTGAGATTAGAGAGTAAACCCTAAGTGCATGTGTTGCCTTAGGTAGTGGATTGTGTATCCACGTGGCGTTGACACTTGATTAGTTCAAGTGAAAGTTGGATTTGTTACTCTTGGTGTTTGCCGGCACCTAGGCGGCGTGGGGCGTCGTGCTCGGTGACCTTCTCAAGAAGCTTGTGAGAAGGCCGACGGTTGTGAGTGGTTTGGTGCTCGCCATCTCGGAGTGGAGGAAGAGCAACCATAGTAGAGCGAGTGTTGGTTCGGTTTGGAACGGTCCAAGTGTTGGACTTACCTCGGAGGTGTGTGCTCATTTGAGGAGCCGGTCCAACGCGGGTTGGGCTTACCTCAGCGTGGATTAGGGAGACCGGCAAGTCTCCGAACACCACGGTAAAACATAATCGTGTCATCCTGTGTTTACTTGTGCTTTACTTTGAGCAATTTACATTCTTGCTTTAATTGCTTATATATCTTGTATGATTGCTCATATTGTATTGTGTTCATATTGTCGGTGCACTTACTTGAGCCTAGTTGATTTAGGTTTTAATTGTGCAAAACCAATTCGCTATTAGCTTCGCATTTATTTATTGGTTTAGCAGATAAAGTTTTAAAACCGCCTATTCACCCCCCTCTAGTCGGCCACCTCGATCTTACAAGTGGTATCAGAGCTTGGTCTCTCATTTATTAGACTTAACCGTCTAGAGAGTAAAGGATGGCAACTAGAGATTTAGTGCACCTAGGTGAAGCACCTATATTTGATGGCACAAATTATGCTCAATGGAAAATCCATGTCTTGTTATTTTAGGGCCATGAGTCCAAAAATATGGCGGATTGTAGATGTAGGCTTTTCTCCTCCATTGGATCATTTTGCTCCAACCATTGAGGAAGAGAAATGCTTACATCTCGACGCTCAAGCTACTAACGCCTTATTTAGTGCTTTGGCGTAGACCTTTTGATGCCATATGCAATCTCAAGAGCGTTCATGAGATGTGGACATATATTCAAGATCAATATGAATTATCCACTTCAACTAGTGATGATTGCACACAAGAATGGATGTCGGAAGAAGAATGCTCAACTTCAAGCTCAGACAAGCGAAAATGAGGACTCCTCAACTCCCTCCACATCAACTCAATGCTTCATGGCTAAAG
Organism: Hsuehochloa calcarea; assembly: GCA_036346395.1. NCBI lineage: Eukaryota > Viridiplantae > Streptophyta > Magnoliopsida > Poales > Poaceae > Hsuehochloa > Hsuehochloa calcarea. The sequence goes on from CM070609.1 coordinate 5,472,807, forward strand.
GTAATAATGAGGTAAGCGAAAATGAAGAACCCACCTATGATGAGTTGATGGAAATGTTAGAAGACTTAAATGAATATCTTGGCAAGGAGAAGTCAAAATTCAAAGTCTTGAAGAAAGAATTTCTTTCTCTCAAGGATTTTTATGAAGAGCTAAAAGAAGCTCATGAGACTCTCCTTCTCAAGGATCTTAATAAGTCCAAGGTGGATATAGGCATTACATGCAAGTTATTAGATGATATGCCATGCGTAGTTCCTACATCTTGCATCTCATCTAAGGCTAATGTATCCACCTCATGTGAGGATTTAATTGATATGCCTTGTTGCTCCAAAATAGATGCTACTATTTCCTCCATATCTTGCAATACTAACATTGTAGAGGAAAACAATGAGCTCAAGGCCCAAGTCAACAAATTGAAGAATGACTTGGAAAGAGGCCTAAAAGGAAGGCCACTCTTGGCGATATATTGAGCAAGCAAAGGCGCTTGCAAGATAAGAGTGGAATTGGCTTCACTCCTAAGAAAAGGAGACAAGCAAGACAAGGCACAATGCAAGGCACACGAAGAATATCAAGTGCCATGGATGCAAAGGAAAGGGCCACTTCGCCTCGGTGTGTCCTAACAAGGTGAATGACAAGCAATTGTCATCAAAGAAAAGGCAAACCGGCAAGGAGCAAGTAAAGAAGGTAAAAGCGAATACAAACTTGAACTTGCTACAATTCTTAGGAAAAGGGACATATGAGTAAGGGTTGTCCCAAAGGTATCACTCCTAAGCCCATTATTTATAATGATCAATATTTGCTTAGGAAGGATATTAATGGCAATGTGTTTGCTAGAATAGTTAGTACACATAAAACTAATGCTAGGGCCATTTGGGTGCCCAAATCTATTGTGACTAACATTCGTGGACCCAACCTAGTTTTGGGTACCAAAATGCGCTTAAATGCTTAATAGGTACTTGGAGAGGCATTGGAGACTTGGCTTATTCATATAAAGATGGATGTCATCATATATCAAATTGGAGCCAAGTTTGAGGATAATCGTTTCACATCAAGAACCAATGTCATCTCGGTAACAAGTATTTACATTGAAGTATCTAGCCCCTTATGCCTTGTGTAGGTTGCATTTCATGAAAATCATTTTAAGAGGGGTACTCTTGCTCTATGTTCATAATGTTCATTATTTATATCTTGAGCAAGTTGTAGTGGCACATTAAGGGGGAGTGCTAAATCATAGTCATGTATTTCACATCCCTAAGTGTGCCCAAATAAATTAAGTGCTAGTATTGTTTTTTTTATAAAAAAATAAGCCTTTTAGCCAAAAGTCAAAAATTCCATAATTATCAGTAATTCTTTGAAAAACTAGTTGCAAAAGGTATACATATGCTTTTCAAATATTTACCAAAGGTTTTGGCTTTAGAAAAACCTATTTTAAGTAAAAATGCATTTCTAGCCAAAATCCTACATTATAGTATCTTGTTTTTGACATAAACTAGATTTTTGTGTAAAATCTATTCTAAAAGGAATTTGAAAATCTTGTCAAAAGAAAAATCCTAGAGTTGGCTATTCTAAATATTTTTGGTATTCTAAGAATTTCCAAAAGACCAACCTAGAAAAGGTTATTTGATTTTGAAATTCGTCCAAAATCCTACTTTGACCTAAGTGGTCACTTTCTAGCACTTAAGTGAGTTTTTCCATATGAACCAAAATTATTCACATGAAAAGGTTCAAAATGGCATTTATGACTCATACATAAAATTGGATGCTTTAAAATCAACAAAATGTTCTCTTTGAGTTGTTTTGATTAATTTCATGAAAATGAGGCTTCTTTTGCAAAATCAAAACTAAATTCATAAAAATTATTTTCTTGGATAGACATTAGTCGTTTTAATGTACAATGATCTGAATGATATTTATTTGAGTGCAAAACTAGGGATCATTTGCATAAAAATCAAATTCAAGATCTTTCTGAAGTGTCGGGATAATCGGAACTTAGGCATTCTATGTGCGGAACTTCCGTTTTCCGAACGTCATTGTTGATTTGCGGAGCTTCGTTTCAGCTCTCTTAGAAGCGTCGGGAAAATCGGAGCTTAGGCACTCGGTAGCGGAACTTCCGCTCTGTGGAACTTCCGCCTTTGAAATCTGGAACTTCCGCTTCCGTGGTGAGAGGCTTTAATGCCTTTGCGGTTCCTCCGTTTTATCTCTCTCCTCGGTATGATCTCTTCTCTCCGAGCCCCTCTCTTCTCTCCAAGTCTCCACGAAAAGCTTTGATTGATCTTCGGTTTTTCTTCAAATCTCAACCGATCAATCACTTCCCCAGGGTTCAATCATCCCTTCTCTCAAGGTATCTCCAATTTCTTTTTGGATTTTCACCTCTTATGAACCCTAGGTTAAGATTTTGGGGGAAAATGAAATGTGGATGAAATCGTGGTAGATTCTTGGGCAAACTAGTTTATTGATGTTGTATGATGTTTATGCATCGATTCCATGGACTCAATCCATCAAAATCTTGAAAAATCAAAATTTATCATTGCCCTAGAGTCGGCCGGAAAATCGGAACTTCCATTTGTTAAGAGCGCGGAACTTCCACTAGCGGTAGTTCCGGCGTTAAACTTGCGGAGCTTCCGATTGTCCTGACAGAACCTGAGAATTTCATCTTCTTTTGATTCAATCTTTGACACTTCATCCATTGTTGTTCTTGAAGATGCCAAGGATGAAGATGGCGATCCGAAGCACTATTCGGATCTTTGGAGCATCTTCTTCAAGAAATGAGGAAGAATCGGATAATTGAGGATCGAGAAGAAAGTGGATCGGGAGAAGAATCGAGTATGAATCGATGAGGAACTAGGAGAACCAGGAAGAAATGGAAATTGATCTTAAGGGACTCACGTGACGACTACACTATTCTTGGGATAAAGATCAATATTCACTTCGAGAAATTGCGGCGACCCTCGTTTTCATACCAAGTTTCAAAGACAAGTCTATGATCTCTTTTATGGACCATCCAAACCATTTCTTGATCACAAGTACATCAATTGGTCCTATCTCAACGGACTTGCAGATATGAGGGTACTTACAGGCTCTTTCGGTGTGGCGGGATTCACAACTTTGTGGCAATTAAATGCAATTATTGTGATGAGATCATCCGTCAGTTCTATGCCACGATTTGCATTCCTCCAGATTTTCTCGGCTCACTGGATGGCGAGGCTGTGAAGTATTCTTGCACAAAGCGCTTTTGAACATGCATTGAATATCCGATCAAGCGAATATGAGAAAATCTATGATGGAACGATTCTCCCTATTTCGGCTGGTGAATTTTATGACACCACACGAGATTTGTCCTGGTAAGATCACGGGACTTCTTCCTATTCGGCTTGGTAAATAGGATCATCAATCATACCATGTTACCTAAGAGTGGGAATTATGATGCCATTAGAGGACATGTTTGGAATATATTGGAATGCATCATGCATGGTAGAAAGTTTGATGTTGTGGATGTTATCATAAGGGAGATAGCAGGAACAAAGAATGATCGAGTCAAGAGAATAAACTTTGCACCTTACATTATGGCTTTGATCGTTAAACAAAGCTGGATATAATGGAGCTTTACCTTGACACATAAAGCCTATAAACCAAGAGAGGGTCCTCCTATTCCTGCCAATCTTAGGCGTGCTCCAGCAGAAGTACCTGAAGCTGCACCTCCTGCTGCTCCTCCTGCTGCTCCTCCACAAGGTATAGCCACTATGGATCAGATTTATGCCACCTTGTTGGAGATGAGAGCATCCCAGGATACCTTCCAGGCAGCGACCACCTCTAGGCTGGATGCGTTTGGCGGCAACCACTTCGGACTCGGCGCCTACTCTGCCCGGCCTTAGCGCTTTCGGCCAGTTCGCGAACAGTTTCCTCCACATTCGGTATGGGCCAGCGTCGCTTCGCTCTCCTCACGGTGGTCATCCTGTTGCTCCTCCTGCTGCTCCTCGATCGATCATCCTCAAGACCCTCCTGTTTGAGCGATAGTCGTTTGTTTATTTAGGTCATTAGACCTTGTATGCAAAATTGTAATATCTTATGACGACTTGGTTGTATGACTTTCATTTTGGCTATGCTATCTTATGCTACTCTGTGTGAGAACATGTTTTTATGTCATGATTTTTATTTTGCATGAGATGTGGATGAGATGTGATTATGAATGAAAATGTTTATGGTTGATTAAATCTTCTTGTCTCCTGTCGTGGATGTCCATTTTTACAAGAGATACTCTGCCAAATTTTTTTTTTAAAATCTCTCTCAAGCATTGTTCTTTATGTTCTCTCAACATAGTTTGTGAATATTATTAAAATGAGAGATTATCTATATTTCTTTTCAAAAGGGGAGGTTAGTTGAATATGTTTCAACTATCATTTCAAATGGTTCTCAATGTTTTGATTTAAAATGGGAGAATGTTATGATCAATAGGTATGTAACCTATCCTTGTTTCTCCTCTCATATCTTGAGAACAAAATTCCCCCTTGGTCATATAAGTTCAATTCATACTTTTTGTGACCTACCTCATTGTTTTTGCAAGTGGTATTGATTTGCAAATACTCTTTTTGGCTAAGATTTGTCTTGTGTTTTTGGGTGATTTATGCCAAAAGGGGGAGAATGTTTTTATTATCAATATTCTTCATTTGGATATGTTTGATTTGTTTAGACATACCAAAGAGGAAAATGCATGCATTAGATGTGTAAGGGGGAGAATGTTTTCACATGCATTTTGTTTAATGCTTTATGTTTCACCTCATATGATGCATAGACATAGTTCATTAGTTTAAATTCTTATCTTATGTCTATGAATATCCAAATGTTGTCATTGATAATGGATTTGTCATCAATCACCAAAAAGGGGGAGATTGAAAGATCTAGACCCGCCATTATGAGTTAATGGAGTGTTTTGGTGATTAATGACAAATCCAAATATGAGACTAACTCTTTTATCAATTATTATCTTTGTGTAGTCTCATTTGGATATAGAGGTGAAATACAACGAGGTATGCAATCGACATCTCAATTTTATATATTCTTTGCATTTCTCGGATCCAAAATATAGGATTGAACTCAACCTTAAGTTAAACTTGAATATGTGCATATGACCTCATTACACATTTGTGTATGCACACATTTAGGGAGTTTTATCCTATACTTTGTGGTTTCATTAGTATTGATCCATATTCCATTTTCCACATATACTAAGGATCTTTACGTTGAAACAAAACCTTTGAGTATACAAAACTTGTGTAGTTCAGTATATACTCATGTTATGAGTATATAGAACTTGTGTAGTTCTTGTATACTCATGTTAGAAATATAGATAACTTGTGTAGTTTATATACTCAATTGTTCTCTCATTTATCATCATTAAATTTATGAAAATTTAAGTGGTTATCATCAATTACCAAAGAGGAAAGATTGAGGTATCTTGTCCCACCATTATGAGTTAATGGTATGGTGTGGTAATTAATGATGATCACATTGTGGAACTAACATTTTCCATGAGTTGGATATACATGTTATGTTCGGGATGATGAAGACTTGGGATGATCATGAGTTGATCATCAAGTCAAGAGCTTAGTGTAAATGATGCATCATGAGTTGATGCTTATCAAGAAGAGATGATCATGAGTTGATCATCAAGACAGAGAAGACCCATCATGTGTTGATGGAGGTCAAGTGAAGGATTGCATCATGTGTTGATGCATGTGAAGACTCGGGATGGAGAAATCATCATGTGTTGATGATGTTCAAGACAAGATCCGAAGTGAAGAAATCATCATGAGTCGATGAGTGTCAAAGTTAAAGACCGGACTTGAAGTGTTGATGTGCGTCATCAAGCTTCAAGAAGATGCAAGGCAAAGGTATGACTAGCTAGGGCTAAGGATGTGTTCCTAGTCTTTTCGGTCTTGGTGTTTGGTTGGAAGACCGGATTGCTAGTATAGGTTGCCGTACTATTAAGAGGGTCTTATCTAGTAGTTTGAGTTAGTCATGTGTTGATAGCTCACTATATTTGCTCTAGCTCATCTATGCATGGAGCTATTATTTGCGAATGTGTTTTGCAAATAGCCGATGCTCATGCATTCAACCCTTGTAGCATGTGACTTAAGTTTGCAAATCGTTTTGCAAATGGTGTAAGTCCATGTACCTTTTCCTTGTGGTATGATTCCAAAAGTTGGCAAATGTGTTTTGCAACTTGTTGGGAATCTTGCTTGTGACTCTTGTTGGCATAGCTTGTCAATTAGCAAATGTGTTTTGCAATTGAAGTTGTTGAAAAAGCCATTTCGACTTACATCGGGAAAATCGGAAGTTCGGTAGTTTAACGGCGGAAGTTCCGCACTCCGACGATCCGATTTTCGCGGCTTGATTTTTCCGAGCGGTCGGTTTAGGGACTTAGCCGATTTTCCAAGTGCGGAAGTTCGGAGTGTATTGGCGGAACTTCCGATATATCGGATGCTCGAAATCCGCGGTTGGTTTTTCGAGAAGCACCATTTTGGGGACTTAGCCAAAATTCGAGTGCGGTCGTTCGCTATGTGTTGGCGGAACTTAGAAGAATCGGAACTTCGATGTTTAGTTGGCGGTAGTTCGCGACTAAAAATCAAGCGGCTAGTTTCTCGTCGACATAGCCGTTGCGGTGCCTTTTCTCTCTCTGCGGTAGTTAGGCCTTTGTGCGGCGGAACTTCCGATTTCCTGATTTTGAGGTTTGTCTCCCAACGGCTAGTTTTTGTGTGTGGGCTATATATAGCCACCTTGGCGGTTGTGGGAGGTTCTTTGAAGTTGCTTAGAACTATTGTGAACTCTTTGTGAGCCTCTTGAGCTAAGAGCAAACCTCTATTCTCTTTTGTGCATGTGTTGCACTTGGTGAGATTAGAGAGTAAACCCTAAGTGCATGTGTTGCCTTAGGTAGTGGATTGTGTATCCACGTGGCGTTGACACTTGATTAGTTCAAGTGAAAGTTCGGATTTGTTACTCTTGGTGTTTGCAGACACCTAGGCGGCGTGGAGGCGTCGTGCTCGGTGACCTTCTCAAGAAGCTTGTGAGAAGGCCGACGGTTGTGAGTGGTTTGGTGCTCGCCATCTCGGAGTGGAGGAAGAGCAACCATAGTTGAGCGAGTGTTGGTTCGGTTTGGAACCGGTCCAAGTGTTGGACTTACCTCGGAGGTGTGTGCTCATTTGAGGCCGGTCCAGCGGGTTGGGCTTACCTCAACGTGGATTAGGGAGACCGGCAAGTCTCCGAACACCACGGTAAAACATAATCGTGTCATCCTGTGTTTACTTGTGCTTTACTTTGAGCAATTTACATTCTTGCTTTAATTGCTTATATATCTTGTATGATTGCTCATATTGTATTGTGTTCATATTGTCGGTGCACTTACTTGAGCCTAGTTGATTTAGGTTTTAATTGTGCAAAACCAATTCGCTATTAGCTTCCGCATTTATTTATTGGTTTAGCCCGATAAAGTTTTTAAAACCGCCTATTCACCCCCCTCTAGTCGGCCACCTCGATCTTACAGGGAGTACATGACTTGCCCCGTGCATGCGACTGTGGAGGCAGTGAGGACACACTTCGTCGCGTACCTTTTGTTCCTATTCGAATGGATATTGTTTCCAACGACTCAGGGAGACTGCGTGTACTCGAGTTACATCCATCTGACAAAGTCTTTGGTGGACGCCTGGCCCGACGAGGTTCCACAGTACAGTTGGGGCTCCGTAGTGCTCCGCGTCACTTACCGAGGCTTGTGCGATGCCTCTCAGCACAGTACAGACAGGGAGCCAGTCCTCGCGGTATGCTACACCCTGCTACAGCTATGGTCGTGGGAGCACTTTCCAATTGGTCGATAGTATTTATGCAGCACTGTGCACTTTTACCAGTTGACCAACGAGCTTTACGGGAACGCTGGAGGCGACGACCCCGTTGACGGGTCCCGCTACCTCGCGGACGCGAATTTTCTTCAACCTAATTGCGATTTAGTCACAGGTTATATTTGGATGTTTTGGCTGTCATTCCCCTCACTCTTCACTTACTATTCTCCTTTCTTTCGGTCTTAAACGGGATGTCTACGGCCTCATCAAACTTTCTAGTGAGCAGGCAATTAGAAACACTACGGCAGCACTTGGTTTGCCCTCGTTGCAGGGATCCGGTGAATGTGTTCACCTTCCATACGCCAACGAATCCATCATGAGTGTTCATGAAGTGTTCAAATCTTACGGTAACTTGTGTCTGATCATCCCTAATGAATTTCATTCGAAACAGCATGTTTTTTTCACTTGCAGTTGCAATTCTTTTTACAGAACACAACATGTCGGTTCTGGCTGTGGGCTGATGAAGCTGTGCCAGAGGTTCGAGACATTACAATGCAAATTGTTGTCTTGCAAGAAGACACCCGTGGTGTTGCTGCATTTCGTCAAGTGCCTCGACCCTCTGATCAACCAATGGAAAATAAAGATAATGTGCTTAAAGGACTGGACGAAAGGATGGAAAGAGTGGAGAAAATACTTCAGAAATTAGTTAAGATATCTAGTTTTGTAGTTTTTCTTCTATTATTTCTTGTTCTTACCAAGTAGAAGTTTAGTTCTAATAAGATTGTAGTATCCACTCCTTATCTATGCATCACTGCACTACGTGATGTATGCCTTTGCGATGTTGTTGTACTCTTTTATATCATGTATGCCTTTGTCTAATTCCGTTATGAATACTTTGTGTGCGAATCCATCAAACCCTAATTTCCAAAACCTACATTCCAAATTTTGCAGACCTAAATCTGTAATATTGCAGACAATTTCAGAATACTTAGTTTTCGCAATGACAAGACCGCACGACTGATCTTGCAAAGCAGAACGTGTCCACTATCTGCAAAAGAAGACGTGACAACACTCTGTCTCGTAAGATTTTCAGACCGAAACGGCAACACTCTGCAAAATTGGATATGACTTCTCTTTGCAAAGCAGGACGTGAGCACCATTTGCAAAGTAAGACGTGACAACACTCTTCCTCGTCAGCTTTTCAGACTGAAAGGACACCACTTTGCAAAGTAGGGCATGACTTCTTCCTGTAAAGCAGGACGAGACATGACTCTGCAAAGCAACAAGTGACAACACTCTGCCTCGCCAGCTTTTCAGACCGAAAGGACAGCACTCTGCAAAGTAGGACATGACTTCTCTCTGCAAAGCAGGAGAGACATGACTCTGCAAAGCAAGACGTGACAACACTCTGTCTCTGCAGCTTTTCAGACCGAAAGGACAGGACATCACTCTGCAAAGTAGGACGTGACTTCTCTCTGCGAAGCAGGACGAGACAGGACTCTGCAAAGCAATACGTGACAACACTCTGCCTCGCCAGCTTTTCTGACCGAAAGGACATCACTCTGAAAAGTAGGACATGACTTCTCTCTGCAAAGCAAGACGTGACAGGACTCTGCAAAGCAAGACGTGAAACACTCTGTCTCCGCAGCTTTTCACAGCGAAAGGACAACACTCTGCAAAGTAGGACGTGACTTCTCTCTGCAAAGCAGGATGAGACATGACTCTGCAAAGTAAGACGTGACAACACTCAACCTCGTTAGCTTTTTAGATCAAAAGGACAACTCTCTGAAAAATGGGACATTGCTTCTCTCTGCAAAAAGATAAGACAACACTCTGCCACGCCGGCTACTCACGTGAATTTAACCACACCATGCTAACCCTATGGCTTATAAAAGGAGGTGGAAGACATCTAGAAGAGAAAACCACACAACCAAACCCAACACTACACCAGAGCTTGATTCACCACGCCGAGATGGACAAATAAACAGGCAATGGGACGAGATCCGCGATCTAGCAAGGGCTTCTACAGCACGGGGCGAACAAGCTAGGGCTGCTGCGGCCCGGGTTCGGCAAGAGCAGCTTTTCAGTATGGCAGCTCTCCGCAATGAAGCCCCCCGTAGTAGCAACCCCTGCCAGAACGTTCCAACCGAGCCTTCGCCGCAACACCTACCAGAGGGGGAGACGCCTTCCCTCTGTTGGTGCAGGGACACATGCAAGTTCTCCAAATCCAAGCACCGGCTCAGCCTCAGCATGCGTTTCTAGGGTTGTCCCAACTACTCCTCTGACTATCCCGACCGTCGTTGGGATGCGAGCAGCTATCGACAGCCGATAAAGACCACTTACAGTAAGTTCCCCTACCAATTCTCTTTCGAAGTACGCACTAACAATCTCCCCCATCTACCCGTAGTCCCCGGAGCTGCTATGTGGCTACCGCAAGTGGATCGAGCTAGAGATCCACCCACGCGACCAGTGGAGAATCGACTTCGAGGAGTGGAATGACGAAAGGGCACGCGGGCTCCGGGAGGAGGAGTGTCGAACTTAAGAGCGCAACTAGCATATCCGGTGGGAGACACAGACCTATCTTGAGGCGTGCAGGTGCAGGGAGCGCGACATGCGAGAGGGAGCGCGAGAAAAAGCGGAAAATGGCGGCCGAGGTCAGGGTGGTCGGCGAGGAGTACAACGCCAAGCTCAGAAGGAAGAGCAAATGGCCCCGGTCTACGCAGTAGGTTGGGCTATTCTGTAGTAGTCCCCCCTCCTACTCAACATGTTTTTACTATCCCTTAAAGTCATGCGTACTTACATGGTCCAGAGGCTTGTGTCGCAATGTACCGTAGTAGTAGCATGCATGACTAAAGCAATTAGCTGAACCATCGTGCTATGTGACCACATGTAACATGCTTATGTCCGTGGACTGTAATATAGTTATGGTTCTGTGCCTCCGCTGAGCCATCAAAGCAATACTAATTTTTGAAACATTTTGTCCTAATTTTTGAGAAATAACAATTGTGTAAGGAATCTGAAAAATTATGTAAAAATTACACAATCAAGTCCACTGTGTAAGGAGTTTGAATTTTTTTAAATAATTTTTGGACCTCATTTTCTATATTACAAAATCCGTACAAACATTATATTTAAATAAATTGTGTAGAAAAAATAATAATGGATAAAATTTTGAAAATATTACACAAGAAAGAACACTATGCCGGGAGGCTTCACAAAAAATTTCATAATTTTTTGAGCCCATTTTATATTTTTCAAAATACCTCCAACAAATATTATTAAATACATTTTTCAAAAAAACGTGCTTCGCTACAATACTCCAACATGCTGCCGTCGGGGATGGGAGCACCTAGGTGCTGCCATCCCCGACGATAGCAACTCGATTCTTCTTTATGCGGGATGGCGGCAACTAGGTGTCTTGGTCCCGCGGCAACAACTCGATTCTTTTAGTCCTCGGTCGTAGCATGTACTGTCAGGGGGCAAATTTTGGAATTTCGCAGTTATGAGGGCCACTTTTGGAATTTTCACAAGCTACAGGGCTAATTCGGTCCTCACTTCGAGTCAGGGAGCCGTCTGCTCCTCACGGAGGAGTGGGCTGCACGTGTACGACAGCGCGAGCAGGCCCGATGCTCATCTGGGGGCGGCCACAACGACAACCGAAGCCGCGAAACCAAGGACGGCGACAACTCTGAAGAACACGACATGACCAAGGTAAAATGTTACAATTGTAACAAGATGGGTTATTTCTCCAGGGATTGCCGTGCACCACACCGTGAGCGCAAGGAATGCGCCAATGTGGTAGAGGTCGACGACGATGAGCCGACACTGCTATTGGCACGAGCGAGCACGCACGAAGATGAAGTACCAGCACTGCTGATGGCGCATGTGAGCACCATCACTGAGATCACAATGGGCGCCACCGAGCATCACGCTGAACGAGGGACAAGCAACCTCAGATACAAGGAGAACTTCACTGAGATGGATTCCAACGTAAAATGATATGTCAAGTTTGGGGACGGCTCCGTCATTTGAGATCAACAAGATTAGGGGGTGATTTGTTGAAATAATCTTGTTTAGTTAACTTCTGTTGTAACGAAGTGATGCATTGTTTCATTTCCTAAAGAAGTGACGCATTGTTTCGCTAAGTGACGCATCACTTGATAGTGGAGGTCGCGTGAAGTTGTAAAGCACAACCTAAAGTTCATTATTATGTGCATTGTTCTTTGCATTATTCTTCTTCCCAAAAGAATTTATTGGCAAGAGAACTAGACTTGGTGTATTTTGTGATCGCTTGTGTGTAAACACCTAGTGTGTTTTCTAACATTATCTGCTCCGACTCCTATTGCACCTGGGGGCTAACTGACAGCTGCTTCCTCCGAAACGCCCGCCGCCGCCGCCGCAAACCTAGAACTACCACCACCACCAATAATGATGATGCAGCTTCTACTCATGATTATGACGAGGAGGAGCAGACAAAGAAAGACGCATAATCATCACAATTCGATAATAACAATGGCGTTCGTGGTAATGATCTTGATTCTAACCCAGCAGCTATAGATTCAAGAAGTAGCTCTTCAGATGACAAATAGGACGAGTCATCGCCGTCGATGTTGACCGCGAAGACGACAGATGATGATCATGAACCACCGGCGGCTGCTCCTGCAGCGCTGATGAAGGAGGAGGAGAAGAGGTACGAAAGCAGTTGAGGAGCTTCTTCTTCATGCCGTACCGGGCGCGACGGGTGGCCGGTCGGACGTTGGACTTAATATTGACAAGTTTAGGATCATGGGAGTTAGAGGTGGCTGAGTTAGTGTTACTGCATGCAGTCGGTGCAAGAATTAGTTCGGTACGTGAGTGCATGTAGTGGAGATGCATGTGGCCTACATGCATGTGGAGTCAAGCATGATGTGAAAATAGGATTTAGGATAGTGGGTTGAGTTTAGCTACAAGGAATTAGTCCTGGTAGTTTTGCATGCTTGGCTTAATGGAGCGTATCTCCAGAAGCTAGTGGCATAGATTGTAGAGCGGCAGGCCACCGCAAGTGTGTGTGTGTGAGAGTATAAATACATATGTACTTAACTTGTTTCAACCGAGAGGAGTGAATAAGAGAACATGAGTGTGTCGTGAAAACCACTTGTGTTCTTACTCCCATGTGTGTGTATGTGTGTTCATAATACATTTGTGTGTATACATATCTTCGATAGAGATTGTGAGATGGGAGTTGAGAGATTCAATTCCAACAATTGGTATCAGAGCGAGGTGCGAGGAGAAGTTGCCCGGCGATGACTCGCCAGTCGACGTGATGGTGTACGCAGTAGCGCGACCGGGGCTTGCGAAGACTCGGCATCTTGGAGGCCACGAACGACGAGGCCGGCGTGGTGTGGCGATGACTCGGCGTCTTGGAGGCCACAAACGACAAGGCCGGCGTGGTGTGACGACGACGGGTGCATCAACTGCAGACTCCATGAGTGGAGGCTAGGGGGTGGCGCAACAGCAAACTCTATGCGAGGTAGAGGCCGCTGGTGGCGGCAGACTCCAAGCGAGATGGAGGCCGGCGGTGGTGGCCGCAAGGTGCCCACGGAGGAGTCATCGATTGGCGGTGAGAGACCGCATACAATGTTGTCTCGCATGCGTTGGAGGCCATGAGTAGTGGTGTGAGGCCACTACAAGATGAATATCGACGTTGGGAAGGCGTCGTCCATAAGATGAAGATGCAGCCCCGCGTGGCAAGAGGTTGCGAGCGATCTACAACGGTGAGACGACATATCAAGATTAGGGGGGAATTGTTGGACTTAATCTTGACAAGTTTAGGATCATGAGAGTTAGACGTGGCTGAGTTAGTGGTACTACATGCAGTCGGCGCAAGAATTAGTTGGGTGCATGAGTGCATGTAGTGGAGATGCATGTGGCCTACGTGCATGTGGAGTCAAGCATGATGTGAAAATAGGATTTATGATAGTGGGTTGAGTTTAGCTACAAGGAATTAGTCCTGGTAGTTTTGCATGTATGGCTTAGTGGAGCGTATCTCTAGAAGCTAGTGGCATAGATTGTGGAGCGGCAACAGGCCACCACAGGGGTGTGTGTCGCCAAAACCACTTGTGTTCTTCCTCCTAGATGTATGTATGTGTTCATAATACATGTGTGTGTATACATCCTCTGTGATAGAGATTGTGAGATGGGAGTTGAGAGATTCAATTCCAACACCGGAGTTGCTGCACGGGGTTCGAGCTGTCCATGAGTGTCGCCGACACCCGTACCATCGTCTGTTGGAAATAATCCTGTGTGGACCCGAGTTTCCGATTGTACAAGATTGAGTCCGAATTGATTCCTCCCAATTGTTTCCTGTTTTATGCTTTCTATAAGTAGTTAGAACCTACTATATCCTCTGTAATTGAGTACTATAAATTGAGGTAGAGAATAGAAGAGAAAATTACCCCAAGCAAACATATTGCTTCTCTCTGTTCTTTCAAGAACCAACATCTGGTATCAGAGCAAGGTATATGCCCAAGTACCCTCGACTAAACCCAATGTCGATCGTTCCTCGAGGCAGGCGGCAGGAGAGCGGCGGTGGTCAAGCTTAAGATCCGCCACCGACGGCGACAAACTACATGTGCTGGGTGATTCGGGTGCAAGCGATGATGGAGGATCAAGGTGTTTGGGAAGCAGTCGAGCCGGCGTGGTCGTCGACACGAAGAAGGACAAGAAGGCCATTCGAGGAAGCCGTGGGGCGACTGAAGACTTATGAAGAGCGTACACGCCCACGCGCGTCAAGCGGCAACAACAACAACAATGGCGACAGCCAACTCCTGCTTACTCAGGCTGAGTGGCATGCACAGCAGAAGAAGGATGGTGGTAACTCCTCATCGAGCAATAAGGGCAAATACAATGCTCCGGCAGATAGCAGCAACCGCGGCCGGGGTGGACGTGGACGCGGTAGAGGTCGCGGCAAGGGCGACCACGGCGGGACGCCGCACAAAGATGGCGCGAGTGGTTTCAGCGGCGGTGGCCGTGACAAGAGCCACATCCGCTGTTTTAACTGTGACAAGATGGGCCACTATGCATCTGAATGCAGGGCCCCAAAGAAGGAGGAGGAGGTGCACCTCACGCGTGCAGACGACACCAAGCTGGCCCTGATGCTCGCGGTGTCGGAGGAGATGGTGCCGAAACAGCGGGAGCAACAGGATGTCGTCCTACTGAGCAAGGAGAAGATGAGGCCGGAGGAGAAGGCTGCTTCCTGTCATGTATGGTACTTGGACAACGGGGCGAGCAACCACATGACCGGCGACAGGGCGAAGATCCGCGAGCTGGACAAAAATATCACCAGCAAGGTCAAATTCAGCGACGGCTCGACGGTGCAAATTATGGGCAAGGGATCAATCCTGTTTGGCTGCAGGAATGGGGATCAGTGGCTGCTCCAGGAGGTATATTACATCCCGAGGCTCCGAAGCAACATCGTGAGCATCGAACAACTAACCAAGACCGGCCACAAAGTGATCATGGACGAGGACGCCCTGCAGGTGCTCGACAAAAGTCATGCGAGGCTGCTCATGAAGGTGAGGCGCACTGCAAATCACCTTTATCAAATTGAGTTGCATCAGGCGGAGGCTGTGTGCCTCCTAGCGAACCTTGAAGATCCGGCGTGGCTATGGCATGCCAGGCTTGGCCATGTCAACTTCCACGCTATGAAGCTCCATGTTGACAAGGAGATGGCAGTGGGCGTGCCGCCGATCACGCACCCGAACCAGCTGTGTCAAGGGTGTTTGGTGGCGGCGGTGAGGCATCGATTCAGGTAGCAAATTACAGTATGAGGGCCGCTTGAGCTGTTACATGCTGACCTCTGTGGTCCGATCACACCTTCGAGCCTCGCCGGTAACAACTACTTCATGTTAATCGTTGATGATTACTCTAGGTGGATGTGGCTGTACATGATCAAGACGAAGGACCAAGCTTGCTCTGTGTTTTGAAGATTCAAATTGCAGGTCGAGAACACGAGCGAGCGGCGCATCAAGACGTTGAGGACTGATCGCGGTGGGGTGTTTCTCTCCGCTGAGTTCAACCGGCTCTGCGAGGAGGCCGGGATCGAGCGGCACCTCACCGCGCCATACATGCCACAACAAAACGGCGTGGTGGAGCGGAGGAACAGGACCATGATGGCGATGGCGAGGTCCCCTCTCAAGAGCATGAACGTGCATGGAAGGTTTTGGGGGGAGGCGGTGCGGCACGCGGTGTACCTGCTAAATCGCTTGCCGACGAAGGCGCTAGGCGAACGCACTCCGTTCGAGGCCTGGAACGGAAGGAAGCCGCATCTGGCACACCTTCGTGTGTTCGGTTGCACGGCACACGCGAAGGTGACAACGCCACACCTGAAGAAACTCGACGACCTAAGCCAGCCGATGGTGTACCTTGGCGTCGAGGATGGCTGCAAGGCGCACCGCCTGTTTGATCCACGGCGCGGAAAAATTCATGTAAGTCGTGATGGAAAATTTGAAGAAAAGCTGGAGTGGTGCTGGAGTACAGGTGCAGGCGGTGGGGATCCATCGGATTTCGTCGTCGCGGATGAATGCGGCACTAAGCCAACAGAGGGCGACTTTGCGCCGCCTGTGGGTGGAATGGTAGGCGAGTCAGCGCCCGCGGCACAAGTTCACCCAGCCCTTTCATCGACTCTGCTGGCCGGCGAGGTGACGCCGAGAGGGCTAAGAACTGTGGCGCGTCGGCCGCGCACGCACGGCAAAGATCCTCCCCATCCCCCACCAGTCCGGTGGTGACGACGCCCCCTGGATCGTTTGCAGATGGTCTTGCCACGCCTGCCGCAGTTGGGGTCACACCACTGCTGGGTGGAAGCGGCAGCACCGATGATGGACCTGTTCGCTACAGGCACATCGACGACATCATGAGAGATGCTCGAATGGTGGAGCTTGATGAGGAGGATATGGAAGAAGAGGCCATGCTCGTAGAGACGGAGGAGCCGTCCTGCTACCACGAGGCCGCTGGGCAGCAAGCCTGGGAGGACGCCATGGCCAAGGAGATTGAGTCCATTGAGAAGAATGAGGCTTGGACTCTCACGGCCACTACATTTGGACACAAGCCAATTGGGCTCAAATGGGTCTACAAACTGAAGAAAAACTCAGATGGAGACGTGATCAAGCACAAGGCAAGGCTAGTCGCGAAAGGATATGTGCAGCGACAAGGAATTGATTTTGAGGAGGTGTTTGCACCGGTGGCCAGACTTGATACCGTGCACGTCTTCCTTACCATCGCTGCCAATCGCGGCTGGCAAGTTCACCACCTCGATGTCAAGTCTGTCTTCCTGAATGGAGAACTCGAGGAAGAAGTATATGTTGCCCAACCAGAGGGATTCACAGTGAAGAACAAGGAGCACTTGGTGCTTAAGTTGAGCAAGGCGCTCTATGTGCTCCGGCAGGCACCACGGGCCTGGAACATGCGACTTGATAGAAGCTTGAAACAGCTCGGTCTTGTGAAGTGTGCTCAAGAACAGGCTGTGTACACAAGAGGAATAGGCCGGGCAGGAGTCATAGTCGGTGTATATGTTGATGACCTCATTGTGACAGGAGAAGACCCGGGTGCGATCGCGGCGTTCAAGCGGCAGATGATGTCTGAATTCGAGATGAGTGATCTCGGATTACTCAATTACTGTCTCGGGATTGAGGTCAAGCAAGGAGAAGACGACATCACAATCAAGCAGGAAGCTTACGCCAAGAAGGTGCTGACTCAATTCAGGATGATTGAGTGCAATTCCACCAAGTTCCCTATGGAGCCGAGATCACAGCTGTACAAGGACACTGATGGACAACCGGTGGATGCAACGGAGTATCGTCGTGCTATTGGTTGCCTCAGGTACTTACTTCACACACGACTAGATCTCTCCTTTGTTGTCGGGGTGGCGAGCAGATTCATGGAGAGACCCACTGTGATGCATCACAAGGCGGTCAAGCAAATCCTCAGGTATGTGAACGGGACTGTGGGTTATGGTCTTGTGTATACCAGAGGAGGAGATGCTGAGGTGATCACAGGGTACACTGATAGCGATCTGGCCGGCGACAACGATGACAGGAAGAGTACCGAGGGCATGGCGTTCTATGTCAACGAATGCCTAGTGTCATGGAACTCGCAGAAGCAGAAAACAGTAGCCTTGTCATCATGTGAAGCCAAGTTCATGGCGGCAACGGCGGCAGCATGCCAAGCGTTGTGGCTCAGAAGCTTGTTGGGCGAGCTGACCGGGAAGGAGAGTAGCGTGGTGAAGCTGTTTGTTGACAATAAGTCCGCGATCGCATTAATGAAGAATCCTGTATTCCATGGACGCAGCAAGCATATCGACATGAGGTTCCATTTTATACGTGAATGCATCAAGGGAGGACAGATCGTTGTGGAGTTCATTCGCACAGATGAGCAACGAGCTGATGCACTGACGAAGGCGTTGCCGGCGACGAAGCTGGCAACAATGCGGCACCTGCTAGGTGTTCGTGATCTTGGGCCACATCAGGATTAAGGGGGGGTATGTTGGAAATAATCATGTGTGGACCTGAGTTTCCGATTATACAAGATTGAGTCCGAATTGATTCCTTCCAATTGTTTCCTGTTTTATGCTTTCTATAAGTAGTTAGAACCTACTATATCCACTGTAATTGAGTACTATAAATTGAGGAGGAGAATAGAAGAGAAAATTGCTCCAAACAAACACATTGCTCCTCTCTGTTCTTTCAAGAACCAACATCGTCGACGTGCTGTGGCAGGACAGAACGCGGTGGCACGGGGCGCCGTCGACATCCCTCATCCCCTTCGAGATCACCAACGCACACGAGTTCTTCCCGGAGCAGTACGTCGTCGACATGGTGGTGCCCAGCGACGATCCTCCTCCTGCAGCTCACGCTGATGCCGCTGTTGAGGTTGTCGATGTCACTGGTGGTCTGGTGTTGACGACGATGGGTTAGCTACTAATGACGATGAAACTGCTAGTGCTGATGCTGCCGTTGAGGTTGTCGATGTTAATGGTGTTAACGATGCTGACGCTGAGGCTGTTTGGATCGACGACGAGGCACGTCGGCGTCGTCAGAACCTTCAACGCCGAGGACAGGACAGTGCGCGTGTCGTCGACGGTGGTGGAAGCACATAAGCGATACTACCAGCACAGGACAGCAACAACAACAAGAAGGCGGCGGCCGTGGCAGCCGGCGACGATCTTGCATGGGTCGGGCGTACTGTACGTTTACTTTCATAATGGGCACGTCCAAGTGAAGTGGGGGCGACGGCAGCACGTCAACGGTATGGTCGTGCATCTTCTCTTACTACTCCCTCCGATCGATCTCTCAAACAGATGTCATTGAGAATACATGCTGGCTACTGTCAACATTTAACTTTGACCATTAGTACACGGAGAAGTATCTGGATTTGTTAGATGAAAATGATATTAGCATATTTTTCACCGAAAGCAACTTCCATATAATTATATTTTTACATACTTTTTGATAACATATAATTGGCTAGAAAAGTTACCGGGCGAAGCTGTGTTTTGGAGACCATAATAATGCACTTAATACTAATCATGTCATCTCTAGTCGACTGCTAATCAGCTCATAAACTGCATGTGTTGGTGGATGATGTTTTAGGTGCACCCTCATGAGATCGGCGTTGTCAACCAACAGTACTTCACGCTAGGGATCTTTTTACCGGCTGATAATTGGCAAAAGCGGTTTTACCGGTGGGGTCGGTAAATCTACAAACTAGCCTTGAAATTGACAGTTTGGATGAATTATATATAAAAAATTGAATTTATTTGAATTTTTCTCAAACTTGATTTTTCAATTTAAATTCAAAAAAAATTAAAAAATTTGGCAGAAAATTTCCGTTTTTCAACCTCACCAGCCACCCCCGGTAAAAATATTTCTCTGGTAATAAATCCTTGCTCACGTATCTGCAGGCTGAGATGGGCGATTGGGACAACCACGATGAGGCGACACAAGATGGCGCGCCTCAAGAGCGACCGTCGGCTGCTGCCAATACGGTATCGATCTGTCTGACATCAACGTAATTATACATATCCCCTTATTATGGCTTACTAATCAATTCATGTGTATCTGGTTCCACAAAACCGGGCCGAGGTGAGCAACCGTAGCAATGCCGGAAGAGTCGAAGGCGGCGATGGTTCGACAGCGATGGGCCGGGTGGGTGCTGCCGTCCGGTCAGTGTTCCGACTGGCACACCAAGTGTTAGTTCGAGGTAAGAGGTATCTGATGAATAGGTCGTCATCATCGTCAAGCCCATAATTACCTGCAGCTATGGCTAACAACGTGGAAGCGCCCGTGCCCGATCCTACTATTGGAAATGTGGACAATAGTTTAATTTCAGATTTAATTATGAGGCAAAGATCACAAATAACTAGAGATACATAAACCGATACTAACAGCAGACAACTCATTGCACTTCTAAATATACTTAACAAAATGATTACATCAGAAAAACTGGTAGTACGATCAACTTACAGTCGGACGTGATGAAGAACAGGAAGCAGTGCAGACTTGATGCAGTGCAGATCGTACATGTCGCAGTGAAACAAGTAGTCGTAGGATGCAATGCAGAGAGCGGTCGCGCAGATGCGCTGCCAAGAAACCTTATTGCTGCCCCGTGCAGGTGAACTCTGCTGCAATGGTTCGGAGATATACGTTCACCATCCTTCCCGGTGCACGTCGAGGAGAAGGGACGACTTAGTTCGATAGCTCAATTCCTCAGCACAGTACGACCACACTGGTCTAAGGATCCGACTACTATTTTTTCCTATAATATTGGTTTATGCCTTCGACCACAATGGTCTATAGTTTCGATCAGATTATTTTAACCATACTGGTCTATGCCTTTGAGCACAATGGTCTATGGCTTCGACCAGATTATTTTGACCATACTGGTCTATGCCTTCGACCATACTAGTTTATGGCTTTGACCAGATTATTTCGACCATACTAGTATATGACTTCGACCACATTAGTCTAAGGTTTCGACTATCTTGGTCTAAAACCCTGATATGATACTTCGACCACCCTGGTCTAAGATTTTGACCACATTGGTCCTAAGACTTCTGGTCTAAAACTTCGACCATCTGGTCTAAGACTTTGACCACACTGGTATAAGGCCCCTGGTCTAAGAATTTGCATGCTTTGAAATTTTAGGAATGCATGAGCCTTTGCACATATGTTCCCAATTCCAACAATCCCCCACCAATTCCAAAGCAAGTAGCAAAAATGAATTATAAAGATTATTGTACTGAAACGTTATTGATATAGCAGTCTTTCAGTGTAAGCCCTGTACGGGTTGAATTTGCACCTAGAATAACAAGATTCATCTTCTCACAACTGATGAATGGACTATGTGTTGAATTCACTGTCTTTCGTGATTAAATTTCACTTGAAATCTCAACTGATACTAGGCTGTCAAAGAAGTAAGCCTAACAGAGCATTATTTGGTCATGCTCCCTTATCTGCTCATAAGCTTTCTAGAGAATGTCATATTCTCGTGAACTACGACTTTACAGTTAAGCTCAAATAGGTGTATTCATTTTAGGTATCTTGTAGGCTAATACAATTTTTCCTCATTGGACACTAGAATACATTAAGACTTTAAGTCATCCTTCTATATAGCTGAGAGTACTTTGTCTATTAGGACATAGGTACACATATTATTATGATGTACTCTTTTTTTCAAACATCAACTTGTTTTTTCCATTGCCTAAGTCATGGGATCTTCGATCAAAAAGGTATGGGTTACTGTTGAGTTGCAACTCCAATGAGCCTCATTCTCATGTCCATAGACGAAACGAAAATTACCTTATGTGCTAGCCCCTTTATGAAAGGGTCTGCCAGATTTTTTTTCAGTGCTAATATAATTCACAGTAATCACTCTAGACTTCCTTAGTCAGTGGCAAAATCCCGCCATGAAGCAAGAAGGTTGGCAACAATACCTGCAACCACAAACTTAGGAGGCAAAACACAACTCAGATGGGCCAAAACTTGACCATTGTCTGCCATCTACGAAAGTTATGACCAAAAAACATCTCATATTTTATAGCATCAGAAGCACCAGCCGTTGCTGAATCACAAAATATCTACAATAAGGTTTCTGGAATATTGAAAATATGGACAATAGTTTAATTCTAGATTTGATTATGAGGCAAAGATCATAAATAACTAGAGATACATGAACTGATACTAACAACAGGCAACTCATTGTACTTCTAAACATACTCAACAAAATGATTACAACAGATTAACTGGTCGTAAGGTCAACTTACAGTCGGGCGTGATGAAGAACAAGAAGCAGTGCAGACTTGATGCAGTGTAGATCGTAGATGTCGCAGTGAAGCGGGTAGTCGTAGGATGATGCAGAGAGTAGTCGCGCAGATGCGCTAGCTGCCTAGAAATCTTATTGTCGCCCTGTGCAGGTGAACTCTGCGACAATGGTTCGGAGATATCCGCTCACCATCCTTCCCGGTGCATGTCGAGAAGGGACGGTTTGGTTCGACAATTCAATTCTTCAGCACAGTTGATTAGAGAGGAAGATGAAAAAATAGAATGAATCGATCTCTTGGTTTGAACGTCTCTAGATCACTTTAAAGGTAGAGACAATTACTTTCTAATAACTGCATACTTAAAACCTCTTATAACAGCTAATTCAAAACCAATTAATGGTTATTAAACAATGTTTATTGATCCTGATTGTACAATGATTTAAAGCTTTGACCACTAGTCTACCGTTTCGATCAGTGTATTGTGACCGCACTAGTCTAAGAATCCGACCATATTAGTGTATATCTTCGACCACAATGGTCTATAGATTCGATCAGATTATTTCGACCATACTAGTCAATACCTTCGACTACAAATGATTTATGACTTCAACCAGATTATTTTTACCACACTGATCCGTGCTTTCGACCACACTGGTCTAAGACTTTGACCACACTTATCTAAAACTTCGACAACACTGGTCTCTAAAACTTCTGGTCTAATACTTCGACCATCTTGGTCTAAGATTTTGATCACTAGTCTAAAACCCCTGATCTAAGAAATTTAGATGCTTTAAAATATTAGAATTGAACGAGCTTTTACACATTTGTGCCAAATTCCAATAGCTGCATCCGGTGGTGACGACGATCCTAATAACGGCGCTGCAACGGAGGCCAACGATGGCGGTGTCCCGGCTGCTGCGGTGATGACAAGCAGCGACGCAGGTGTCGACGGTGATGGCTCTGACGAGGAGGTGAAGAAGGTTGCAGACTCACGCCGGCGACGATGATGTTTCGTTTCGCTTCCCGCACTTTGATGTCGTGCGGCGCCCTCCGGATCACCATTACCTTGACACCGCGGAGCAGGTAACTGATTACATTATCCCCTTATGGTCGCAAAAGAATGATGTTGTAGGAGACGTGCGTTATATAAAGCTTTGATCAGAGGTATCGTGTAACCACGTTGCATATTTCGATTGAGCGTACGAAAGTAGCATGCGTAGGATCACCATTAAAATTAAGGGTCTGTTGGGATGTTACAGTTTTTTCTAAACACATTATTTGAAAACTACAGTTTTCATGGTACTAGCCATAAAATACTAAAGTTTATGAATACCACTGTTTTTTTTTTACAGTTTTGATGGAAACCATGTTGTGTTTGGCAAATGCAGCATGCTGACACAATATTTCCTTTAGGGAGTGTCTATGCTTCAGATGACTAATTTTTTTCTATCCATCAGTCATATTTTCTCACCGTTGGATCAACATTCTATGAGTCAAATTGTTTCTTTCTAAAATAGATAAAAGTAAATGTAGATGAACCTTACAAATACATCTTTTTTTTCTCTAAAATAAATAAAAGTAAATATAGGTGAACCCTACAAATAAAAAAAATAAACAAATAGAATTAAAAGTTAAAGTAAATTTATGCTAAAATTGCACATCACTTGGTACTGTAATTTTAGATTTAGTACTGTACAATTATAAGCAACTGATGGATAAGATAATTCCAGACAACTAAAAATTAACAAATCTATTTTCTTTAATTGTTAGCCTAACTAGTCGTTATTTGCGAAAAATTAAAAATTTGTATAAAATATTCGTGGATAGTCATTGTTTGCGTTTGCATGTTCCGATTTTATTTGAATCGAATGAGATCAAGGTTGATTATGTTAAAGTTAAATATGTAGTTCTTCTGTAACTTTGACCATTTTGCTCCTCGCTGACTTTGAAAGGTAAAACAATGTCATTGTGCAACTTTTTACAAATATACCGTAGTAAAACTAAATGGTCAATATTGCATCTCTTTGACTTTGGAAACTAAAAAGACGACATTATCCTTTTTATTAAGGTTTCTAGTAGTAATGTACTCCATCTATTCTACCGAAGAACGTGGCTGAATTAACAAAGTTAGCTGCTTAGGATCTAGTTGGCATTACAATGGCTTTTCAAATGCATTTTTTTTAAAAAAAAACTTTAGGATATAACAGCTAGGCAGAAGCATTTTCTTGGAGGTATAATAGCATAGTCTTGTTAGAATCAGTAAAGACTAATATAACTAACTAGATTTCACGGCAAAGCATAAGACAGCAACCGCAAAACCAAACCTTAACTGGTGTTCTTTGCAATTCATTGCAAATGAACTGCAGGGCGCTAATGGTGGAAACAAAAGGAACAAAGCAATGCAGAAGGAATGAAAAATACTCGAGATAATTGTGGAAACAAAAGGATCAAATGAGCTATAGTCGTCTGATTTTTTTTTTAAATCCAATCACTTTCTTTGGTACGTTAGATCACCATCATGTAGTTTCTATTTTCTATGTTGAAATTTTTTAAATTAGACAAAAGTAAATTTAAGTGAACTCTACAAATACAAAAAAAATATCTAGACTAGACAAAAGTAAATCTAGGTGAATCCTACCAATACAAAAACAAAATAAAAAAATCTAAACTAAACAAAAATGCAAAAATAAATAGAACTAAAAGTTATAGTAAAGTTGTGCAAATATTATACGTTATTTGGTAATATAATTTTAATATTAATATTGTAATTATAGGTAACTGAATTTAAAAAAAAATTCGGGCGACCGGAAGGTAACAAAAGCGTACTTTATTTCTTTGCCAACGACTGAATGAAATTAATTAGCATGTGGGCAAGGCAGACAACATCTACGTGCGGGCGTTCGAGGATCTCATGGACCTGCTCCAGACGGCGATGGTGGGCGCGGCCGGGACGCCGTACCACGACGAGCTCTTCCTCTTCGACCCGCACCTGCCGCCGACGTACCCGGCAACCCCGCCGTAGGTGTTCTACCACTCGTTCGGCCTGCGCGTGAACCCCAACCTCTACACCTCTGGCACGGTGTGCCTGAGCCTGCTCAACACCTTCGGCGGCAAGGACGACGAGGCCTGGTCGCCGGCCAAGTCGACCCTCCTCCAGGTGGTCGTCTCCATCCAGGGCCTCGTCCTCACCGGCCAGCCCTACTACAACGAGGCCGCCTACGAGGAGCAGGTTGGCACGCCGGAGGGCCGCCGCAATAAGCTCCCCTACAGGGAGAACGCCTACCTGCTCACGCTCCGGACCGCGCTCCACCTGCTGCGCCGCCCGCCGCGGGGTTTCTAGGGGCTCGTCAGGGACCACTTCCGCCGCCGCGGGAGGTTCGTGCTCGAGGCCTGCGAGACGTACCTGCAGGATGCGTCGTCTGTTGGAAAATAATCATGACTTAAATTAGTTTTGAGTCTTGCATATAGGATATAAGTGTTAGTCATTTTCTTCATGCGGCGTCATTAGTTGTGGCCGGCGTCATTAGTCCTAGCATGCATCGTGTTAGTCGCATGCACGTTGATTAGGCTTGTCAGTTAGTTTGTGCTAGTGTGAGTATGGTGAGAAGCTAGCATCTGCATGCACAAGACCACGACGTAGAGGCGGAGTGGCTTGAGATCAGCCGGTGGTGGAGCGCTTCTTACGGATGTACGCGTGAGTGCGCGTCGTGCGGAAGTGGACGGCTGGTGTATGATGTGCGTGGCTTGAGACCCGGACGAGTTGTTGCTTGCTGTGGCTGGGCTTTAAAAAGCCTTGTATTTTTTGGGTCTTTAGAGGTTGA
This sequence comes from Hsuehochloa calcarea, assembly GCA_036346395.1. Taxonomy (NCBI): domain Eukaryota; kingdom Viridiplantae; phylum Streptophyta; class Magnoliopsida; order Poales; family Poaceae; genus Hsuehochloa; species Hsuehochloa calcarea. The sequence goes on from CM070609.1 coordinate 5,498,744, forward strand.
AAAATACAGAAAACTGATGTTCGTCGTCGAGGGCGTTAGTCGCCGCAATCTCCTGTGTCTACACCAAATTGCTCTCGTGTGTGTGTGTGCGCGCTCGAGTTTGCCGAATTCGCTGCTTGGTTCCAACATCGTTGAGGGGAGCAGCGGCGGGGAGCTGCCGTGCTCGGCGGGGTTTCGGCTCACGCTCGCCAACGTGGTGCCGCGGCTCGTGGCGGCGTTCAAGGAGATCGCCGCCGTGCGCTCCCACCACCGCTCACTGAGCTCGTTAATTATCATATCAATACTTGTTCTTTCAGTAGGAGTATTAGTGTTTCGTTTTGACTGATTAGTTTGCAGACACTATCATACAAATCAACTTGATGCATGATGAATTAGCTAGAAATGAATTATTTTTTTTGACCGACGAAATGAATTATTAGTTGGTATTCCAATTGTGATGCACGGCCGTACACATTTTTTTTTGCGAGTAAGTTAAATACAAGGATCGAAGAAGATGGCAATCGCCATAGAAATATCAGTAGAAATCAGAGTAATTCCTACGAATTTCCTACGTGAGCAATATTGCATCCCCCATTCCCCTGCATATTCCCGGACGTTGAGCTAGCCAAGCAAAGGAACGTGCATTTCGCCGGAGCCGGAGCCGGAGCCGGAGCCTTCCATGAATCGTTTGTTGTAGGCAGGTGTTTGAATGAATGAATGTTCTATAGCATAAACGCATAAGATCCTAGGCGCCGTTTGGGCCCAAACACGTAATTTTTCCTCGGTTCCTATGGGAATTGAATTATTTCCCGTGGAATTCATGTGAAAATCCTGTATTCCAAGTGAGGTAGTGTCCCTCGGAACTTGAAGAGGGAGGATGGGAGAGAGGAAAATAGATTGGGAATTAGACTTCTAAAAGGAGTTTTTAATAAAAGGTTGGAGCTAGTGGTTAGAATCTTCCAAAAAAAAATGGATGAAATGAAAGAACTCTATGAATTTTTTTAAGCCAGATCAACACCCCGAATGGCTAGATCATAGGGAAATTTCCTATGAGAATCAAATCCTTCTAAAGCCATACATTCCATTACGCCAATATTAATTACCCCCTTTGTTTGGCGTGGTATCCAATATGCAAATTTTACGGTCAGAACAATATACTTTACTACGATAAATTCTTTCACGACAGATCTAATCGTGTCAGAATTCTCACACGATCAGTTGAATCAGTCTTGCGTGTATTAGCAGATAAAGCTAAAACAAGTTTGACAGCATGCTTTCCAAAGGCCGTTTAATCCACGGACAAAATTTTCACAACTAAGCTTAGATAAATAAAAATAAAAGTATGCCAAACAAAATGAACACCACAGGTGCAAGAGAGTGAGTTTCACGCGGAGTGTGCTTGCTTGCTGTTTCGGGGTAGTGCCAGTGTCATGTGTATACAAGACAACCACACACTACGCTGGCTATAGCCAGAGTTTTTGGCCGTATTGGTTGTTTCGGTTATACATGTGCAAATGTAGCCTTCGTTGTTCGTTTTTTTTTAAAAAAAATGGTGATATGCTGCATAGTGTCCATGCGGACAAGCTCCCGGCGCCAACATACGGAGAAATCGCACGGTGACCATGCAACGGAGAGGATGTCGCACAGTGGCCGTGCAGCGGAGGAGGTTGCGGGTGGCCGTGCGGTCGCCACCTTTTCTCTTTCCTCTATAATAGTGTTGTTAGTAAGTATTTTTAAATATAGCACATGTTCTAAAAAAATATGAAATTTTTTGTGGAACCTCTCGACATAGTGTATTTTTTTATAATTTTTTTCCAAAATTTTATTCGTTCTGAATTTTTCTCAAAATTTCATTTAAGTATATTGTTTGTAGGAATATCTAAATATAGAAAATGAGTTCTAAAAATTATGAATTTTGTTTTGAAGGCTCCTTACACAGTGGACTTGATTGTGATAACTAATTAGCTACGAGTCATTATGTGCCATCAAATTTATTACGGTAACATAAATTCGACTACTACTTAACTAACTGACACATGGAAACAGAGAACAAGGAGTGTCGATATTTTCAATAGAGTTGCAATGTAGCTTTTCATACATGAAATTGACGACATTTCAAGCGTTACAAGTATTATATGATACACGCGCAGATTTATTGCAATGAGATGAAGGAGGGGGGGTATTATCATATGTACCCCAATCAAATAGGATTTTTTTAATTTATCAGTTTAATGTGAGTGATATTATTTAGTATTGTATTGTACCACAGGCTAGATAAGCTTGTACATGAACTAACTGAGAGAAATATGTGGCATGCAGATCATATAACAATGTATCGTAACCTCCAACTCGTGTGCGTTTCGAAGGCTACGATATGTCGTTATATGATCTGCATACTACGCATTTTTCTCAGTTGGTTTATGTACAAACCTATCTAGCCTGTGGTACAATACAATGTTAAAAAATACCATCCACATTGAACGGATGCCTTAACAAACAATGTCCTATTTGTGAGAACCTGGGGTATTTAACTTGTAATACTTAACCATTAAGATGATTCTAGCATTACAAATCAAATATCACGGCTCTCGGCGTATATGTACTTCCCAGAAGTGCAGCACACATACCCCATACAAAAATTATGCATCAATTCCATTCATAAGATGGCGATAAACAAAAGCCAATTAGCGTGCCTTCAACCCACAAGGCAACCAATCAGGCCACCAACCTAGTCGTCAAACCCGCAGCACATCTCACAAAAGTGAGGCCCTTGTGGCCCACCTTTCTCCTCTGTAATAAATAGTTAAGCAAAGCAAATGAGTATAAAAATTGTACTCCGCAAGACTTACGTGTAGAGTAACAGGCCTATATAAATAGCTCTATGCAAGCTTATTTAAGTGGAACAGGCTCTAGACTCATTTTCGGTATAAAGCAAGTTTTCATTTGCAATAATGTAATAGATTGAAAGCAATTTTACAATCTGATTTTATTGGATAAAACAGCGATATACAAGTAACAATAATAACAAGATATCCTGGAAGTAGCTAACCCAATAGCCACCACAACAATAGTATGAATTCCCCATTCATACCACCCACATCAAGTTTTAATTAAAAATTCTAAAATGTTGAGTCTAACTCCTGCAAATCCAAACCCAAGCGTGTCCATAACCTAAGACGATGCTATTCGAATAGTTTATATCCTGCAGGGGTGTACCAATGTACCCACACGTCGGACCACCTTTTCGCCACTAGATTAGTACACTTTCTTGGGTATGCCGGTACGGCTAAGTCCTACGAGACATTTCCCATGAATGATGCTAATTAAGAACCGCAACCCAACAAGAGAAAGACACATTAGCCAGCTCAAGCCGATTTGCTAATGTTTCCCTCCTATCACGATATTTCCTTTTTCAACCACCAACCAGCTCATAATTAACACCACCCAAGGTACTTAGTCAAGAGAGGTCCCATATCCCTCTCGTGTGGTTAGCTGGCAAAAATAGTTGGTTTTGGTGAAACAAGATGTTCGGTCCTTGTTGACCTGGGCAAGACATTCACACACCCAATATCCCACCATCCAACCACTTGCCCAAGTCTAAAATCATTTCATTTGCACTTTTAGTTTTCATAGCAATTTAGCACAAGGTGCTAAACAAAGAGTAATAAAATAATTTATGTGATCGGGTTATCGACTAAGTCGATAACCGCCCAATTCTACTGGTAGCTAAGCATTTCTAAGCATGGCATCGAAAAGACAATAAAAGAGCGTAATTAAATCACCGGGCTCTAATTTACCAGCGATATTAATAACTTATATTTGTGGCAGTGGATAACTTATGTTTGTGGCAGGGGCTCTAATTAAATCAACAATGCAATAGGAATAACTACCTCTAATCGGGAAAAATACTTTGACACAAAAGCATGCATACATACGATTTGTAAACAAAGTATTAGACTTGAAAATAATAGGACATTTATGATCAAACTGCTTGCCTTTATTTGCTGGTACTCTGGACATTCACACGATCATCTCCGTTCCACTCCCAAATCATCGTCATCTAACGATAAGTACTGATAAAGCGAAAACACCGAATAAACACTAAAACTCCAAAGACTCCAAAAATAAAAAATTAATACAGAAGATAGAAAATGATTTTAGATGCATTTAGGCGATAATTTTTAGTTCAATTGGAGTTTATTTCAATTAATTAGGAATTTATGAAGTTTAATCAAACTTCTTGCTTGCTAAAAGTGTTATTTTCCTTATAAGGACACCTAGTACTCACAAGGACTCTCTCCAGGCATTCTATGTATACATCCACGATGATGATACAGTCAAAATCAATCCTCTTAAAATCTTGATTTGACTATCTGAATTCATGTACTAATTGTACAATTAACAGACTTCTATTATGTGTGATCAACTACAACTAGTTCAATCATGGAATTGACTAACTGATGTCATTATTCAATTCTACTAACCCTCTACTGATTTGACTCACTAATGTACTTGACAGTTGCAGCATTTATTCAAAAAATCACTTAACTAACTAAGACATAGTGCCATGTATGCATTTATATGGGAATATCTATGATGGGGTTAACTCCCTATGACTACTATTTGTGCTGCTAGTTGGATAAGGTTCAAAGGCTTAATGAGTCAAGGACATTTTTACCTACTAATATTAGCAAGGTTATTAGTACACTGACAATCTAATTACTATCATATTATCTTTACTATTCACATAACCTACAACAAGAGGTTTTCTCTCTGGAAAAAAAGCTACATCCAGACTTTCTTTAAACTCAACAGTAAGTATCTAACTAGAGTGATTTAAAACTAAACACAGTCCTTGGCACTAATTTTACTTCAACAAAAGAAATTCGTTGTTCTCCGCTAGATTCCAAAAACTTATATCCAGATTGGTTTTATTCAGATTTGACTACAACTAGAAAAATAAATGTTCCACCGACTAAATGACTTAAGAGTATTTTTATCTACTGTCAACTTCTAATGTCTTTTTAATCCAACACAACCCTGTCCCCACTTGCATTAGAAAGGTTATTTGCTTACTGTCATTCCTAGCTAGCTTAAATTATCTTCTCTGTTTATATTTGTTGCAACAGAAAATTCCCTGATATGAGGTGCTACTGGCTATTTCCTTTAGACTCTACTTCCAAAAATTGCTAATTCACCAAAGTGACTCAAAAGACAACACAAAGCTGGGTAACATAAGCTAGAAGGTTTAGCAAAAGAGTTCTACCGACAATACATCTTTCTTCAATACCTTGAGTGCCCCTACTATCAGTCATCAACAATGTGCCCCCTGAACAGAAAAACTACAACTACGTATTCTTCAATTGAACCTTCCAATTGCTAACTTATTGAATGATTCAATCATACAGGCAACAATTCTACAACCAAACTTTTATAGTTTTGACAACTAAGTTTTAACTAAATCCATCATTTTTAACTAAATCCATCGTTCATATGTCAATTTCAATTGAGTGATCACTTATCTCATGACCATACTGAGCTAACCATCCCTCTGGTTACTCTTCAGCTCAAAGGCATACACAACGGGGAAACTGAAGCAGAATAGGGCATAGCTGGGGCGGCTCGGGCATGGCGTCGTCGTTGGCGATGGGGGAAACAGCGCCGGCTGAACACGGGTAAAACGAAACTGGGAAGGAGAAGTGAGCCGGAGGACGGAGATGGCTTGACTGGAGCTGGTCGGTGGCGCCCGGGAGCTGACCAACGGCGTCCGGCCATGGAGGCGAGAGAGGGGTCGGCGCTGGAAGGGAGCAGGAGTAAGATTTGGGCACGCATGAGCACAAGTGGGGTGCAGGGATCTTACCCGTGTGGTTGGGCAACGGAGAGGAGGTCGGAGGCGGGCCGACGGCGGTGACCACGGGCGGCGCGGTGGAGGCCATCGGTGGCAGTGACCTGGAGAGGACAAGGGAGCAAGTGAGAGGTTGGGTGGGGAGAGGGAGTCTAGAAGATGCTCACAGAGGGAGGAATCGGTAGGAGAGTCACCGGAAGAGGTGCGGCGGCGAAAACGGCGGTGGCGGCCAGTGTTGGAGAAGATGCCGAGCGTGTGGCCTCCCGTTGGTGCCTTCCCCAAATCAACTGAGGGGAACTACTCCTCGGGGTGGACGGAACGCCGTGGCGGGGTTGGGGACGGCCGGGGCTCGCCGGAGCTGCCGGGGTACTTGGAGGCGACGCGGTGTTGCAGCGCGGGCTGGGGTCGAGTGGAGGGAGCAGCCGGGCGAGCCAGCCAGAGGAGGAGCCGCGAGGGAGCACTAGGGGGTGGTGCCAATCGGCGGCCCAGGGCGGTAGATGCGGGCGGAGGCGACGGAGCCAATCCCTCGGTGGCTAAGAAGGGGGAAAGGAAGAAGTGTGATGCGAGGAGAGGAAGCTCGGTTGAGGCATAGAGATAGGCAGGGGGGTGCTTTGGCTTGGGTGTGAAATAGGCATGGGGGCCGAGAAGAATCCAGAAGCGAGGCGTGGCGAAGCTGGGGCGACGTGGCGATCATGCATGGCGTGCGGGCTGCGATGGCACTGTGGCGCCTTGCGCGTGGAGAACGACGACTGCGGCCGGGGTCCACCTTTAAGCAACAGAGAAGACGGCTCACTTGGCGAAACGGGTTGGGCTCAGCGCTGTGCTGGTTGGGTGGGAACATGGTCCGAGCAGAGGAATAGTAGTGAAGAAATGATTTTCTAGATTTTGTAAAAATCGGCTTAGAGCTTCGGGATTTAATATGCATAGTTTGTGAGCTCCTAAAATCCTGAAATTTTTACGGAACGTTCTTGACACTGCCTAGTTTATTTTGTAATTTTTCTAGGTGTTTCATGTAAAGCATTGTTCCCCCAAAATTATTTGAAGTTCCCGTTTTAGGTATTTGATTTTTAATTTACTAGTTTGACTGGTCACTTAAAATAACAATATAACTCCAAAATTTGTGAAAATTTTAGGGTGAGTCTATAATATGCTCCAGAACCTAGGAAAAATATTTCTAGGTACTGTTCACTTGATTTGTTTGCATCTTAAATTCAAATCCAAATTTAAGCATGCAAATAAGATAGAAACCATATAACCTCCAATAAATTCCAGAAAAATCCAAACAAGCATATCAAAGAATATAGAGTTCAACTAAAATATTCCTACACTTGAAATCCTTTTAGTTTTTCTCTGACTTCAATTTGAGTTTTTGAATGGGAGACGATGTATTGGATTACTAGGTTTTAAATTCTAGTCTTCAATTATCATAGGATTCTCAACATATGGGTTACACAAAAAGTTTTAAAAAGTTCAAAATTTCACAAATGCACATTAGATGCTTAACTAATCCAACTTAGAAATTTTGGGCTGTTACACTATTTAACAATGTTATTCATGAAGGTAGTTGGATCTATCATCTGTGCAATGATGTCTGCAACTAGTCCACGCGGCGCCATAGTCGTTGCCCCTTGTCTCGGGGTTGCCCACTGTGGTGGCGAGTGTCGAAGTCGTCTATGTCCTGCGATTCCATGATATATGTGGATCGTACAATAACAAACGTAACAAGGATGTAATTTGTATATAACTCATGTCTTCAATACTTAGTGCGTCCGGGCAACCGGATACGCTATGATGCCAGTCGGTCTCAGTCGAAGGAGTCTTCTCCTTCCCTTTGTCACGGGTCTCCCTACATCAGTGTCGTATGTCGTAGTCGTCCATATCCTGCGATTCTATGATGTAAGTGCACCATATAGTAAAAAACATAACAAGAATGTAAATTTTACATAACTCACGTTGTCGATATGGAGTGCGCTTGGGCGACCGGATACCCTATGGTGGCCGGGCTCAGTCACAGGATCCTTCCCCTTCACCTTTCCCTTGTCTCGGGACACCCCACGTTGGTGTCGTGTGTCGAAGTCCCCCATGTTCTACAATATGGGCTAGACGATTGCACGTTGTTAGAAGAAAGAAAGGGCGAATACAAAATCAGAACACGAATTGTACATAACTCATCTCTTTGATATAGAGTGCTCCCAGGCGACGGGAGAAGCTATGATGATCGCCGGTCTCAGTAGCAGGAGCATTCCCCTTGTCCGTCGAGATAGACTTGGGCTCCTCCGTGCCTACTCAACAGGGTCCGGTACGTAAGGTTTCCACCGCACGAAGGTCTTGGTCAACATCGGGTAGTTTAGTATGTAATTCTGTTGGATGAACGCCCTATCATACATCTCTGGGTTATCGATCCACTGGAAGAAATAACAGCGTATCTCGGGCTGCCGTTACATGGGGATGAAGTTAAAAATTTATAGAAATCAATATAGAGAGTGGAAAATCGATGTGTGCGAAAGAAACACTTACAAGGTGGTGTCCGCACGTGTAGTACATCCGGACGGAGGTGTCTGGGTGTGTGGACTGAATGATCTTCGTTGGCTCGTCACACACACTGTGGGACCAAAAACCGTGGTGGTACCGGATCATCTTTCATTGAAAAATCTGGGTAATGTAGATGTTTGACCTTTTTCACAAGCCACTCGCGCTTCTGCAACATCCTCGTGTAGAAGTTTGCCGATAAGTCCAACATATATGGGTATCATAGAAGTTTCATTGTACATAACAAAACAGGGCGGACAATACATTTAGTTACGACACTGAATGACGACCAAACGAGCTCGGTCTGCTGGGGCAATCCTTTATTGATTGCCTAGGAGTCTTGCATATCCTGCACTTGATTATGCGGCTAATACTAGTACGTTGGTTGTCATCCATGTCATTTCAGAAGTGTCGTGTCTTCCATCATCCCTTCCCTATTGTGTTCATGGCCTTTGTTCGGGCCCCATTACACCCTGTCTGGCCAAAGATCCTTGTAGTTCATGTCCAAGCCGTATGAGTGAAACTCTACATTCTATGTACCAAAAAGGTGCTACATGTCGTAGTACTCGGAGATGCACATCGTAGACACCTGCCTCATTTGTGCACACACTTTGTACACATGTGAGCATGGCTTGTGCAGGAGCTTTGACTTGTTGAAATTTCATGTCGCCACATCACCCAAGGTGCATGCCTGTTTTCTTTCCCCGTGGAATGACTGTTGACATATTTCTGCCGAAGCCTGATGTCGTACTTCCTCTTGAGGCTATCGATCGCCCGGATGTCGTGCATTCGGGCCTTCTCCATCTTCTGGTCCAGTGCCTCTGCGTGTTCTCATACCACTGTTTGCCTTCCTCCATCTGTTGCTTGGCTGCGATTGCTTTATTGACGAAACAGCCAACAGTGCGAGTCTATGTCTACTTGACGATCGCAGTGATAGGGAGGCACCGAACACCTTTGAGGACGCTGTTGTACATCTCTGACATGTTGATCGTCATAATCCCATACCTCGCATCGTCTGTGTCACAGAGAAGGAACCATTTCTCCTATTCAGGAGCGTGGCGATGAATCCACTCTAAGAAACTTATGGCACTGCTGGGTTGCTCTCCCCCCAGTACCTTCGGAGTGGACTATCTTGTATGCCTTGTAGTCCGATGTTCGAGGTCTCTCCAGATGGACTCAAACTTCCGCCTCTGATTCTGCAGACATAATGCCTTGAATGTCTTCACAACTTCCTGACTGCAGAACCGTGTGAACAAGTTAGATGCAAGATACTTCATGTACCGCTGGGTTTGCAGGTCATTCCACTGGTGAGAGGTTCCATCCCATGCTGCATGGTGTTGAGGGCCGCCAATGACCTAGCATTGCGGTATGTGATAAGGCATACGTTGCACCGGTCTCCCACCACCGCCCGCTTCATGTTCGCTAGGAACCACAATCAACTGCATGTGTTCTCGCTCTCCACAATGGCAAATGTCACCGAGAGAAGCTGGTCATTCGCGTTGACCTCCACCGCAGTGAGAATGGTGCTCTTGTTCCTTCCTGTGAGGAAAGTGTCATCCATCGTGAGCAAAGTACGACAGAATTTGAAGCCCCCGATGGCCTAGTCGAAAGCCCAAAACAACTGGTCCAGTATGAAGAAGTTCGGCCCTCCCTCAGCATCTTCACTCTCAAGTTTGTTTATGTACGTGCCGAGATTTGATTCAACAATCTGGTCAAGCAATCTCGGCACAAGATTGTACGCCTTTTCGTATGTTTCTTGTATAGACTCGATGACCTTCTATTTTGTTTGTTGGACCTTGCTGTAGCTGACTGGATAACCAACCAGATTGGCGACTTCCGACATCAGCTTTTTGGGGGAGATGGACACATCCACCGCAACTAGGTGGCTGATGAGGCTTGCCACATATGTGGAAGTTATGTTCCGATACTGCCGCAGGGGCTCATTAAGCTCGCAATTTTGGTCGGTCAGCGGCTTGACCGTGAGGACCGAGCCAAATATCTTTGCTCGTTGAGCGCTAACCTTGCCAGGGTAGCCTTCCACTACACACTTCACTGCGTATTGTCCTGGGTTGGACCGGTGCACTCGGTACACACGACTGATGGACAAGGTATATCGTACTATAGTTTGTTGTACGACCACCTTGCTAGGGAAGCGCTGCCCAACTAATAAGGTGTCGGCATCAAACCCCCACTAGGAGCCTTCTTCTTGTGGTAGTATGAGCGAACACACCGCGATATCATCAAGTCTCGGTGCCACGTAAGGCACCTCCGATGACACAATTCCCTCAGTTGAACCACCGGCCTAGTATGCATCATCGTCGCTACCATCCGAGCCTAGGTCGGCGTCCTCATCGGACTCCAACCCGAGAGGCTGGTCTGACAGATACTCGTGGCAGTCAATACAGATCGACCACTACAATTTCACCCCCTCATTTCGCACAAAATTTTGTGCTGGTCTTCTCTCAAAGACATCACATTTCGTGCTACCATCTTTAAGCTCGGCTTGAGGTTGCCCGCTTGTAGAGACCCCGGCATCATCAAAGTTTTCCGGCGCCCTGCGTACGAAATTCATGTACACCATTGGCCTCCCGTAAATGGCCTCCTTGGGCTGGGGGGCAATCTGCATGTACTGGCTCTATGCTACGCTTCCATTCACCTTGACGAGCTCCCACGTGGCATTCGTGCACGTGATCCCCTCGATCACAAGTGATGAACTCTCTCCGGATGCAGTTTCGAAGCTCCTGAAAATTCATCGCGTGAACCCCTCCGCCCGGACCACCTTCTACTGGCATCTCGACAGGTCCAACCCATTGGGTCCGGCTCGTACGAGACCATCACCATAAAACACCACCAAGTCTTACATTTTCGAAATTACCTAAAGCCACAACAACTCGGTTCGCGGTACACGATATAACAAACAACGACGACAAATTGCATGCAGGTGATCGATTACATATGTGTAATTAAATACAAATAATAAATTAATTACCAATAATTTGATTACTCCCCTGAAAATTAATTATGAGTAATTCATTACTACCGTACTTACCACTATTAAACCGCATGTTCATTACAACTTAATTACTTATGACTTATTAATTTACACTAAATTAGTTATGCCTAATTAATTGCTACTAAAGTAATCACGACTGATTAATTACTACTAAATTAATTACAAGTAGTTAATTTTCACTCATTTAATATGCCAAACTAATAACCACTTAACTAATTACGACTAATTAATGACCATCAAACTAATTACAACTAATTAATTACGACTATTTAATTTTAACTCACTTTGAACTACTAACTACCTTATACCGAAAATAACAAAGTCTATAAACATTACGACTGATTAATCATCACAAAGTATCATGCATTAATAAATTACAGATACCGTAACTACAACTATATTATAAACGTTACAAATCAAGCTGCATTAATTACGACTGGCTGACTAAGACCGATTAACTATAACTACGGTAATAGCGACAAAAGTATTCGACAAATTACCTGCTCGGGGGAAGTAATAAAAAAAAGCCGAGCGCCGAGCGACGAGAAACAATCAAATAATTACTCTAAAAAATAATTATGTTACGTTATCTGAGTTCTCAGCGACGAGCACGAGAACAAGAAGCGAAACACAATTGAGATGAGTGATGAGTAACTGCGAGAGTTCCGTATTTATACCCGAGCGAAGGAGGAGCCGCTGCGTTGGCGCCGGAAATTCCAGATGCGTTGTCTAAGGGCAGCACTGTGGGCAAGAGAGACAACAGCGATTTGGCGATAAATAGGAGGAGGGAGATTGAGCGGTGGGAAAGGTGACCACCACATGGTCACTGTGCAGCAGCAGCCACCGTATCCTCCATCGTACTGTCGTCGTGCGGCAAATTCTTTCACCGTATGATCACTGTGTGATTTCTTCTCCACCGTATAATCATCGTGCGACAGACTCTTCCATTACACGACCACCATGCAACACCCTCGATACGTCGGTACCAGAAGACTGCAACACAACACCAATTTTTTTTAATAAATAGAACGACGACGGCTACATTTGCACGTAGTCACCCGGAAAACACCAAAAACTAGCGAGAGTAGCCGAGTGGACACGCAAAAACAGACAGCACTAGTTGCCTCCTTGAATTCTCACGCCGGACGCCTCCGCTCCCTTCATCCTCTCAACCTTCGCTTCGCTTCGCTTCGCTTGCTTGCTTGCTTCTTCCCTCGGGTTAGCGATCGTCGCCAAGAAATCATCAAGCAACAAGCAAACTACGCACAAACGCGCAAAACCCCACGCTGCGCTCCACTGCGCTTCAGGTGAGAATGGGGTGGAGGAAACCCTTCTTCCTCCCTCAATCCCCCCCTCGAGCAAAACCCTCGAAACCCCTTCACTCAAGAAAGTTTCTTTCTTTTGACCCTTCCTTGTGTGGATTCCAACTTGCTCTGGTTCGATCAAACTGGCTGCGTGCCCCGCAGTGTGGTGCGGTGTGGAGGCGGCCGCAAGATTTTTTCTTGTTTTTCTTCTCTCGTATGCTTCAAATCTTGGTCCTGGCGATCATGAATTCGCATCTTGTCCGTTCCATGTCTCTATGTATACTTTGGTCCCTAGTTAGTTTAGTTTCCTCAATCCCTTTGTTGGAAAGTTCGAATTCTTGGTTGGGATGATGCCATTTTATGCTGCTCGATTGCGAACAACAAACAAATGTAGGAGGATGGGGGGCCAAATGCACCTCCTGTGTCGAGTAATCTTTGTTTTTTCGGTTGCTCTGGTCTTCAATTTGATAGGCCTTGTGCAGGATATGAAACACAAACCCTCATGCATGCTTAACATGCGCTGTGGCTTACTGCACCTCCTGTGTTGAGTAATCTTTGTTTTTTTTGGCTGCTCTGATCTTCAATTTGATTGGAGCCTTGTGCAGGATATGAAACGCAAATCCTCATGCATGCTTAATATGCCCTGTGGCTTACTGTAGCTTGATTGCAGTATCACACTTGTTAAAGTTAAACCTTGCTGGAACAAAATCAATGTTAGGACGGGATGTTAGGCTGTTTGCTTATGCTATTCCCATCCCATGGCTGCGCATTGGAGTACAGATTATTGAGTCTTTTTCAATTTTGCACTATGCTTTGTTTGATTTCTGCAAGAGGCTTGTATGGAATATGAGATGAACTTACTCATCTGACAGAATATTCAGCTGTTCTTGCACTTCTTATGCTACTTAGGCGTCGTAGGCGCTGTTCTAGTATTGACCATTGCTCATATAATTAGTATTCTGTAATATTGACGCTTGTACTTGTTTATTTCCTCGAGGTTGTTGGGCATCCCTTTCCTTCTGCAATGGACTATACCTCAGATGGAGATTCCGAGCTTGAAGGTTATGGGGCCGACACTTATGCACTTCTGGTATCAGGCGATATAAAAGTGATGAATAATGAGGGCTTGTACCAATGCCCCTTTTGTTCAGATGAAAAGAGTGGTTACAATGTACATGATCTACTGCAGCATGCCTTGGCTGTGGGGGCTGCACATGACCGGCAAGCGAAAGACAAGGCAGACCATAGAGCCCTTGCAAAGCATTTGAAGGGTGAACCTGCTGAATCGCCTGGCCCACTGCTGCAGCGAATGGTTATGGATCCACAGCCTCCTCAGCATAACAGAGATGAGCTGTTTGTCTGGCCCTGGACGGGTATCCTAGTCAATATGCCTACTGAATACGTTAGCAAAAGTGCAAACCGGCTGAAGGAGCATTTCTCGTGCTATCATCCAGTGAAGGTTTATCACGTATATGAGAAAGGTCTTCCTACGCGTAATGCTATTATTGAGTTTGGGAAGGAATGGGGTGGTTTTAGGAATGCACAGATATTTGAGAGTCAATTTAAGATGAAAGGACACAGTAAAAAGGGCTGGAAGGAAATGGAGCGTGGAGGGCCTTTCGGATGGATGGCGAGGGAAGATGATTACAATTCTCCAGGGGCAATAGGTGTCCATCTGAAAAATAATGGTGATCTGAAAACGGTCAACGACGTTGAGAATGAAGGAACAATTAAATTTGACAAACTTCTGACCAGTTTAGCTTGTCAAGTTAAAGAAAAGGATATGCATTTACAGGAACTTAAGTGTGAGTATGAGGAAAGAACTTTGTCACTTGACAGAATGATGGAGAAGAGGGAACAGCTGCTCCAGTCATACAATCAAGGTGCGTGACAATCTTCTGATAATTTATGCTTGATATGTTGTTGAGTAACTATTTGCTTGCAAGGAAAATTCATTCGTGTCCATGGGAACCAGCGTCCCCCTATTACCGATTTCACCATGATGCAATGTTTGAAATATACCCAAAAAAATCATGGACATGGTACACATAAAATTATGTGAACTTGCAAAATTTCATTTTCAAATTCGTCTCTAGTATCAAGAAAAAAAAGACAAGCAATAAAAAAAAATCATGGACATAGTACACAAAGTTATGTGAACTTGCAAAAATTTCATTTTCAAATTCGTCTCTAGTATCAAGAAACATAAAAGACAAGCAATACTTCTAGCGCATATGAACAGTACATGATTGACTACTTGTCTCTTTTGGTTCTTGATACCATAGATGAATTTGAAATTGAAATTTTGCAGGTTCACAATTTGACATAACTCTGTGTGAATTACATCCATGATTTTTTGTTGTTTATTTGAAACATTGCATCATGTTGAAATGGCTAATGGGGACGCCGGTTCCCCTGGACACCAAATTCTTGTTCTTGCATGCAATGGTTTCTGTCCTCTTTATACTTTAGATAATGTCATGTTCTTTAAGCGATATTAGAGGCTGGCATATATTTTAAATCTCACTGTTAATAGAAATCCAGAAGATGCAACAGCTTGCTCATGTACATACACAAAAGGTTGTTGACGAGAACCAGAAGCTACGTCTGGATCTCCAGTCTATGATGCATGAGCTTGATGCAAGATGCAAACAATTCAATGAGTTGACTGCCCAAACTGATTACGACAGTAGGAACCTTGAGCTGGAGAAGCAAAAGGTGATGCATTTCTTGTTTCTGTATATTTTGTTTTCAACCAACAAGAATTATATAACAGCTTGGAAGTTAGTTTATACTGTGTAGTTTTGTTCTACCCGCAGTAATTTTGATCTTCTGGTCATGTATGGGTTTTTTGCAGCTTTTGATTAGTATCCCTAACTTTGACTGTCATTCTTGCAAAGAAAAAGAACTTTTGCGTTGATGAACTTTGCTGGCTTAAAGAACATCTGTGTTCTACCTTTTGTGCTCAGATATCTTGGAGCAGAACATTTGGTATTTGGACTGTCATCCAGAATGTACTTAAATAAGCCATCTTTAGATGGCAACATAAATAGCAGCAGGATGTGGAATGAATTAGACCACTTGTGTGGAAGTATGGCAGTATGCATACAACTTATGTAAGGTACTTGTGGCTTTTGCTGTACAGAACGCTATGAAAGCTAATCATCTTAGGTTGGCAACATTGGAGCAGCAGAAAGCCGATGAAAATGTGCTGAAGCTTGTGGAAGAACACACGGTTAGTCCCTGTTCCCTTGATATGTTTGCGCACATTTTTGTTTCGAATGAAATAAGTTTTGTGGATGTCTTGCTGTGTGGAAACTACAGAGAGAGAAAGAAGCTGCTTTAAACAGTATTATGAGGTTCAACAAACAGTTAGACATGAAGCAGAAACTTGAACTAGAAATAAAGCACCTGAAGGGAAAATTGCAAGTGATAGAGCACAGTCCAGGTGATGAAGATTCAGAATCAGGGAAAATAATAGATGAACTGACAAACGAGCTGGATGAAAAGATCGACGAAATGAATGATGTGGAAAGCCTAAACCAAGCTCTAATTGTGAAGGAAAAAAAGGCTAATGATGAGTTGCAACAAGCTCGGAATGTGGTCATAGATGTATGTTACTTCTAAATGCTGCCCTGCACAGTTTTTACGAGTGCACTTGTTGTTTGTGAGGATTCATGTTTGTTTCATTGCAGGCTCTACAGGGCTTGCCTTGTCCCACAAGGGGCCAAGCACAGATAGGCATCAGGAGGATAGGTGAGCTTGACTCGAAAGCGTTTTCAAATGTGCACAAGCAAAAATTTCCAGACGATGGTGCAGAAGTTGGAAATGCTATTCTTTGTTCAAAGTGGCAAAATGAAATTAGCAATCCAGAATGGCGTCCTTTTAAGGTGGTTATGGTCAATGGAAAAGAGTTGGTAAGATTATTTTTTTTTTTTTTTGGAGTAGTAGTAGTAGTGGCATACTTTTGCCAATTTACTTAAGACTGTCGTTTTCATGGGTTGCTCCCGTCATACTCACTGGAATAAATTACTAGAAAACTAGAATTGTTTAGTTGGGACTTGGGAATTCGGATAACCTGACCTTTAAGCATACGGTCTAGTGTTTACTCAACATATGATGAGCCCAATCTGCTTGATTACCAATCCTTTTCATTACTCGTCTTCGGCTTTGTGCAACTACCAACTTTTTTGTTGCACTGTTGCATCTGCAACCTTTACATGATTGATAGTATGGAATTTCTATTAAAAGCTTCTCTATTATGTTTCATATGCAATATTTATTGGGATCACTAATGGTGCATTGGTGCATATGCATCTATAGGAAGTGATCAGGGAGGATGACAAGAAGCTCCAAGAACTGAAAGAGGAGCACGGTGAAGAAGCCTATGCTGCGGTGACAAAGGCGCTAATCGAGCTGAATGAGCACAACGGTAGCGGCAGGAGTCCTTTACCGGAACTATGGAACTATGAGGAGGGGCGGAAAGCGCGGATGAATGAGGTGGTTCAGCATGTTGTCAAGCTGTTCAAGGCGAGCAAGAGAAGGCCCTGAGCTCAACACAAGGTTGCCTCTTGGCTCCTCTACCCCTGACCTGAATGGATACCCTATCTGTTAGATTAATGCAGTACCACAGATTAGTCTTTTATAGGGGTTAGAGCTATATGTACTATGGAGTGGAATTGTCACCTGGTGCATTTTGGTGGAGCTAGTTTAGTTTTTACGGTGTCAGTGTAAGTGAAATTGGTAGCATTATGCATGGTTGGGCAGTCAACTTTACTATATTGTGTTTGATGAAACCCTCCAACTTGTGACTCAATGAGTGTTATGGGCTGCTAATTAGCATCAACTCCATTTGACTATGTAATGGAGTATAATTATATGTTACCTTGTTAGCATTATCTCCGTTTTGGACATTGGCCTGAGTAACTTGGACCTAATGGCGAAAGCGCTTGGTTGAATTAGTGGAGCGATGTGTCAAATTTTCCTAATTGTGATGAGTTTTTACTCGGTATATTCAATACATTCCGTACCATGTATGTAATGTATTGGAGCTAAAATGTGAATGTATCAAGTATGTCATGTATTGGAGTAGGATGTGTCATGCATCTTATGTGGATATCTTGATTATAGATCAATGCTCGCAAACTGTTAGAATATGGACTTTTTTGTATTTCTTTATCTGTCTTTTATATTATTTTATCTGTATATGGTATACATCTCTTGTACTCATATTCATATATATATATATATATATATATTCTCTTGTACTCATATATATATATATATATATATATATATATATATATATATAGTCCATTATAGCTCTTCAATATACACATAATATATTTATAACATAATATTCATAACATGGTATCAGACCAAAGGTTAAAGTTAGGGTTCGTTACCTCTGCCACTGTCGCCCCTAGTCTCCGCTCGTCCTCCGCCACCGTCGTCTCCGGGAGGAGCTATCTCCACTCCCGGGGGTGGCCTGCTCGACGGCGCCTCGCCGCGGGTCTTGCACGGTCGGCGCTACGGCCTACCTCGACTCGCTTTGCCCTAACATCCGCGACGCCTGGTAGCCTCGTCGCAGTGGTCTTTGTCACGCTTCTGCCCGAGCTCGCCATCGCCTCGGGCTCGTTTGCGCTGCGGCCTATGCACAGGTGTTGCTGTTGGTGGAAATTGAATCGGCTGCTAGTTTTATTAGTATCTACTAGCTATCATTTGTGTCGTTTTTCTTCCGTTGCGTCCATCCAAGTCCGTACCACTTTATCTTTTAGTTCGTCTAAGCCATGCGAGTCCACAAATTTATTGTCAGTCATAGAAGTATAGTAATTCTTTTTTGCATGACAGCAGCCGCCGCTCTTTTCTTTGAGTTGCTATAGATCGTCGTTATGATGCCGCTGCTCTTTCTTAGCCGCCGCCCTGAGCTTTTAAGGTCGCCGAGCTTCTTGTGCACTGCGTCTCTGTTGTGCTTCTTGTGCACTGCACAGCCGCCGTATTGGGTTCGATCTGCGCTGCCATGCTTCCACCTATTCTTATTCGGCTTGATTTGACAACTCTCTCTATTCATATTGGTTTCATCATCTTCTTCGTCGTGTTGCCGTGGTCGACTTTTTCAGCCCTGCACCTTGTGCTTTATGGGCTGCTGCACGACTCCGGATAGGAGGAGATCTTTTGATATTCGATATATTTTTCAAGAGCTGCATGCTATGACGATATTATCAAGACTCAGACTTCTGATTTTTTATATTTTAATGTCAACCCTTTTCAAATGCAATGCTATTGTATACGCCTTACATTTGATGGGAGTATTAGAATGGGAGTTAGAATAGGGACTCTTTTGTATTTACTTATCTGTCTTTTGTATTATCTTATCTGTATATAGCATACACCTCTTGTACTTCTATATATGTCGTCCATTAGGGCTCTTTAATATACACATAATATATCCATAACACAATATTACATGTATATATGTTTGATCTTCTTGTTCCTTGCTGGCCTACGGGAGATACTGATATGGAGTCCATAGATAGGGTCTGGAGATGCTCTTTGTTGGGTCGAAGAGGGGTTTTTTTTTTATTGGACTGAAAAGTGTATATTAGATAGTATCTAGGAGGAGAGAGATGAACACCATAGTCCAACTGGAATCTATTTCTTTGCATTATATTCCTCTAAAAAGAATTCTTTGCATTACATGGTAAAAGATTCCGTAAAAAAGTAGTTGTACACGAAGAATGAATAAGAAAGGAGTCTAGACCTAAGAATGGATATTATAGGAAGTATTTTCAAGCCCAACTAGCCAGTGGGTCCCGTCAAAAAGCAAAAAACTATCGATGGGTTATAGATTTTGTTTTCTAAATAAACTATTTTTTAAATCATTTTCCAAAAATAGCTTCATTCGAACTATTTTGGAAAACATGAGAGAAAGAAGAAGAAGAGAAGTACAAGAGGTCACTTCGCCAGAGTTGGGGATGGAGTGCTACAGGTTGATGATGCCTCGGAAGTGAAAATAGGATGCCAAGAAGGCACGAATGTACCTTGATTGTTCTAGGATTTTTCTTTTATCAAGGTTTTTAAATTCCTTTTAGAATAGATTTTACACAAAAATTTAGTTTTGGTCAAAAACACATATACTATAATGTAGGATTTTGGCTAGAATCTCATTTTCACTTAAAATAGGTTTTTCTAAAGCCAAAACCTTTGGTAAATCTTTGAAAAGCATTTGTATACCTTTTGCAACTAGTTTTTCAAAGAATTACTAATAATTATGAAATTTTTGACTTTTGGCTAAAAGGCTTATTTTTGACAAACAATACTAGCACTTAATTTATTTGGGCACACTTAGGGATGTGATATATATGATAATGATTTAGCACTCCCCCTTAATGTGCCACATCCAACTTGCTCAAGATATTAATAATAACATTATGAATATAGAGCAAGAACACCCCTTTTAATAAGATTTTCATGAAATGCAACCTACACAAGGTATAAAGGGGTTAGATACTTCAATGTAAGTACTTGTTACCGAAATGGCATTGGCTTATGATACGACATGATTGTCCTTAGGCTTGGCTCCAATTTCGCATATGGTGATCCGTCCACCTCTTCATATGAGCCAAACATCCAATGCCTTTCCAAGTACCTATTCATCATTTAAGCACTTTGGTACCCAAAACTTAGTTGGGTCCACAAATGTTAGTCACAATGGATTTGGGCATCCAAATGGCCCTAGCATTAGTTTTATGTGAACTAACTATTCTAGCAAACAAATTGCCATTAATATCCTTCCTAAGCAAATATTTATCATTATAAATAATAGGCCTAGGAGTGATACCTTTGGGACAATCCTTGCTAAAATGTCCCTTTTTCCGGCAATTGTAGCAAGTTGGGACTTTGCTTCCCTTGCTTGTCTTTATCTCTTGCTTCTTGCCGGCTTGCCTCAATTTTGAATGTCTTGTCTTGACATCCTTTTGATTAGGGCACACCGAGGCATAGTGGCCCTTTTCGTTGCATCCATGGCACTTGACATATTTCTTCGTATGTCTCGCGTTGTGCCTCGTCTTGCTATTCTCCCTTTTCTTGGGAGTGAAGCCGATTCCACTCTTATCTTGCAAGCGTTTTTGCTTGCTCAATATTTCGTCAAGAGTGGCCTTCCCTTTTAGGCTTCTTTCCAAGTTATTCTTCAAATTTTTGACTTGGGCCTTGAGCTCATTGGTTTCCTCTACAATGTTAGTATTGACAAGTATAGAGGAAATGAGAGTATCTACTTTTGAGCTACAAGGCATATCAATTAAATCCTCACATGAGGTGGATACACTAACCTGAGATAAAATGCATGAGATAGAAGCTATACATGGCAAATCATCTAATAAATTACATTCAATGCCTATATCCACCTTAGAGCTCTTTAGATTATTTAGGAGGAGAGCTTCATGTTCATCTTTTAGAACATCATAATCATTTTGAAGAGAGACATACTCTTTCTTCAAAACTTTGAATTTTAATTTCTCCTTTCCTAAATATTCATTGGGCTCTTCTAGTATATCCATCAACTCATCATATGAAGGCTCGTCGTTATCATTTACCTCATTATTACCTTTAGCCATAAAACATTGAGTTGATGAAGATGGAGTTGAGGACTCGTCATTGTCGGAGCTAGAGGTTGAGCATTCTTCATCTGACATCCATTCCTGTGTGCAATCTTCACTAGTAGAAGTGGACAATTCATATTTATCTTGAATTTTGGTCCACATCTCATGAGCGCTCTTGAGATTGCATATGGCATCAAAAATATCTATACTCAAAGCACTAAATAAAACGTTAGTAGCTTGAGCATCGAGATGCGAGCATTTCTCTTCCTCATTGGTTGGAGCAAGAGGATCATTTGGAGGAGAAAAGCCCGCATCTACAATCCGCCATATATTTAGGTCCATGGCCTTAAAATAATAAATCATGCGGATTTTCCAATAGGCATAATTTGTGCCATCAAAAATAGGTGCTTCACCTAGGTGCACTAAATCTCTAGTTGCCATTCTTTACTCTCTAGACGGTTAAGTCTAATAAATGAGAGACCAAGCTGTGATACCACTTGTAAGATCGAGGTGGCCGACTAGAGGGGGGTGAATAGGCGGTTCTAAAAATCTTTCGCGCTAGACCAATATATAAATGCGGAAGCTAATAGCGAATTGGTTTTGCACAATTAAAACATAAATCAACTAGGCTCAACTAAGTGCACCAACAATATGAACACAATACAATGTGAGCAATCATACAAGATATATAAGCAATTAAAGCAAGAATGTAAATTGCTCAAAGTAAAGCACAAGTAAAAACAAGATGACACGATTATGTTTTACCGTGGTGTTCGGAGACTTGCCGGTCTCCCCTAATCCACGTTGAGGTTAGCCCAAACAAATTGGACCGGCTCCACTGATTAAGCCAATACCTCCGAGGTAAGTCCAAACACTTGGACCGGTTCCCAACCGAACCAACACCTCACTCAACTATGGTTGCTATTCCTCCACTCCGGAGATGGTGAGCACCAAACCACTCACAAACCGTCGGGTCTTCTCACAAGCTTCTTGAGAAGATCACCGCGCACGACGCCTCCACGCCGTCTAGGTGTCTGCAAACACCAAGAGTAACAAACCAACTTTCACTTGAACTAATCAAGTGTCAACGCTCACGTGGATACACAATCCACTACCTAAGGCAACACATGCACTTAGGGTTTACTCTCTAATCTCACCAAGTGCAACACATGCACAAAAGAGAATAGAGGCTTGCTCTTAGCTCAAAGAATAAGTATATCACTTAACAATAGCACCAGCAACCTCTCCCAACCGGCCAAGGTGGCTATATATAGCCCACACACAAAAACTAGCCGTTGGGAGACAAACCCCTGAAAAATTAGAGAAATCGGAAGTTCCGCCATGTAAAGGCCGGAACTACCGCATGTGAGAGAAAAGCACAGCAACGGCTATGTCAGACGAGAAACTAGCAGTTTGATTTTCAGTGCGGAACTACCACCAACCAAGTTGCGGAAGTTCCGCTCAACACATAGCGGAACTACCACACTTCCAAATTTTGGCTAAGTCCCAAAATGGTCCTTCTCTGGAAAAAATGAACCGCCGGAATTTCGGAGCAACCGATAATCGGAACTTCCGCTCATACCATAGCGGAACTTCCGCACCTCGAGAAATCGTCTAAGTCCCTACAAAGGGTGCTCTCTGGAAAAAAAAAACGTTCCGCTGGAAATCGGACCGTCCGGCCTGCGGAACTTCCGCCGTTATACAACCGGAACTTCCGATTACCCTGAGAGAAGACAGCAATGGCTTTTTCAACAACTTCAATTGCAAAACACATTTGCCAATTGATAAGCCATGCCAACAAGGATCACAAGCAAGATTCCCAACAAGTTGCAAAACACATTTGCCAACTTTTGGAATCATATCACAAGGAAAAGGTACATAGACTTACATCATTTGCAAAATACATTTACAAACTTAAGTCACATGCTACAAGAAATCAAACATGAGCATCAACTATTTGCAAAACACATTCGTAAATAACAGCATCATGCCATAAGACTAAGGTGCATGGACTTCAACCATTTGCAAAACACATTTGCAAAGTATAGTCCCATGCTACAAAGATTGAATGCATGAGCCTCGGATATTTGCAAAACACATTCGCAAATAATAGCTCCATGCATAGATGAGCTAGAGCAAACACAATGAGCTATCAACACATGACTAACTCATGCTACTAGTCAAGACCCCTCTTAATAGTACGGCAATCCTATACTAGCAATCCGGTCTATCAACCAAACACCGAGACCGGTAAAAGACTAGGAACACATCCTTAGCCCTAGCTAGTCATACCTTTGCCTTGCATCTTCTTGAAGCTTGATGACGCACATCAACTCTTCAAGTCCGGGTCATTAACTTGCTAATCATCAACACATGATGATCCTTTGCTTGACCTCCATCAACACATGATGGGCCTTCTCTTGTCTTGACGATCAACTTATGATCATCTCTTCTTGATATGCATCAACTCATGATGCATCCTTTACACCAAGCTCTTGACTTGATGATCAACTCATGATCATCCCAAGTCTTCATCATCCTGGAACACAACCTATACATCCAACTCATGAAAAATGTTAGTTCCACAATATGATTATCATCAATTACCACACCATACCATTAACTCATAATGGTGGGACAAGATACCTCAATCTTTCCCTCTTTGGTAATTGATGATAACCACTTAATTACTCATAAATTTAATGATGATAAATGAGAGAACAAATGAGTATATATAAACTACACAAGTTATATATACTCTAACATGAGTATACAAGAACTACACAAGTTCTATATACTCATAACATGAGTATATACGAACTACACAAGTTTTGTATACTCAAAGGTTTTGTTTCAACGTAAAGATCCTTAGTATATGTGGAGAATGGAATATGAATCAATACTAGTGAAACCACAAAGTATAGAATAAAACTCCCCCTAAATGTGTGCATACACAAATGTGTAATAAGGTCATATGCACATATTCAAGTTTAACTTATGGTTGAGTTCAATCCTATATTTTGGATCCGAGAAATGCAACAATATATAAGATTGAGATGTCGATTGCATACCTCGTTGTGTTTCACCTTTATATCCAAATGAGACTACACAAAGATAATACTTGACAAGAGAATTAGTCTCATATTTGGATTTGTCATTAATCACCAAAATACTCCATTAACTCATAATGGTGGGTCTAGATCTTTCAGTATTGCATTTTAAATATTGCGGACTTTAACCGTGTAGGATAGCCATCGGAGAGTTGCTACTTCTTCTAATGGATCGATGGCTCGAAAAAGTACGACAAGGCATTCATTCAGCATAAATACATGCTGAACTATGCAGTTGATTCCGAGATGTTTACTCGTTGGAGTCCCTCAACCAGGAGCGTAGAAGACAAAGGAAAGACACCGATGGCCCCTGATGCCTTGCTGCAATGAAGATTATTTTGGACGAGAGCAGACTTGAAAAAGACCTTATAGCCGAGTACAAGGAGGCCTGTGCGAAGGCCCAAACCCGCAAAGGGTAGTAGGATACGTGTCCGCAAGCCTGTGTTGATTTTCATTCGTCGATTATTTTCCTTTCCAAAAGGCGTGTTTGTATCGTAGTTGTTGTTCGGGTCGAATGTTCGTGTATGTAGCCATTTGTATCGTAGGAATAGTCAGACAAACATACGCACCTAACTAGACTCTACGCGTCATGTAATTCAGACATCCATGGTCAAGTGTTATGCCGGGCTTACAATCTTATCTTCGTTGCTCTATTCTCGTCTCGCTCGAATCGAAGGTTACAAAATATTTCACCAAATTTTGAGTTCTTTGTGTAAAAACTTAAAAGGGGTCCATCCATGTAAAAATAATTGCAGTCAATAAACTATAGCTTTCTTACCACTAATAACCAATGTTATCAATTCCATTCCGGTACCAGTTAGAATGACCGAAACATACCATACCAACACCTAAAATAGCACAAAGCAAGCTGCGTCCGTACCGACCACAATACCGGTCACTCCTACCCATTTCAGGTGGAATCGATCGTTCACCTAAGAAAAGTGAAGTGATCCCTCCTTTGAGGCCCAAGGGCCCAGCCCAGTAAAGGACCTCACGTAAGCCGCATTTGGAAAAGATTTGACTGCGACTAGTGCCTAGTGCAAAGACGGTGGACGCGGCAGATCCATCTTGGCAACTCGTCACGGCATCACTTGGCGTCAGTGGAACAGCCGGAAGCCCATCACTCACGGCACCTCAATCGATTGTAGCCTCCTTTATAGATGAATACTAGTTGTCTTCTAGTTCTAGTGTTTATTAGTCTCTTTTTTTTATTTATTTGGCTATCATTTTTTTTATATGTTGCACCAGTACTAATAGTGCATGAAGAAACTGAAAATGCCCATATGCTTGATCCCTCGGCGGACCAAGATCCCTATTTTTATGTGTGCATATAGTTAAATATATATTATTATATTAAAATCTGAAAAGGTATATCGGAATGTGCAGTACCGGTTCAATCCATTCCAAGAGGCAAACTATAATTGCCTTCGGAATGGAATTGATAGCTATACTAATAATTATTCAAAAATAATTCTTCCAATTATTTAATTTCGTAAACTTAAAGCTAAGTTTATTTAAATTATTTATTAAATAAAAATAGTCTTCTATCCGCAGTTGGGAACGCGATTGTGCTCAGTCGCCGGCCTGATCGGTGACGGTCCAGTCGTGTTCTGGACCGGCAACTCTGTCTGGCACGGGACACGGTCGTGAATCGTGATTGGCCTCAGTAGCGATTCCGTCACGCGGCTAGGCCTCCCAAGTTACCTAGTCACTTGCCCACCACGCGACTCGGCCTAGTCGCCTGGTGGACCAGTGATTGATGGTTTTTTTTGGGTAAAAAAAACGTAGGATATTTTTGTAAAATGATTAAAAGAATAGTTTTTTTAGATAAAAAATCATGGGCTATATACGTGCTACAATTTATAAGGGCATCTCCAATAATTGGAGATAACATTGTCTCTAACATATGTTACATCATTTTCAATAGATAGTCTCTAGCACACTCTCCAACATTTAATTTTTTTAATTTTTCTTTGAAACGGGTCTACATGTCAACTAAAGTAGATTAATGTATCATATCTTGTTCGCGTGCATGACAGTCTCTTCATGAAGAGACGACATGTGCACTCTCTCCCCTTCCTCTCTCCTCCACGTATGATTTTGTTGATGTGACATAGTTAAGTGACGACAATAAAGATACTATTAGAGATGCCTAAAGGCTGAGGACGTCTATTTCATGAACGGCCCTTTCTTCCCCACCTTTAGCACCACTGCACCGCGTTGGCCTCTCGCCCACCTTTTCTACTCGAAAATTGAATTTTCAACTCAAATTTTCTTCGTTTTTCAACTAGAAATCCCATACTTTCAATTCAAAGCCCTCGAGCTTTCAACTCTAATTCCACTAGTTTCAACTCAAAAACATGTATTTTCAATTTGAACCCCCCACTTTCAACCCGAATGCAACACAAGATTTGGGCAAAATTCCACTTTAACCAGATTTTGAAGAAACTTTCAACTGAATTTGACTTCCAATCGTACAAAACTCAATAACCTTCAAATGGAGAGTCGGAGCTTTCAAACTTGAGGGCGCTAGATTTGGAGGCGACGACGCCGCACGCAGATCTGGTGGCGCGACACCATATCTGCATGTGTCGATGGCACATGCGAGATCTGGAGGCAGCGGGCGTTGTTGCTGGCAAAGGAGATGGTGGGGTCATCGACATGGGAGACAGTATTGCCCGTGGGGCGAGAGGAAGAAGAGAGCACCGGGTCGAATGCTTCCTCGAGCGCGTCCGCATGAGGAAAGAGTGAGGCGTAAGTCGTAACTCACGAACGCCTCCCATCCACGTAGACTCGCGATCTAACGGCCGGAGGACACGTACACACAACCTAGTGGCTCCGGATGGCGGTCAAACTTGTAAATTAGAGAACTTTATTATTATTATTTAATCCATATTTGAAAAATAAGCTATTCGTAACTTTATTTCCAATTCTAACCCCCTTTTGCTCACGTCACAACACGTGACGTGGCAAAAGTATATTGTCAAGCCACAGACCTCGACGTAGCAAACAGGTGATGTTACGTCGCCCCTCTTGGCGTGACAGGCCAACCCAAAAATGGACACGTGTTGACTCAGAGAGCTATCATGGTAGCTTTAGCTACACCGTGGTACATGGCGTGACAGAGTGTTTTTGTCACGCCGCGTATTGTAACGTGACCAAAGGGAAAGGGAGTCAGAATTGAAAATAAAGTTAGAGAAGTTATCTTTAAAATATTTTTTAAAAAATAGATTAAATAATAAAAAAGGTTCTGAATTAGCACTTCTGGGAGTAGAAATACTTTAACAATCCCAATTATTTTTCAGAATTAGGAAATCTAAATTTTTTGGAGTTTTACTTGAATTTTCTACGAAATTACAACATCGTTACCTTAATTGGTAAGCAATGGCATAGTTTCTTTGGAGATAAATTGGGCCCTATCCGGCCTTTCAAACTGAAAATTGTTTAGTGGAAAATACGGTTTCTTCGTATTAAGTTTGTGAACCACAGTAAGGTAGCTCAACCCTCTCGGTTCTAGTTCAAGCCCCACTATTATAGTATGTATCTGACAACAATTTTTACAAGGCAAGACAAGACTCACTCGATTATTTTATAATCATACCTAAAGCTAAACTGGAACATCTTAATATACTTACACAATGCCAGATTCAGAACGAAATTGATCGGAATCACCATATATATTACCATATAGGTACAGAGTCACTGAGCATAAACTGCAGAGCACATACCCTGTAAATACATGAGTTTTAATGAAGCAAAACGACTTTAGAATCAGTGTCCCATGCCACCTTCACTTACATGCCCCCTAGAGTGACAGATATTACCTTACAGCCCGTGCCGTCTCGATTAGAACACGTGTATGTTCTTGCACAAACCTTCAAAAGATATATCATTCCATACATTGTAAAGTAGGATCGACGAGCTTTCCAACGGTATATACTGAGAAAGATACCGTTAACGACAAGTCTGCTGTGAAGATATCGTTGACTTCCTTCGTCGGCGACTACTCCAGTCCGTCACTCCGTCGGCTCCCACCTCTCGCTGTCTCCTGGGCCCCGCCACCACGTAGGCATGCACGTGCACAGAAGCGCACGTGAAACGCACCCCCGATCCACACGGCACGTACGGCCATGTTGACGTTGGTGTCGAACACCGATGCAAGGTACATAGGCCAGATAAGTAGAAGCTCGATGGGGAATCCGGCGCGTCGGAGTCGGCCTCCATCCCCGGCGGTGCGCTTGAGTTCACCTTCATGTCGGTGGCGCCGGAGGCGGCGGGCCAGATGAAAGCCGGGGAGCCAAGGGCGACGTCACGGGCACAGTCGTCGTCACGGTACAAGGGCGTGGTGCTGCAGCCCAACGGGCGGTGGGGCGCGCAGATCTACGACCGCCACGCGCGCGTCTGGCTCGGCACGTTCCCGGACGAGGCGTCCGCCGCGCGCGCCTACGACGTTGCCGTGCTCCGCTTCCGCCGCCGCGGCGCCGCCACCAACTTCCCCGCGGAGGTAACGGCGGCCACCACGGCCGAGCTGGCCTTCCTGGCCGCGCGGTCCAAGGCCGAGGTCGTCGACATGCTGCGGAAGCACACCTACGACGACGAGCTCCGGCAGGGTCTGCGCTCCGGCGGGCGCCCATGGGACGCCGAGCTGGTGCCGATGTTCGAGAAGGCGGTGACGCCCAGCGACGTCGGCAGGCTCAACCGGCTGGTGGTGCCCAAGCAGCACGCCGAGAAGTACTTCCCGCTGCTCAGCAAGCGCGCCACCGCCGCACCCGTGCTGCTCGCCTTCGAGGACGGGGACGGCGACGGCGGGAAGGTGTGGCGGTTCCGGTACTCGTACTGGAGCAGCAGCCAGAGCTACGTGCTCACCCGGGGCTGGAGCCGCTACGTCAGGGAGAAAGGCCTCCTGGCCGGCGACACCGTCGCCTTCTCGCAAGCGGCAACCACCACCTGCCACATCGACGGACAGAGAATGAGGGGGCAGCTGTTTATCGACTGCAGGAGGAGGACGATGAGGAAGAGCGGCAGCGACGGCGACTACGAGGATCGTGTGGACGGCGGCGAGCGGGTCCTCAGGCTGTTTGGCACCACCATTGTTTGTGCAAGTTGAATGCATGCATGCATGCGGTGAATCACATTGCAATTTCAGCTCATGAATTCATGATCGATTAATTGGTACGTGAATTCGAGCTTATGAACGAACAAATGATCGATTGGTACGTGTCTGATAAATCCAGTTCATTGACAGATGCTAGCGATTTGCAAACTAGCTAGCTTTATTATAGTTTAAATGTTACAAGAGCGTTTCTGCCAAACTAGGCCATTAATTAGTCGCCAATTATGTTGATGAGACACACATGATCATCTCACTACTATAGTACATGCATGTACTTAGATGTATAGCTAGCTATTGCATGTCATTAATTAATTTCTTGGTAGACTCTTTCTGAATTTCAGTAATATATATGTTCTTTGTTCTTGCCAGTACATGTTAAGCTCATGTTCACTTTTCTGTATTCCATTTGAAATACAGTGCTAATGTATCTGCGAAATCCATGTACAGAACACTGGAGCAACCAGGCTAACAGAGTCTACTTTGCTACAAATGTAACTAGATATAGATATGCCAGTCTCAAAATTATACAGGAAAAGGAATAATTTGATTTAACAGTACCTGATACATATATAGTACTCCCTATGAGAATTTGTAACTAACTACATGTGCTAATAACATAAAAAAAAACACCTCCATTCGATTGGACCTATACAGGCAACATAACATGCCCATGAGACCTCGCTTACACGATTCTTACAATGTCATATTTGACAAATTAGGCAATCTTACTGAGAACAATATTTATTATTTAAATAGTCGACAATAATTAATGGCACAGGAGATTAATTTGCAATTTAACATGTGCTGTTAGCTTTTTTTAATAAGCGTGGACCGTACTCACCGACATGAGTTGACAATATAGTATTAAGCATCATCTATCTAAGCAACCTCACTAATTTCAATAAACTAAGTAAAAAAAGTATATATCTTAACTAATAAAAGGACTTTACAACTACACGGGACGGATCGTCCCACCCTGTTCCAAAAAAACACATGCTCCGTCTATCGTTCCTCCCCTAGCGCTTAATCGTGTGATTTGTGTCTCATTCCCCACTTCTCCCACGATCCAGTGTAAGGCAAGAACTACCTCGTGATCCATCTCCATCTAGCGTTGCCTCCTCTTCTCCACCGCGAACCAAACTCCAACATCACTGTCGCCAACTAAGCTTTGCCAGTTCAATTCCATTCCCACTGCCTCCGCCACGGACAAAATCGACGTCGGCCCTAACGTCGGCGAGCTCCCGTCGAGCCACCACCGCAAGGATTCACCGCCTCCACGAGCCGACATCCCCATCTTTGCTCTATCATCATATTCCCTGTCCCCAACTACTACTGCTCTGCACCGACACCGGCGACCACATTTTCACCCCGGGCCCTTCCTCTTGTTTTCTCATACCCTCGAAGACGAGTACCACCACCACCTGATTCACCACTTACCACCACTAGCCTCATAGCAACCGAAGCCGTGAGGCGAGAGCTCCGGTATGGCAGAGCAGAGGCGTTGGTGCCGTGACGCGACGACACTTCGCCCCGGTCACCCCACCCAGAAAATTCACATACGCAGCCACCAGGCGATTGGGGGGACGAGGTGAACTACACTCTCCCCCTCGTTCGACGTCTCGTCGCAGGTAGAAACAAGGGCCAAACTGCACCGTTGGGCACAATTTGTGGTACAATCCTCTTGCATAGATAAACATTGCAATCGATTCTTAGTTGCGCAGAGGGATTGATCCCCAATTTTTCCTATAGCATGCAGATGGGTGGACGCTTTTGATCACAAGTGTCCTTGCCAAAACTGATTGGGACTACTGGTAGAGTTGATGCAGACTAGATATGCATGGCGCCTGTGTTTTTCTTTCTTTTTTGAAGAAATACGTGACGTCGATGGTCGATTACAAGGAATTTGTAGGACCGTAAAGGCGACTAGGGGGGTGAATAGGCGCTTTCTCAAATTTCTCGCCTTAATCAAATTCAACACGAACTTTACTCCTATAGCTATGAAAGCTAAGAAGATCGATGGCGCCTGAGAGGAAGCCTTGTCTTTGAATTCGATAACCCTCAACCACAAGACACAAATGTGGAGAATTGATCTCACTGTGCAGTGCAGGCCTTTGGCGGTCCGAGCGGCTACCAAAGGCGGTCCGACCGATTTAAGTCGATTCGACCGCCGTTAACAGACGGTTCGAATCTTTGTGATCCGATGGCCAGTATAAAATCGGTCCGACCGATTTAGTCCAGAACCGAAACTCAATGCCCAAATCCAAAACGAAATTTGGTCCAACTTTTGATTCAATCAATGAAACTTGACCAAATTTGGTGCACACCTCCCTAAGGATATTAGAGACCTATTTCTAGCGACGATCCTTCAGATCCACTTCACAGAAATGATCTCTGACGATTTTACCAAAGAAGTGCACAAACCCTAAAAATATGAAAATCTTGATTCAAGACTTGCTTGTGGGGGTTGATGATCTAGATGATTCTAGGAGTATTCCCACACATCAAAGCAAGATAAAATAGGTCAAGAGACCAAGCTTAAACACTTGAATCAAGGAAGCACCAAACTCATCAAAAAGAGAGAAGAACACAAAGGAGACAATCGATCTCTTAAGCAAGCATCACAAGAGTGATTGATCCCACAAGATGCTTACAAAGCCACTCCCTCAAGGAGGACAAGAGCTCACACAAGGAGCACACACACAACCTTCCTCTCCTCTCCTCTCTTCTCCAAACCCTAACCCTAGAAAAAGACTTGGAGAGACAAAATGAATGCTTCAAGGGGTTTTACATCTCCCCCTTTCTATTTATAGGAGAGCTAGAGTTTCACACATGGGACCCACACACACATGGGACCCACTCACACACATCTTTTGAAGCAAACGCCTGCTTCACCACGTGTAGGTTGATCAGCGGTTCTCATCACGTCGGCAAATCTCTCCCGTCCGAATCCCATCGGAATCTCTTAGAGACTTGCACTGACTTCCGCACCACCTGATCCAACCAGCTGCCACGAACTACCCGTTCGATCCATCTTACCCATTCTGCACCCTGCTTGAGTCACACGACCTCACCCGACATCCATGATCGTTCTGGACCTCAGCTCTCCAAGCGTAGTCCCGATCCACCTTACCGTTGACGTCGTTGACCTGCACAGCAATAGACAAACAAATCGTCTCTGGGAACAAGTTCTTCACAACTTGACCCACGTTAGTTCCACAATACAATATGCAACAATAAAGCATTGACATCCATATATTAAACACATCCAAATCACATCAATGCCAAAATGGCTAACCTTCAGTGATCGCGGTCGGCCTTTACTTTGGCCGGTCCGACCGATTTCAGGCCGGTCAGACCGATTCCACAACATCGGTCGGACCGCCCGAAAAGACTTAGCCAAAATTCCATCTCGAAAATCCGAAACCTTCTGGAATTTTCAAATGAATAGAACTTTTGACTGGGAGCTCCAAAAATTATGTGACCACATCCAGGAGACTCCCCTCACTTGCCTACACAACCTATTTTTGGCCTAGCCCCAAATTCCATCAACACCATTTGGCGGTCGGACCGACAAGCATTGCCGGTCAGACCTTTCCACTGGTCGGTCTGACCGCCAGTGACCTGACAGCACTGGAGCAAACCCGAAAACGCGAGATTTTGCAAACCAACAAAACCATTGCCAATTTACTCATCATCCTAAGATCATGCACATATCCTCATGATATCCACAATCTCCCCCTTGATGAACACATTGGCAATTTCCTAGAAAATGTAGTTTTTCGGTTTGAAAAGTAAAAAATCGCAGTTTTCGCATAAAGGCACAACTTGGTCCATAAGCAAGAAACAGCCTAGGAAACGACCAAGCTGGCTTCAGAATAGTATAAGCAAGTGAGATACAACAATGAAGGCACAAGAGGATTCAATTTCCAGAAAGTAGCCAAAAATCTCACTTAGGTCCATAAGAAAGACAAATGTTCTATTTGACCTTTGATCATTGTGAGTCTTCTTCAATTGCAAATACAATCATAAAAAGGCAATAAAACCAGGAGACTCAACTCACTATGATCACAAATTTTCAAAAGGTTCATTCATCATTTTTTTTATATATGTGAGTTCTTTTATATGAAACCTTATGTATGAAACCAAAAGCTCCAAAACAACATTT
Source organism: Hsuehochloa calcarea (assembly GCA_036346395.1). NCBI lineage: Eukaryota > Viridiplantae > Streptophyta > Magnoliopsida > Poales > Poaceae > Hsuehochloa > Hsuehochloa calcarea. The sequence continues at coordinate 5,532,399 of CM070609.1, forward strand.
TTCTTCACAATCCTTCTCCCCCTTTGACAATGAATTCATCAAGATGCATAGGAAAAGATAGAGTAAGATGAAATGACATTATTTTTAAAATTTAATAAAAAGGAGCCATGACCATTATCCATGTAGACAGTACAAGTATTATACCAAGCCATATAAAGAGAAGAAGCTATATTCAATCATGGCAAAACATGTACTGCAAAGCTAAAACCAAAATAGCAGTTGACGAGGATCTAATAATCCTCATTTTTATCTTTTATCTATAATTCTTATTATGGGTAAATATGATGTCACATAGTCCCCAGAGGTACCCCTTATCTAAAAGGGAGAAGCCCAATAAGTGGTTGTAAGTTCTTCTACAATCACCCCCACAGTTGTAAGTCTTGCTACGACTATATCATGGTCGTAAGTCCTTCTACGACCACTACATAGTCGTAAGTCCTTCTACGACTGCTACCTGGTCGTAAGTTCTTCTACGACCAGGTAAACTACGACCACCTTATAATCAAACCTACAAAGAGTGGGTCCAATTGATTAAGGAATCGAGCAGTGCGCACGCACTATTATTCCGCTTATTAATGGTGCGTAATTACCCCATTATCTCGGAAGATAATTGCGGACGGCGTGAAGAAGCGGCGCGGTAATTATCGCCATCATGCGCGAATTCTTTGGATTAATCAGCGCATCTCCATGAGCAAAGCGGCTACTTCTTCACGACTATATAAGGGCATTGATCAAAGAGATAAGGGGGCAGCGAATAAGAGCCAGTCAAGTAGGAACACAAGTGCTATTCTCTGTAATAGTCTTAGTCTTTTACTTGATCATCAAGAATACCATACACACAGGATTAGGGTTATTATTCTCTCGGAGAAGGCTGAACTGTCTAAACATCCGTGTCAATCCACTCTGCGTGATCTTATCTCTAGGAGACCCCCCGAATCAAACAATCTTTACGTAAGATCGGTTCTAATACACCGACAGTTGGCGCCGTCCGTGGGGATCTTCCGGTAATCTCTTGTCAACATACTCTCTTTTTCCAATCTCATGCAATCATGGCGGAGAATGGAGCGAGGAGAAGCTGGTTTGACTTGGCGGATTCTGTGACGTCGACATGGATGCGGTTTCGACTATGAACCGAGTGATGCATCCACGATGGTAACGTTGCCTTCGGAGATTATTCTCCGAAACCATCCCATTAATAGAGTTGAGGAGGATCCTTATCCCCACAACAATCGTCCAACAGAGGAGCCATTTCCCTCAAAGGACAAGGGTCAATCCGACCAGACCGCCCAGGAGGACTCACAGCGCGACGAGTTTTTCCTCCAAGTGTTCAAGTCCCCTTAAGACGGTCCGACTTGGTAAGTCAAGTTCTGGAGCCACCATCCCAGGACTCCACCAGCATCTAGTGATTCTCTCTCTCGGGGTAACTCGGAGAGGGTGGGATCAAGCATGCTTTTCTGCAAATTCGGCCGTCTCCCCGCAGATCTCATTTGCGAGCGGAGGCGATTATAACCCGAGTTCCCCTACGGAAGGATTACTCCAAGTCGCGGATGGTGTCCTCGAGCACTCCTCAAGCGGGAGGCCTCGGCGCAAGTGAGAATCATCAGCGGAGGTCTTCGTCCTTCCCCCAAATCAAGGTCGACCTCATGGAGGCGAGATAAGAACACTCCCGAAGATCACACACTGCGCCCCTCGTGGTAATGGCAAGGGCACCACCGTTGGCGAGAGGACCAACACTGATGAGCGAGAAATCCTCGACATTCTCGCACTCCACTAAGAAGGCCTCAAAGACACGATGAGGAGGATTTTGATGTCGTCGGAAGAAAGAAAATTGCGATCCGTAAGAACTTGCACAGGCGCATTCAACATCGATCGGAGGAGGTACAAGAACTCCGAACATCAGCGACTTGCTCGAGAATCGATCAAGAGCTTGCTCGACGCGTGGTACGATCTCTTTCTTTGAAGAGATTACGCAAAGACTTGAATGTGATGACAAGATCGAGGTACCTCATCGACAACACTCGGTAGTCGTAGCAATCGACTTCCTCACTACGATCAATCGAATATTTCTCTCGTAGGAATCGACACGCCATAAGTCGAATCGATTCCCTATTCGAGAAATACCTTTCGATCGGTGAAGATCAAGAAGCCCCTCGAAGAGGTGATCATTCACCACTTCGACAAAGAAATTCTAGCGAGTGGAATACGAGAGTATTCTCCTCGTAGAGGCGAGGCCTACTACGAGCAGTCGACTGTTCACAGGGTATCGTCGTATCGATCACTGGTGACATTAACCCTTCTTTTCTACAAAGAAGGCGTCAAGAAGTGATTCTGGGATGTCGGGCATTTTCTTTGACCTTGAGCGATTCATAGCCACCTCATTTTCGACCGGTGAACATGGAGAAATTTGATGGATCTCAAAATCCCATCGAATTTCTTGAGATCTATCTAACGATTGTCCGAGCGGCGGGAGGAGGAGAGCATGTAATGGCGAATTACCTTCCGATCGTGCTCGAAGGATCCTTCGATCGTGGTTATTAAACCAACCACTCGAGTCGATCTACTCTTAGCAACACCTCTGTGATCTTCTACAGCGAATTTCCAAGGCACATACAACCATACTCGGAAAGAAGGCGACTTGCCGGATAAAGCGAACAACAACGAGACTTTGCGTCAATTCATCAAGCGCTTTAGTCGGGTTCGTAACTCAATTAGGAAATTTCGATTCCTCTCGTGATCGGGGCTTTTAAGCAAGGAGTCCGCAGATGAAGAATAACGGAGGACATTGCTCTGAATCCTCCCAACAACATTCTTAGAACTCTTGAGATGGCCGATCGATATGCAATCGCTTACGAGGCAATCGAGTGGAACAACACTATCGATCGAGAAACATATACTCCTCGAGAGCCGGTGAAGTTGGTAAGGATAAAAAGCAAAAAGTCCAAGAAGAAAATAAAAATCAAAACCACAAGCCGATGGTTCCAAGGAGGTTCGCCGTGAAAGATGGAGAGCCCCAAACCACCAAGTCGTACTCGATCAAGGCAAAGGTAAGCGCCCGATCGTAGGAGCGACAAACCAAGGTGGTGTCCTTTTCATAAAAGGAAGGACATGACCTCCATAGCGCCGGAGTTTTCCAAAGAAAGCTCGAGGACTACTACAACGACAAGCACCACTCCCTACTCTCGGCGGGTAGGACATACGAGTGGCCAAAAGTCGTCGGATGATGAGGAGATGCCGTTCCAAGATCCACAACATACCGTTGAGCACATCTACGGAGGATCATCGACATCGACTCCAAGCGACAACTTAAAGGCACGGACGAGAGGTAAATTCTCTACATACTCCTCTCGTCAATAAATTACCGAAGTGGTCGGAAGTTACCATCTCTTTTGAGAAGGATGATTGCCCGATCACGCGAGTCGATCAGTCGATATCCGATTGTGGTCGAACCCACCATCAACAAGCTGTCGGGTCAATCGAGTGTTGGTTGATGGTGGCGATTCTTTGAACATATTATTTACTAATGCCACGGGCGAGATGCAAGTACCGGGACAAAGGTAAGGCGATGCGATACTCCTTTCATGGAATTGTAGGGGTCTTGACCAAACCTATTGGCCAAGTTTCTCTTCCTTTAACATTTGGCTCACCAAGTAATTTCGGAGACGAGAAAGTCTCATTTGATGTGGTCGATTTCGATCGGCATATAATGCCATACTCGGACGACCAACTTTGGCAAAATTCTTAATGGCTACTCATTACGGTATCAATGTCTTAAGATGCGGGTCCCAAAGGAGTGATTACCATTCGATGTGACAAAAGATGGCGTATAGGCTGCGGCCGTCGATCCTCGAGATGGTTGGTCAAATACCAACTCGAGATGAAAGTCGACCGACTAGCAAGTGAAGCCTAAAGTCGCACCAAAGCCGAACGACCAAGTCAAAGAGGTTCCTCCGGGCCGCGAAGAACCCTCGAAGGCTGTTCGCATCGGGAGACTTCCGACCCCAAATAGGAAGAGCGCCCTCATTACCTTCCTCGTGACCTTGATACTAGTCGTAGAACGTGAAAAGCATACAACGACCGGTTTACTCGTCGCCGAAGTTTTACACGGCCTAAGGGCGTTACCCTCGAGTCCAAAACTTCTATATGCCCTCCTCATGTCTTGAGAAGCTGCGGCATTATTTTGAGCGCACAAAATAGTCGTGTAAATCGAGTTTCCTTTGGGAGCAATCCTCCATAATAAGGAAGCAATGGGACGCATGGCAAAATGGTCGGTCGAACTTGGGAGTTCGACCTCCATTCGTGTCCCGAACGGCCATAAAATCCCATATCTTGGCGGACTTTGTCGCCGAATGGACAAATCTGAACTGTTCAGGGATCCCGATCTGATTCCCACGACCGGTGGATGATGTACTTTGACGGGTCACTTACTTTAAGTGGCTCTTGGTGAGGTAGTCTGGTATCTCCTCACGGAGAAACCTTAAAGTATGCCATACAATTAAACTTTCGGGCTACTAACAATGTAGCAGTACGAAGGTTTGCTAGGCGGCATACGAGCGCGAAAGCACTCTCAATTAAATCGACTACTCGTGAGAGGAGACTCTCAACTAGTCGTGAATCAAATCGGAAAGAGTACCAATGCTCTAACTCAACAATGGCTCGGTACTTATCGAAGTCGTAAGCTAGAAAAACATTTTTAGGTTTGAGGTACAATTTATCCCTCGAAAGGATAATTTCCTCATGAGACCAACTGGCTCGGATGGCTTCTTCCCGATCCACGAGTACCAAAGGAGTTTTCTTGGAGCAACTCCAAAACCGTCTCAGTGAAGAACCGAAACACCTCCTCTTGAGATAGCCTCATTAGATTACGAGGATACGGATGACTCCCATCTCGAGTATCTTTACAAGGGTTCGTGACCGAAGATGATCTTGAGGCGGATCGATTATCCAAAAGCCAAAATGTATACTTTGGTTGAAGGAGTCCTCTATAAGCGAGGCCCAAGGAATACTCATGCGATGCATTCCGCAAAAGCGAAGGAATAACACTCCTTCACGATATACGTGGCATCGTGGGACGCATGCTTCCTATAGAACATTGGTTGGTAAAGCCTTTCGACAAGGTTTTCTTGGCCTCTGACCACTGCACGATGCTATGGAGGTGGTTAAAAGTGTGTCGATGTCAATTCCATGGTAGAGCAGATACACCAACCGGCTCAAGCATTACAAACAATACCTCTTTCTTGGCCTTTTGCGACACTGGGGCTTGATATCCTAGGACCGTTTCCCAAAGCTCGGGAGGTTTGAATTCCTTTTGTGGCTATTGACACGTTCACAAAATGGATCGAAGTGAACTCAGCTGGGATAACAACGGAGCGACAAAAGGTTCATGATGAGAAGCGTAATTAGTCGATTTGGAGTTAAGTCGGATAATTACGGACAATGGTAAACAATTCGCAAGTGCAAAATTTCGGAATTTTGCGGCGAGTTGAGTACCAAGCTATGCTATGCTTCATTGCACATCCCCAAAGTAATGGGGCGGTCGAGCGTGCAAGCGGCCAAATAATGCGAGAATTAAAACTCGAGTCTTGACCCGACTTGTTAGCGCTCGGGGCTTGGGTACAAGAATTACAATCCATATTATGGGCGGTTAAATGCGACCACCGATCGAGCAACGGGAGAAACACCTTTTTCTAGTTTTGGGCGAAGCCATGCTTCCTCGGAGCTAAAATGCGGTCGACACGAGTTGAAACCTTCAACAACTCGGACCGAGAACGACTTCGGCGGATGACATTAACCTACTCAAGAGAGGAGAAACCTAGCCTTAATCCGTTCGGCGGTCTACCAACAAGCCTGCGCGAGATACTATAATCGTAAGGTCAACCTCGCGACCTTCTTGTAGGTGACTTGGTATTGAGGCTCGCCAATCCAAGTCTAATCGGAATAAACTTTCCCTAAATGGGAAGGTCCTTACGATGGTCGAAGTAACTTTCGGCGAGTCGTGACGACTAGCAATGGAAGATGGGCGGAGTTCTCTCAAACTCTTGGAACATCGACCGATTCATAAATTCTATGTGTGACCGTTTCTCGTGCAATAAAAGTCCGAGTTCTTTCTACCTCTTTTTGCCTTAATTTTTGAGTAGTGCTTTTTAATCTTTCGACTATGATATGAAAACACGCATTTTCTTTACACCGGCAAAAGCGAAAGCGTCATCCGGTGAAACTTCTCCTCTCGCATGTGGTTACGCCCACTAGAAGGAATTTCCTAGCATCGACTCGTTACTCACTTTTACGCCAAAACAAAGAGCTCGGGTTTTATCTAGTCGTAATGTTCTCAAAGCCAACTCTCTCAATCTTAATCTATTTTTTGATAAATTCAAAAAATATTCTAAGCGAGTGCACTTTCTTACATTAGTTCGACCACCTTTGGTGTACTCGATTTGTTTTAAGCGGTGAAGGAAGAGACACACCTAGTCGAAGTCTTTCCCTCTGCATGTGGTCTCGCCCACTAGAAGGAAACTTCCTAGTGTCGCTCAGTCTCCTACTTTTGCTCTTTGGAAAAGACTTATCGAAGTCCACCAAAAAGGACGAGCGAATGACTAAAGTACTCTAAGGCGTTTGTTTAACTCAAGTTCTTTGTTCTTGGTTTGATTAAACTAGTCGGAGATGGGAACATCACCTAGTCGAAGTCTTTCCTCTCTGCACGTGGTCACGCCCACTAGAAGGAACTTCCTAGTGTCAAGTCGTTTCTACTCTTTTAGACCGATTGCTTAACAACCGTAACAAAAGCTATAAGTTAAATAAACCTCTCTTTGTTTTGAAACCCCATTTTAAATACTATTTATTTAGATTGTCTAAACAATCTAAGCAAATAGTCGAGGACTAGGATAAAGTTATTAATTTAACTTCAATTCTTAGTTTTTCTTTCGTTTATTATCTTTTGAGTTACTAACTACTCGACAAGATGATTTTTGAAATGAGGCGGATCATATATTACTCATTAACAAAATTATGCGCCTTACAAGGTAGTTACAAGATTACTCGAAGGGGAGAGCCTAGTTGCATTTCCTCATACCTTTTTACCAATGTTGCATTTCCTCAATCGACGACTTGCCTCGATTGAGACGATCGAAGTCGGCTTCAATTGGTTTAACATTAAGGCGGGGTCTTGAGCTTTAAGTTTCGCCAAAGCGTAACTTCTGCGCCTTCATTGCTTCCCTTATTGATTGACTTGATTAGTCTTGAGTGGTCACCATTTCTTGCAATTTTCCGACTTGTTCCCCAATGGTACTTGTGTGGCGACTATGGTATCTTCTCGAGGAGTTTTTCCTCGAATGTAGCTCATTAAGCACATTGTTCAGAGAGTGATGTTGCCTTGAAGACTAGTCTTCATCGACTCCATCTCTGTTGGGTACAAGTCGAAGCCTCATGAAGCTTCTTGTTTTCGACCACTTGTTACGAAAAGAATAATATCGGTCAAACAAAGATATACTTCTAGAGGAAGATAACACAAAGATAATTATAGGTAAAAGCTTTTCTTACCTACTAATTGAGAATCCAATTTCTTGACCTCTTCTCGATGGGAAGCAATAGTTTGACATGCTTTTGCTCCCATGCTCGATGTCCTCTGCATTCATCTTAGCAATGCGGACGGACTCATTGCGATTAAGGTCTTTGCTTGGATTTGACCTCGAGGCTTCTCAATTGGCGACAATTTACGAACAAGAAATTGGCATTAGAAAAGGAAAATACTCAAAAAGAATAACAGTAAAGATTTACTTACCGTTAATCGAGTTCTAAAACCCTCGAGTTCTTGATCCTTTATTCGCGTAATCTTGGAAAACTCTGAATAACCAAAGATTTTCTTGAACTTGATCCGGAGCTTCGCATCTCTTTTTCTTTATCTGGAGAAGAAAGGAGGGTCGAGTAAAGGTTAAAGATCAAAAGCGATCTTAAGTTCGAACTTCTTTGTTTATTTTTCTGCAATCTTTTAGATGCGAGAGCAGTCTCTCAAAGTCTATCCGAGAGAACTAATACTTCATTCCTTAGCCTCCTCGACTCCTCTTTTTCACGATCGAGTGAGTCAACTAAGGTCTTCGTATCCTTGTTTAACCTACAAAAGCGAGGCGAAGATAAACATCATTGAATGGTTGTGAGTACTTCTACAACCACCGACCTAGTCGTAAGTTTTTCTGCGACTAAGATATGGTTGTAAGTCTTTCTACAACCACTACACAGTCGTAAATAGTCGTAAGTTCTTTTCGATCGATACTTAAATCATGAGTTTCTTCCATGACTATTCTCGTGAAACATTTTACAGTATTTAAGTCAAAAACAACTATGAATGATAAGTGACTTACCACCTCTGCCTCTGCTGCTTGAGTAGTTCTTTCTCTTGTCTTAGCTCTAAAAGTTGTCGATGATACTCACCGACAACGACAATTTGCTCGAGCTTTACGCAAAAGAAAAAAGTGAGAAGGGAAGGAAAGCCACATATATAAGTATTAGAAGATACTTACATTCATAGTCGTTCTAGCAAAATCGAATATACAAGGTCAGGGTCTTTGCGACTTATCTATCCTCGCGACTTTGTCCCACCACACCTTCTCGAGGCGCTCGTTGTCAAAAGTATTCTCCGTATTGGGAATATCTTTGGGATGGGGACTCGGTCACGAGATTTGTGCGAAGACCCTACGACGGAGGCAAGCCCAAAGAAGTCACCACGAAGTTGAAATTTTCTCCTTACGGTTACGTGATTTCTCTTTGGGTAGGGAAGGAACGCCCCTCGATTTCCTTCCCAGGCGGTCGCAGTGGTCACCACCTTGACCAGAGGCTTCCAGTTGCCTCTGTTGTTTCTCGACTTGATGGTCGTGGCGGCCACCTCAACGATGAATACCGCTACCTCAAGAGTCGTGAATTACGACTTGGCGAGATGTGGGAGACACTGCAGGAGTCTCGACTTCATCGGCCACGGGCCAAGGGTGATGCTTGACCACCTCGTTGCTACCTCTCCGATGGTGAAGGGATAGCAATGGACTTCTCGTGAAGCATTCCGGAAATTTGAAGGAGTCGGGTGAAATAGAGAAAAGCAAATCGGGTTGTGAAAAGAAAAAGGTAAATGTCGTTCTTACACTTGATACATTTCACATACCTCGCACCTGGTCTTAACCAGAATTTTGGAGCAATCCTCCCAGCGGAGGACCTCTTCTTCTCCACGACCACGTCCGGTGAGGTTCAACAATTGGCTGGCCACGACCACGCGGTCGTAGAGTTTGAACGAGGAACGAGCTCGGTTTCTGATCTTTTGGATGGACGAGATCGGTCTCGACCATTCCGAAGATCGCCCTCGATTGCGTGTTGTCTTGATCGAGATCGTCCTTCATAAAGACACAAAATCCTTCCAGTTCTCCTTTCAAGTTTCTTAATAAAACTAGGAGTGGCACCAAGCTGCGAAAGATTAGTGTCATAATAGAAGGGTACCTTAGCCTTGCGAGGTTTGCGCTTGAGAGGTTCAAGCGCTTCAACCTCCTCGGCCGGCCATTTGCGGCCTCGGCGAGATACAACTACATTGCCGCAGACCTTGTAGAGGTTTGGTCGAAAGACCGAACTCGAACTTGCTCCCCCTTGTCGGCAGATTTTACAAGTCGGCGTCTCTTGAGGAGGAGCCGAGTCTTTGTCTTCGACAACCCGGCGCCAATAGTCATCGAGCGACTTCTTCGTCGTCTGGCGATTTTCCATGCCTACTTTACGTAAAGCAAAGCGAGAAAAGAAGAATCACTAATTAGTCGTAAGTTTTTCTATGACTAGTACCAAGTCGTAAGTTTTTCTCGACTTTTCTTGATTGTAAGATATTCTCGATCACCATTAGTCGTAAGTATCTTCTACGACTATAAAGTCCTAAAGAGAGAATCAGATTTACGATTACCTTTAGGCGCTCTATCCTTTCATCTGCGGACAAAACCGCAATGACTTGAGAACCGCCCTCGGGTGGCGGGGACTTCTCACAGATGAGTCGACTCTAGAGTCAACCTCGGCTGTGAAAGATCTGTGTAAGCAGATAAAAATATTAGACAAAGTTGAGAAAGACCAAGCGGAGAGTTAAGTCGACAATTGCTTACCCTCCTCATAGTCTCGGTGGGGTCTCCTCTTCCGAGTACCTCCACATAGGAGATGCTCGTTTCTTGAGAGGACTAATTAGGCGTGTGATGAAATCTTTCACCACATGCCATCCGTCAACCCTTCTTCCTTCAAGTCCTTAATGGCTTGAATATAAGGGCTAATCATTTGATATCTTGAGGTTGAATCCCATGAAGATTTCTTTTCAATGACCTTCCCCACGAAAGAAAGGTGTCTTGAGGTGACCTTCGGTAGAACCACCTCTTCCTCCAGCTCGGCCACGAAGACCGGGTGAAACTCTGAATGTACTCCTTCGACTTCGAGTCGTGGAGCTTCAGACCACAGCTTCCGGCGATTCCGGTTTGTCGAGCCATCCCATAATAATATTGGAACAGCTCGAGATCCATGGAATCCCAGTGCGCCTCGCCGCAGATACGAACACACTCAACATGGTAATGGAATTGGGACCTAAATTCACTAGTTCCACCCCAAAGTGTTCGAGTACTCTCTGTAAGAAAGGGTGGGCGAGCAATCGAAGGCCGCACTCTGTCACGCTTGGAAGGCGGGGAGTTGCCCATTTTCCCCGATGGCTAGTCTTTGCCGATGGCGGAATCCACTTCACGAGCCTTCTCGGGATCTTCCCGGCATCGACCAAGGTCTTGATCTTAGCCGCATCCATCTCCGATTCCTCCCATTCAGAAACTCTCTTGGCCATTTCGCTCAGAAGCAAGAAGTTTTTTTGATTGGGTTGGCGGCGGAGAAGATGAAACCTAGTCGAAGACGGAGAAAGCAAGAGCTCGAAGAACAGCGGAGTGATTTGGGGGAAAAGTAAAAATCCAAGTCTACCTCCTGGTAAGTTTTTATAATCATACGATCTCGTAGTTTAAAGCGTCCGGCTATAGGTCTATGATAGATGGTTGTACAAGCCGGAACCGCTTCATCGGACAAGTCTATGAGAGCGGTTGCAATTCCCCGGATGGTCCGTTCGAGAAAAAGTAGGTGCGTATTGTCACCTCAAGCAAAATTACATTCTTGACCAAGTCTTTCTAGTCGAAGGAAGTATCAATCGGAAGAGCTTTTCTCCGATTCCCTACCACGATCACCGACGGTCATAGGGTTTTTATGACTTTTGATAGTCGTAAGCAACCTTCCGATCAAGCAAATTCTGGTCAAAGCAACACTCAAATGTCGAAGAGTTTTCCTTCGACTATCATTCTACGACATTCTCATGGTCGTAAGTCCATTTATGAAACCTTTATCAAGTAAGTTACTTTCACTTGAAGTGGGGGCTAGATGGCGAGGATCTAATAATCCTCATTTTATCTTTTATCTATAATTCTTATTATGGGTAAATATGATGTCACATAGTCCCAGAGGTACCCCTTATCTAAAGGGAGAAGCCCAATAAGTGGTTGTAAGTTCTTCTACAATCACCCCCACGGTTGTAAGTCTTGCTACGACTATATCATGGTCGTAAGTCCTTCTCGACCACTACATAGTCGTAAGTCCTTCTACGATGCTACCGGTCGTAAGTTCTTCTACGACCGGGTAAACTCGACCACCTTATAATCAAACCTACGGTGAGTGGGTCCAATTGATTAAGGAATCCGAGCAGTGCGCACGCACTATTATTCCGCTTATTAATGGTGCGTAATTACTCCATTATCTCGGAAGATAATTGCGGACGGCGTGAAGAAGCCGAGGCGGTAATTATCGCCATCATCGCGTTCTTTGGATTAATCAGCGCATCTCCGCATGAAACAAAGCGGCTACTTCTTCACGACTATATAAGGGCATTGATCAAAGAGATAAGGGGCGCGAATAAGAGCCGATCAAGTAGGAACACAAGTGCTATTCTCTGTAATAGTCTTAGTCTTTTACTTGATCATCAAGAATACCATACACAGGATTAGGGTTATTATTCTCTCGGAGAAGGCTGAACTGTCTAAACATCCGTGTCAATCCACTCTGCGTGATCTTATCTCTAGGAGACCCCGAATCAAACAATCTTTACGTAAGATCGGTTCTAATACAAGCGGTTGGCGCCGTCCGTGGGGATCTTCCGGTAATCTCTTGTCAACATACTCTCTTTTTCCAATCTCATGCAATCATGGCGGGAGAATGGAGCGAGAGAAGCTGGTTTGACTTGGCGGATTCTGTGACGTCGACATGGATGCGGTTTCGACTATGAACCAAAGTGATGCATCCGCCGATGGTAACGTTGCCTTGGAGATTATTCTCCAGAAACCATCCCATTAATAGAGTTGAGGAGGATCCTTATCCCCACAACAATACGTCCAACAGAGGAGCCATTTCCCTCAAAGGACAAGGGTCAATCCGACCGGGACCGCCCCGGGAGGACTCACAACGCGACGAGAGTTTTTTCTCCAAGTGTTCAAGTCCCCTTAAGGCGGTCCGACTTGGTAAGTCAAGTTAGGAGCCACCATCCCGGGACTCCACCGACATCTAGTGATTCTCTCTCTCGGGTAACTCCGGAGAGGGTGGGATCAAGCATGCTTTTCTGCAAATTCGGCCGTCTCTCCGCAGATCTCATTTGCGAGCGGAGGCGATTATAACCGGAGTTCCCCTACGGAAGGATTACTCCAAGTCGCGAGATGGTGTCCCTCGAGCACTCCTCAAGCGGGAGGCCTCGGCGTAAGTGAGAATCATCAGCGGAGGTCTTCGTCCTTCCCCAAATCAAGGTCGACCTCATGGAGGCCGAGATAAGAACACTCCCGAAGATCACACCTGCGCCCCTCGTGGTAATGGCAAGGGCACCACCGTTGGCGAGAGAGGACCAACACTGACGATGAGCGAGAAATCCTCGACATTCTCGCACTCCACTAAGAAGGCCTCAAAGACACGATGAGGAGGATTTTGATGTCGTCGGAAGAAAGAAAATTGCGATCGGAAGAACTTGCAGGCGCATTCAACATCGATCGGAGGAGGTACAAGAACTCCGAACATCAACGACTTGCTCGAGAATCCGATCAAGAGCTTGCTCGAGCGCAGTACGATCTCTTTCTTTGAAGAGATTACGCAAAGACTTGACTGTGATGACAAGGCGGAGGTACCTCATCGACAACACTCGGTAGTCGTAGCAATCGACTTCCTCGGCTACGATCAATCGAATATTTTCTCGTAGGAATCGACACGGCCATAAGTCGAATCGATTCCCTATTCGAGAAATACCTTTCGATCGGTGAAGATCAAGAAGCCCCTCGAAGAGGTGATCATTCACCACCGACAAAGAAATTCTAGCGAGTGGAATACGAGGAGTATTCTCCTCGTAGAAGCGAGGCCTACTACTGAGCAGTCGACTGTTCACAGGGTATCGTCGTATACGATCACTGGTGACATTAACCCTTCTTTTCTACAAAGAAGGCGTCAGAAGTGATTCTGGATGTCGGGCATTTTCGCTGACCTTGAGCGATTATTTGCCACCTCATTTTCGACCGGTGAACATGGAGAAATTTGATGGATCTCAAAATCCCATCGAATTTCTTGAGATCTATCTAACGATTGTCCGAGCGGCGGGAGGAGGAGAGCATGTAATGGCGAATTACCTTAGTTGTGCTCGAAGGATCCGCTTCGATCGTGGTTATTAAACCAACCACTCGAGTCGATCTACTCTTAGCAACACCTCTGTGATCTTCTACAGGTAATTTCCAAGGCACATACAACATACGGAAAGAAGGCGACTTGCCGGATAAAGCGAACAACAACGAGACTTTGCGTCAATTCATCAAGCGCTTTAGTCGGGTTAAGTAACTCAATTAGGAAATTTCGATTCCTCTGTGATCGGGGCTTTTAAGCAAGGAGTCGCGAGAAGAATAACGGAGGACATTGCTCTGAATCCTCCCAACACTGTTGCCGAACTCTTCGAGATGGCCGATCGATATGCAACTGCTTCTGAGGCAGTCGAGTGGAACAACACCTCTTGCATTTTAATCCTATTGTTCTTACAATGAGAGCAAGTGTGACTAGCATCAAATTTTTGCAATTCTTTCAAGGAGCTATCCAATTTTAATTCAAGCAAAGCACAATTTGAGCAAGTTAAAGGAATATCATCCAAAGTAGTCACATCAAGCGGAATGGCATCCATGCAAACAGAACTAGACTTGAGAGATTCTAGTTCAACAAGAGCATCTTTTAATTAATTTTCAACAGAGAAATGAGCAGTTTTCAAGCTTGATAGTTTATTAAGCAAGCTAGAGCATGAAGCACAAAAATCATCAGGATTAATGGATTTGAGCCTAACAACTTCTAGGTTCAAATTATCAATCATAGTGTCCTGTTTCTTAATCAATTTAGCTTGCTTATGCATTTTTTGTTCAGCAAGCACCAAAGCCCTTTTCATATTAGGAAGTGAAGGGCATACCTCATCGGGATCACTAAAAGGATCCTCGTTGTTGGAGGAGTCGCTGTCGTGGCTGTTCTTAGCCATGAAACACATGCCCGTGAAATCACGAGCATTCTTCTTGCCACGGGAGTCACTCTTATCGTCCTCCGCCTCCGAGTCCACATCGCTCATGCTCACATCCTCTAGAGCTTCAAGGACCCGGCTGACAAACTTGCGATAGTTTGTCTTCTTGGGTTTAGCATCCCTCGCGAGAGGATGCCTTTGTGACTCCTTCTCCTCCTTGCCCTTCAGCTTGGGGCACCTGGAGCGAATGTGGTTCGGCTCACCACATTCAAAGCATGTGATAGGTCCACCTCTTCTCCTATTTCTCACATTGTTGTAAGCACTCGTGAATTTGGTGGATAGGAGGGCTAAATCATCTTCAGGTAGTCTCTCAAGTTGCTCATCACTCAAAGAATGCAAAGCTGACAAAGAAAAGCCAGATGAGCTACAATCCAAAGAATCAGAATATCTACCCTTAGATTGGTCGACCACTAAAGCCATCGGCTCTGTCTTGGGTAGACGCGAGATAAAATTAATTTCGTGCGTCTTCAACCTCGAGTAAAGCTTATCCATGGTAAGCTCACTCATGACAGTGTTGTCATTGATGGCAGTGATCTTCATCCCCGGACTTCACATCAAGTGCACCCAAAAGGCGTGCATTTTTCGACTCGGTGAAAACAAGGTCAAGTGTGGAGATCATGAAGTATCTTAGAAAATCTTCCCATGGCTCGTCTAAAGACTCACCGACCTTTGCTCGATCTTAGAATATGCTTTCTTGGTGGTTACATCTCACTTCCTTGATCGCGATGGACCCTCGTGATAATCACAAAGAGTCGCCATATCTCATGAGCAGACCGCAAATGAGCAACACGCTCAAACTCAGATCAACTAAGACCTTGAATCAAAAAATTTCGAGCCTTGCTGTTTGCCTCCACATCTGGAGTGATCAAATTGTCATCGGCTGGTACGACATAAGGGTTTTTCACCTTAAGCCAAATTGCGTGCCCTTCAGCCTCGATGTAGGCCTGCATTCGGGCCTTCCAATAAGCAAAATCAACTCCATCAAAAAAATGTGGCTGATTGAATACATCGATCGCCATGGCTCCAAATCTGGTTAAGATCTATGAGAAGAGCTAAGCGCTCGATACCACTTGTAGGACCGTAAAGGCGACTAGGGGGGTGAATAGGCGCTTTCTCAAATTTCTCGTCTTAATCAAATTCAACACGAACTTTACTCCTTTAGCTATGAAAGCTAAGAAGATCAGTAAGCGCACAGAGCAAGCCTCGTGCTGAATTCGATTTTACCAAAGAAGTGCACAAACCCTAGAAATATGAAAATCTTGATTCAAGACTTGCTTGTGGGGGTTGATGATCTAGATGATTCTAGGAGTATTCCCACACATCAAAGCAAGATAAAATAGGTCAAGAGACCAAGCTTAAACACTTGAATCAAGGAAGCACCAAACTCATCAAAAAGAGAGAAGAACACAAAGGAGACAATCGATCTCTTAAGCAAGCATCATAAGATTGATTGATCCCACAAGATGCTTACAAAGCCACTCCCTCAAGGAGGATAAGAGCTCACACAAGGAGCACACACACAACTTTCCTCTCCTCTCCTCTCTTCTCCAAACCCTAACCCTAGAAAAAGACTTGGAGAGACAAAATGAATGCTTCAAGGGGTTTTACATCTCCCCCCTTTCTATTTATAGGAGAGCTAGAGTTTCACACATGGGACCCACACACACACGGGACCCACTCACACACATCTTTTGAAGCAAACGCCTGCTTTACCACGTGTAGGTTGATCAGCGGCTCTCATCACGTTGGCAAATCTCTCCCGTCCGAATCCCATCGGAATCTCTCAGAGACTTGCACCGACTTCCGCACCACCTGATCCAACCAGCTGCCACGAACTACCCGTTCGATCCATCTTGCCCATTCTGCACCCTGCTTGAGTCACACGACCTCACCCGGCATCCATGATCGTTGTGGACCTCAGCTCTCCAAGCGTAGTCGATCCACCTTACTGATTGGCGTCGTTGACACGCAAGCCACCTACTGACAATAGACAAACAAATCGTCTCCGGGAACAAGTTCTTCACAACTTGACCCACGTTAGTTCCACAATGCAATATGCAACAATAAAGCATTGACATCCATACATTAAACACATCCAAATCACATCAATGCCAAAATGGCTAACCTTCAAGTGATCGGCGGTCTGACCGCCCCACACAGCCGGTTCGACCAATTTTAGGCCGGTCGGACCGATTCCACAATGGCGGTCGGACCGCTCGAAAAGACTTAGCCAAAATTCCATCTCGAAAATCCGAAACCTTCTGGAATTTTCAAATGAATAGAACTTTTGACTGGGAGCTCCAAAAATTATGTGACCACATCCAGGAGACTCCCCTCACTTGCCTACACAACCTATTTTTGGCCTAGCCCCAAATTCCATCAACACCATTTGGCGGTCGGACCGGCAAGCATTGCCGTCGGACCTTTCAACAATGGCGGTCGGACCGTCGACTGGCGGTCGACCCTTGATGACAAAGACCTTTGGAGCAAACCCGAAAACACGAGATTTTATAAACCAACAAAACCATTGCCAATTGACTCATCATCATAAGATCATGCACATATCCTCACGATATCCAAAGGATTACTCCCAATTTTCCTAACCGCATGCAGATCTGGAGAGCTGATATGTTAACGTCGAGCAATGCCGACCTGATGCACTTTGTTCCAGGCACTGCTGCAACACTGGAGGCATTCGATTGGGAATTTGGGAGCATGTGGTAACCATTGCAGTATTTGTTTTGTTCCCCTAATTTCCTTTTGTGGCATTTATCTCGAGATTTAGAATTTCTACCATCGTACATAGTTTTTTTTTAAAAAAAAATCCCTCGTCATTCCATCTAATTTGAGTAATTATTTCATGGGATTTGGTGAGTGAGGTTTCAAACCAAGATTTTTCTCATCGCACAGACATCACTCCTTCAATGCTCTGATGTATTAATTGATGCCTGCTTGTAAAATATCGGGGTATCAAGAACACACGCAATTCCAACAAAAGTAAGCTCTAATTTGAAGCTGCATTCATTCAATGCCATGGGCTGAGGGTGGTGAAAGTATGCTTCCTTTTGGTATTCCCCTTCTTAGATTGAACATTGTTATATGATACTTGATGGAGTTTCTAGAGTCGCTGCTTAAATTCCCTATTAGATATTAGGCTTTTTTTTTTGGGAAAAGGGTATTTGCACTAAGTGAATTGGGTATACTGATAAAGGGCATGATAGTATAACTTTCCATATTAAACTAAAAGCTGGTACTTGTTGCATGTCCATCAGTCATTACATATTGTTTTACATTATATACACACGATGCCTCTTTTTATTGACAAAATGACAATGGCGTTGAACCTCCAGGCTGTTAGTGGGTTCCAGGGTTATTTTTCAAACAATGGGTCATGTTTTTCCTTCCTACTTACCGTCTTAAGAATATTGTTCTTGGAAGAGCATACTTAGTGATACTTAGAATATGACTAATACATATGTAGACTGCAAAGTTATAGTTTTAGACTTGTTTTTGTGGCTATGGTTTTGAAAGACTTGTTTTTGGTATCAGTACTACTCATGTAAGTAGCATAGTCATTTATATTTCCCGGATCTTTAGTGTGAATAATTTTGCCTCTAGCTTTGGGATGCCATCTTTGTCTCATGCTTTCTAAATTCTTGAAGTTTCCATAGTTTTGGCGATGTCAGTAAAACTTGTTGTCACTGTGCAAGAGGGCTGGAATATTTGGGTAGCTATCAGAAATTGTGTGTAAAGTCACCTTGTTTTAGCAAAAAAAAAATGAAACTACCAGGAACTTTGGTATGTACTGATAACCCAGTTCTGTCCGGTATAGTAGGTCTTAAGTTTGAACCCTTGACTTATAGCACATACTTGTGATGTTGTGGCACCATCGTTGCACAAAGAACAAGTCACACTACTACAAAACTGGCTACAGAAGACGCCTCATCGCAGACGATTCTCTTGGAACCGTCTGTGATATGGACCTATCACAGACGGTTTATGATACGAACCGTCTGTGATAATCTAAGTCATCACAGACGATTTTTGTATAAGACCGTCAATGATACTTTTCTTTTGTTGG
Organism: Hsuehochloa calcarea; assembly: GCA_036346395.1. Lineage (NCBI taxonomy): Eukaryota > Viridiplantae > Streptophyta > Magnoliopsida > Poales > Poaceae > Hsuehochloa > Hsuehochloa calcarea. Next base: position 5,551,073 of record CM070609.1, read on the forward strand.
GCGGGAAAACGAAAATTTGCACTTAACGAGCGGGCTGCCGAAAATCTCTTTATATTAACAAAGTCATTCATCTCCTCCTTTGCCATCTCCATCTCCTCCTCTGCCATCTCTGTCTCGCCCTGACCTTGCACTCCGGCCTCCCTCGAGCTCGTCGTCTGCGGCCTCCTCCACCTCGCCCCAGCCTCGTCGTCGCTGGCCTCCCACGACCTCATCGCCCCCGGCCTCCTCCATTTCGTCGCCCCGTCCTCCCCTGAGCTCGTCACCCGCGACCTCCTCCACCTCGCCCCGGCCTTGTCGTCGCTTGCCTCCCACGACCTCGTCGCCCGAGCCTCCAATGACCTCACTCTCTCTACTCCCTCCTTTTGCTCTGTGATGTGGATTACTACTGTGATGTGTTAGTGCTCTGTGAATGGATTGAGTTGATGCTACTATCTTGTGGGTGATGCTGTGTTATTTTTAGTGCTCTGTGAATGGATTGAGTTGATGCTACTGTGATGTGGGTAATGCTGTGGCTATTGTGGGAAAGCTAGCGAAAAGTTCAATCCGAAAATCCATATCAGATTCATTCGCGGGGCTCGGGAGGCTCCAGACGAAGTGAAAATCTGTTTTTGTTTTTTTTGTTGCAATAGAAAAGTCCATCACAGACGGTTCTAAATAAGAACAGAACCGTCTGTGAAAATAGACTATCACAGACGGTTCATGAATAGCACTGTCTGTGCTAGCCTTTTTCACAGACGGTTCAAAAACCGTCTGTGATGACACATAAAGTCAGACGGTTTATAAAACCGTCTGTGATGACGATTTTGAACCGTCTGTGATGTCATTTTCTGGAGTAATGTCATAAGAATATAAGATTATGAAGTATGAGAGCATTCCAAAAAAAGGTCCAATACCATATTGATTTTGTTTTATAAAGAAGTGTTAGGGAATAAAATGTTTATTAAGCATGTTTGACTCGTTGGGTACCATAACACTATGAAGTAGGAAGTGATTTGCGAGACTACTCGATCACGATATTGAGTACAGTTCCATTACCTAATTAGAATTAACTTGTACTCATCTAAAAATAAACTAACTTGTACTCCATACAATTTGGTACAAAGGAAGTTGTTTTCACATAGTTCCGTCTCTGATGGGCTTGAACCAGGAAGCTCAAGAAGCTTAGTTCTAGCTGATAGACCAATGAGTGTCCTCTTCATGTTTTTATTATGGTTTGGAATTAGGATATTCATGTTTTAATTGATATATCATTTACACAGTATGGTTTTGCCCACAAGTGGTTGTGGCCACAATCACTATCCAAAGGCCCACAATGTTCATCGAGATTGGTGCACAATCTTGCTATACATATTATAGATGCACCCCACCGTAATACCACCCAACACAAAACCTCCCATCCCCACCGTCTATCCTTATTCTATCCCCCAACCCCCCCCCCCTCTCTCCACTGGCAGCCCGTGAGGGCGTGGCCCGAAAAAAACTAACATATATTATCATGTATATACTATGCGTGCACCCCTAACTCAAAAGTTGTGCACCCGGTTCAGCCTAACTTCTGGTCTCTTGCAGCCAAAATTACTATTTAATACAGTGTTACTTGAAAAATTATATATGTTGTTATATGTACGGTGAAGTGGTGAACCCCTGTTAGTTTCGTTCTAGTTCCGCCCCTGCGTATCTGAACTGTCGTCATCCAGATTCGGCCACATCGGGGCTTCTTCTTCCGCCCCGTCCATTCTTTTCTAGTTTTTTTTTTCAATTTTTCGGTGATTTTTTTCTTACGATTCTTGTAACAGACAGGACATCATTCTTGCATTCTATTCCTGATTTTGTCAAATTCTTTTCTTAAAAGATGCTAAAGAAAATTTAAGACAATGTACTGAAAAATTTGGATACAAATTGACTTAAAAAATGAACAGAAAAACCATTTAGAATTTGACAAAAATGTACCAAGAATGTGCACCGAAATATGACGAGAAAAATATATCAAAATTTGACCCAAAAAATGAACCAATAATATGTATAAAAAATTAATCGAAAAAATGCTCAAAATCTATTCTCTGAAAAATGAACCAACAAAATGCTCAAAATTTGATTGGGTAAATGCACCGAGAAAATGTTAGAAATTCAAGCAAAAAATGGAACAAAAAATTCAAATGAATAAATAAAACAAAAAATGAATCGAAAAATGTACCAAGAATATTTTTATAAAACATGATGCAAAAAATATTCAAAATTTTATCAGAAATTGTTCAAAATATATTCTTTCATAAATGAAAACCAATAAAATGCCCAAAATCAGACCCAGAAAATTGAATCGAGAATATTTTGAACAAAAAATGAAATGAAAAAAATGTTCAAAATGTCTTGTTATGTCAAATTTTTTTCTTTCTATTCTATCAAATACATGAATTATTGTTTTTGAACCATATATGCACATGTATGCTCTCTCCCGAAGATGCACGAATCTCGGAGCATAATGGATGTCAACTATATCAGTGGTAGCCACAAACCCTTATGGCTTAACATTTTCGCACATTTTCGTTCTTTTACATGATAATGGACTATGCTGTATAAGCACGTAGTTTGAAGGATGCCATGACTACTTTCGGTCCGAAATTCTTCATATCGTTTGGAGAGTAGCTTTTACATTTTTAACAAATAATATATTTTTGAATATTTATTTCAATGTCTATATGACAAATCATAGAATACCTTTGGGGGGGGGGGGTTGTGGAAGCAAGAGGAAGAATGTTAAAAAAAAACAAATTACTCGAACACCTTCCAAAATCCATGTTTGTCCTAATGACTTGTAGGATTCAGTCCCACATGTTAGTGACACAATGAGTGACATATAAAGAATAATGCAAACTTTTGATGGCAAATAAAAGTCTTGTTAAAGATTGTGGAACACATATTGGGAGAAAAAAATGGAATTAGGAGGGATAAAAAAAAGGGAGGGGGGCGGTCTGAACAACAATTTTGGAAGCTAGCGGCAGCCTGTCCAGCATGAGATATTTTTTCTTTGAGAAAGGATTATCCATCCTGGCATTTAGTATTTTTGGATTTTTTTTTTAAAAAAAATCTTGATTTTCATGGAAAAACTACAGTATCAAAAACTTTGAGGTGTTTGGATATGTAAAGATTATGTAGATGATCCAAATATTAGTGTTGAATAATTAGCAATGGTGTCGATTTGTTTGTAATTCAAACTCTCGGTTTTAACATGTTATACATAGTCTGATGAGACCTGTAGGCGGTCGACTTTTATGAGAGTATTTCGAGGTTAGTTTGCACTTAGTCCTAAGAAAAATGAAGTTTCGAGGCAAAACCTTTTTTTTTTCGAAATATCCCCCGCTTGACGACCTCGTCACGCGGTCCTCGTTGTTCGGCCCCGCGGACATCGCCGCGCTCAAGCATGGCCTCCCGCCTCACCTTCGTGTCACGGCCACGGCCACGGCGTTCCAGGTGCTCGCGGCCTTCCTATGGCACGCCCGCACCGCGGCACTGGAGCTCTCGCCGGGCGAGGACGCGTGGCTAGGCTTCACCGTCGACTTCAGGAGGATCGGCGCCCAGCTGGGCCTCCCCCCCCCCCGGGCTACTACGGCAACGCATGCGTGAACACGACCGTGGTGATGGGACGCCGAGGCGCTGCGGCGCCGTTGCTCTCTGGGCGACGTGGTGCAGCTGGTGCGCAGAGGGCAAAGGCGTCGGTGACCTCCGACCACGTGCGGTCCACGACGGACCACCTAGTGCTGCGGGGGAGGCCTCCCTTGGCCGTCGCCAACCAGCTGTTCCTGTCGGACGCGCGTAAGGCGCGCGTTGTTCTTGGTGAGCTTCTGTATAGCCATCAAGAACGGCGGCGGGGAGGATGTGGTGGCCATGACGGTCGCGCTGTAGATTTTCCAACACATCTTTATTCTCTTTTTCTTAGTAGTTGTAAAACGATTATCATCGACTTATATTATTATATTATTATTATATCTTCCCTTTACTTCCTGTTATTAGCTAGCCTCCCTTGCTTGCCTATCAAGTAGCAAACTATTGATAACTCGATGGACATACACGTGGTATTTGCAAGTTTGATGCAAATTAACACCATATTAGTTATGTGTTACAGGATTTGATGGGTTGGGCCCATTTGTCGGCCCAATTTCTTTCAAGCTGCGCACATGGATCGAGCGATCCAGAGCCAATTGCTGGGCCCCAGAATATACAGCTGAATTAATCTGAATTAATTTAGCTGGGCCGGCCTGTGGGAACGTTTGGGCTGCTCCTTGGTTGAACCTTCGACGTCAAACACCACCAAATTTGAACCCTATTCGTCTTTCTTTCTTTCTTTTTTTGCAAAATTTTCTCTTTTGCGATTTTGAGTATATATATCCGTGAGGAAGAACAAAACGTGCATAACATATTCTCCTTTTAAATGAATTTAGGCTAGCTTGTAGATGACAACAGTGACAATTAGCACGTAGATAGGATGGAATGGATTCAGCGAGCCAGTTGCACTAGTGCTTGTTGGCTGGCTCATATTCTTCAGATAGGATGGAATGGATTCGGCCAGCTAGTTGTACAGTGCTTGTTAGGCTGGCTCATATTCTCTGTGCCTGTTTGTACTTGTCCGTACCATTCCTACACCGGTTTAGCTTTTGGAATAGTACATTTCGGTACCGATTCATACCGGTGTATCGTTCTGAAATTTAATATAATAGTATATATTTATAAGTATATATATGTTTAATTGTACATATACTAAATTTTACTTATAATATTACTCTAAATATTTAGTGGTAGGATTAAATATAACATATACTTAAATGCGTTCAATAAACGGAATTTTCAATTCCACCGGTATAGCATGCATTGTCCGGTATCGAAGCCGGTATGATCGGTATCGAGCCGGTATTGACCAGTATCGAGGCCGATATTTTAACGCGATCTACTCACCGTTTTAGGTGGTGGGATAATACATATCGGTCATATCGTCTGGTACCGGAACGGTGTTGATAAGTTCTATCTGCCCTCCATTTTTGCAGATATACCTACACGCAACATAACGTGCACACATGAGTTCGCTTACATTATTCACATATTTGGCAAAGACAATCTTACTGAAGGAAAATTACTAACATTAAACCTTGGTGGAAAGGACCTCCTCCCGCGCTGGACACGTCACCCTAAAAAGCTTGGGCACTCGGAACTTTGCTGGACGGTCGAGATCACGTGGAGGGAGGGCCTCTCTAGACATGCACCAATCGTCATCGGACTGCTGACATCGCGTGGAGCGTACAAACCCTAATCCCACCTGTCGGTGTATTAGAACCGATCTTACGTAAAGATTATTTGATTCGGGGGGTCTCCTAAAGATGAAATCACGCAGAGTGGTTGACACGGGATGTTTAGACAGGTTCAGGCCTTCTCCGGAGAGAATAATAACCCTAATCCTGTGTGTGTATGGTATTCTTGATGATCAAGTAAGAAGCTAAGACTATTACAGAGAATAGTACTTGTGTTTCTCCTTGACTCGCTCTATTTTTCTGTCCCTCTGTCCCTCCATCCCTCTGATTGATGCCCTTATATAGTCGTGAAGGAGTAGCCGTTTTGTCCTGCGGAAGATGCGCCTAATTAATCCAGTAACGGGTGCATGATGACAGTAATTACCGGCGCATTGGCTTCTTCACGCCGTCTGGCAATTATCTTCCAGAGGTAATGGGGTATTTACGCACCATTACTACGCGGAATAATAGTGTGTGTAGACCGTTCGGATTCTATAATCAATTGGACCCACTTGCCTGTAGGTTTGATTATAAGGTGGTCGTGGTTTACTTGGTCGTAGAAGAACTTACGACCAGGTAGTGGTCGTAGAAGGACTTACGACCATGCAGTGGTCGTAGAAAGACTTACGACCATGACATAGTCGCAGTAAGACTTACGACTATGGGGGTGATTGTAGAAGATCTTACAATCACTTGGTAGGCCTCTCCCTTATAAATATAAGGGGTACTTCTGGGGACTATGTGACATCATATTCACCTATAATAAGGATTATAGATAAAAGATAAAATGAGGATTATTAGATCCTCGTCATCTAGCCCCCCAGCTCCAAGTGAAAGTAACTTACTTGGTGAAGGATTCGTGAATGGACTTACGACTATGAAAATGTCGTAGAACTATGGTCGAAGGAAAAACTCTTCGACATTTGAATGCTATTTTGACCAGGAATTTGCTTGGTCAGAAAGGTTGCTTACAACTATCAAAAAGTCATAAAAACCCCTACGACCGTCTGGTGGTCGTAGCAGGGGAATCGGAGAAAAAACCCTTCCGATTGATACTTCCTTCAACCAGAAAGACTTGGTCAAGAAAGTAATTTCGCTTGGGGGTGACAATACGCACCTAATTTTTCTCGAGCGGACCATCCGGGAATTGCAACCGGTTCTTCACGGACTTGTCCGATGAAGTTGTTCCGGCGGTGCAACCAACTCCCCTGCAGACCTATAGGCGAGGCGGTTTCGAGCGGCGGTCGTGCGATTATAAAACTTACGGGAGGTAGACTTGGGTTTTACCTTTTCCTCAAATCACTCTGTTGTTCTTGAGCTCTTGCTTTCTCGAGTCCTCGACTAGGTTTCATCTTCTCGCCGCTAACCCAATCAAAAACTTCTTGCTTACGGCGAAATGGCCAAGAGAGTTTCGAATGGGAAGAATCGGAGATGGATGCGCTAAGATCAAAATCTTGGTCGATGCCGGGAAGATTCCAGAGAAGGCTCTGGTAAAGTGGATTCCGGCTATCGGGCAGCAATGGCCATCGGGGAAAATGGGCAAATCCCCGTCTTTCAAGCGTATTGTGAGTGCGGCCTTCGACTGCCTGCTCACCCCTTTCTTACAGTGGTACTCGAGCACTTTGGGGTGGAATTGGTGAACTTAGGTCCCAATTCCATTACCATGTTAAGTGTGTTCGTGTACTGCATGAGGCGTATCTGGGATTAGGCGGATCTCGGTATTCCAATATTATTATGGGATGGCTCGACAAACCGGAATCGCCGGAAGCTGCGGTCTGAAGCTCCACGACTCGAAGTCGAAGGAGTATATTCAGAGTTTCACCCGGTCTTCGTGGCCGGGCTGGAGGAAGAGGTGGTTTTATTGGAAGGTCACCTCAAGAAGGCTGACCTTTCTTTGCGGGAAGGTGTAGAAAAGAAATCTTCATGGATTCAACTCACGAAGATATCAGTAGGATTAGCCCTTATATTCAAGCCATTAAGGACTTGAAGGAAGAAGGGTGACCGGATGGCATGTGGTGAAGGATTTCATCACCGCGCCGAATTAGTCCCTTGAAGAAGCGAGCATCTCCTATGTGGAGATACTCGGGAGAGAAACCCACCGAGAGACTACGACGAGGGTAAGTAGCTGTCGACTTAGCTCTCGGTTTGGTCCTTCTCAACATTGTCTAATATTCTTATCTGTTTACGGATCTTTCACAGCCGAGGTTGACTCTAGAGTCGACTCATCTGCGAGAAGTCTCCGCCACTCGAGTGGCGGTTCCTCAAATCATTGCGGCTTTGTCCGCAGATGAAAGGATAGAGCGCCTAAAGGTAATCAAAAGTTGATTCTTTCTTTAGAACTTTATAGTCGTAGAAGATACTTACGACTAATGGTGATCGTAGAATATCTTACGATCAAGAAAGAGTCGTAGAAAACTTACGACTTGGCATCGGTCGTAGAAAAACTTACGATCGATTAGTGATTCTTCTTTTACGCTTTTCCTTACGTAAAGTAGGCATGGAAAATCGTCGGGACGACGAAGAAGTCGATTCGATGACTATTGGCACCGGGTTGTCGAAAGACAAAGGCTCGCTCCTCCTCTAAGAGACGTCGACTTGTAAAATCTGGCGACAAGGGAGGAGTAAGCTCGAGCTCTGGTCTTTCGACCAGACCCTCTACAAAGCCTGCGGCAGCTATAGCTATATCTGAAGCCGAGGCCGCAGCTATCGAAGACGAGGAGGTTGAAGCAGCTGAATCTCTTAAGCGCCAACCTCGCAAGGCTAAGGTACCCTTCTATTATGACAAGGAATCTTTCGCAGTCGCTGCCACTCCTAGTTTTGTTAAGCAACTGGAAAAGGAGAACTGGAAAGATTTTATGTCTTTTATGAAGGGCGATCTTTGCACCAAAGCACAACTGCGGTGAAGGCGATCTTTGCTCTTGGAATGGTCGAGACTGATCTCGGCCATCCAGAGAATCAGGAAACCAGAGCCCTGGTTCCTGTCCAAACTCTACGACCAGACGTGGTCGTGGAGAAGAAGAGGTCCTCCGTTGGGAGGATTGCTCCAAAATTCCTAGTTAAGACCAGGGTGCAGAGGTATGTGAAATGTACTAAAGTGTATGAACAACATTTACCTTTTCTTTTCACAACTTTGATTTGCTTTTCTTTATTTGATCCGACTCCTTGACCCGGGAATGCTTAGTTGAGAAGCCCATTGCCACCCCTGATTCTTCGGAGAGGTATCAATGGAGGTGGTCGAAGAATCACCCTTGGCCCAGGTGGCCGATGAAGTCGAGACTCCCAGAGTGATTCCTACATCTGCTTGAGGTTGTAGCTCGACGCTGAAGTGCTACATTCTTGTTGAAGTGGCGACACGACTCTCATCGAGTTAAATAGAAACAACGAGGCGGTGTGGAAGCCTCTGGTCAAGGTGGTGACCACTTGTGCACCGCTCGGGAAGGAAATCGAGGGGCGTTCCTTCCCCTACCCAAAGAGAAGTTAGAGAACCAGAAGAAGAATATTTCAACTTCTGTGGTGACTTCTTTGGGCCTGCCTCCGTCGTAGGGTCTTCTGCTTTCAGATCTCGTGACCGAGTCCCCCATCCCAAAGATATTCCCAACAGGGAGAATACCTTCGATAATGAGTGCCTCGAGAAGGTGTGGTGGGACAAAGTCGCGAGGATAGATAAGCTGCAGAACCCGGATCTTGTATATTCGATCTTTGCTAGGTCGACTATGAATGTAAGTATTTTTAGAATACTTATATATGTGGTTTTCCTTCTCTTCTCACTGTTTTCTTTTTGCAGAAAGCTCTGGAGCAGATTGCTGTTGTCGGTGAGTACCATCGACAACTTTTAGAGCTAAGACAGGAGAAAGAGATACTCTATGCAGAGGCAGAGAGATGGTAAGTCACTATTATTCATAGTTGTTTTCGACTTAACTACTCGTATAGTGTTTTACGAGAATAGTCATGGAAAAAACTCATGACAAAATACTGGTCGTAAAGAGCTTTTGATTACTTACGACCAGTTGGTGGGCGTAGAAAGACTTACGACCATGACATAGTTGTAGAAAAACTTACGACTAGGTCAGTAGTTGTAGAAGTACTTACAACTAATCGGCTGATGTTTATCTTCGTTTCTGTTCTTTGTAGTTTAAACAGTGACACGAAGACCTTAGCTGACTCACTCGACTATGAAAAAGAGGAGTCGAGAAAGCAAAGGAACGAAGTATTAGTCCTCTCGGATAGACTTCGAGAGGCTGTCTCTGCATCTAAAAGATTGCGAGGAAAAATAAGCGATGAAGTCTTGAACTTAAGGCGCTTTTGAATTTTAACCTTTACCCAACTCTCATTTCTTCTCGGATAAAGAAAATGAGATCACGGAAGCTCGGAATCAAGTTCAAGAAAAAGCTTTGGTTATTCAGGAGTTTTCTCGCATTACCAAGGATAAGGATCAAGAACTCGAGGGTCTGAGAACTCAAGTAACAGGTAAGTAATTCTTTACCTGTTGTCCTTTTCGAGTATTTTCCCTTTTCTAATGTCAATTTCTTGTTCAGAAATTGCTGCCGAATTGAGAAGCCTCGAGGCTGAAATCCAAGAGAAGACCTTGATCTACAATGAGTCCGTCCGCATTGCTAAGATGAATGCAGAGGACATCAGAGCATGAGAGAAAAAGCATGCTGAAACCGTTGCTTCCCATCAAGAAGAGGTCAAGAAACTGGATTCCCAACTAGTAGGTAAGAAATGCTTTTACCTACAATTATCTTTGTGTTATCTTCATCTAGAAGTTTATTTTTGTTTGACCGGTTTTATTCTTTTGTAACAAATGGTGAAAACAAGAAACTTCGCGAGGCTTCGACTTGTACCCAACGGAGATGGAGTCGATGAAGACTAGTCTTCAAGGCAACATCACACTCTGAACAATGTGCTCGATGAGCTACATTACGAGGAAAAACTCCTCGAGAAGATCTTGAGTTGCTCACATAAGTACCATTGGGAACAAGTCGGAAACTTGCAAGAAATGGTGACCACTCGAAGGCTAATCTTTGAATCAATAAGAGAGGCGATCGGCCGGAGTAAGTTACGCTTTGGCGAAACTTAAAGCTCAAGACCCCGCCTTAACGTGCAAACAATTGAAGCCGAGTTCGATTGCTCGAATCGAGGCAAATCGTCTGATTGAGAAAATGCAATCGGTTGGCAAAAGGTGGCGGAGGAAATGCACTAGGCTCTCCCCCTTGAGTAATCTTGTAACTACTTTGTAAAGCGGACAATTTACATTGATGAGTAATATCGATCCATCTTGTTTCACGAAAATCATCTTGTCGAGTAGTTAGTAACTCAAAAGATAATAGGCGAATGAAGGACCAAGGATTGAAGTTAAATTAATAACTTTATCCTAGGCCATCTTGTTTCTGAAAATCATCTTGTCGAGTAGTTAGTAACTCAAAAGATAATAAGCGAATGAAAGACTAAGAATTGAAGTCAAATTAATAACTTTATCCTAGCCCCGACTATTTGCTTAGCTTGTTTAGACAATCTAAGTAAATAGTGTTTGAAATGGGGTTTACGAAAACAAAGAGGGTTTATTTAACTTATAGTTTTGTTACGGTTGTCAAGCCTTTGGTGAAAGAGTAGAAAGCGACTCGACACTAGGAAGTTCCTTCTAGTGGGCGGGACCACGTGCGAGAGAGGAAAGGCTTCGACTAGGTGATGTTATCATCTCCGTGGTTTAATCGAACCAAAAACAACAACTTGAGTTAAGCGAGCGTCTTAGAGGACTTTAGTAATTCATTCGCCCTTTTTGGTGGACTTGATAAGTCTTTTCCAAAGAGCAAAAGTAGGAGATCGAGCGACACTAGAAAGTTCCTTCTAGTGGGCGGGACCACGTCTGAGAGAGGAAAGACTTGACTAGGTGTGTCTCTTCCTTCGACCGATTAAAGCGAATCGAGTACACCAAAGGTGGTCGAATAAACATAAGAAAGTGCACTCTACTTAGAATATTTTTTGAAATTTTGAAAAAATAAACTAAGATTGAGAGAATTGGCTTTAAAAACATTTATTTGGATAGAACCCGAGCTCTTTGTATTGGTAGCAAAATGAGTAACAGTCGATGCTAGGAAATTCCTTCTAGTGGGCGTAACCACATGCGAGAGAGGAGAAGTTTCGACTAGATGGCGTTACTCGCTTTTAGACCGGTGTAAAGAAAAGCGGGTGTTTTGTATCATAGTCGAAAGATTAAAAAGCACTACTCAAAAATAAGGCAAGAGAGGTAGAAAGAACCTGGACTTTTATTGCCTAAGAAATTGGTCACACATAGAATTTGCGTAACTGGTCGATGTTCCAAGAGTTTGAGAGAACCTGTCCGTCTTCCATCGCTAGTCGACTGCAGGCCGCCGAAGTTACTTCGACCAGCGTGTAAGGACCTTCCCATTTGGGGAAAGTTTATTCGATTAGACTTGGATTGGCGAGCCTCAATACCAAGTCACCTACAAGAAGGTGCGAGGTTGGACCTTACGATCATAGTATCTGCGCAGGCTTGTTGGTAGACCGCCGAACGGATTAAGGCTAGGTTTCTCCTTTCTTCGAGTAGGTTAATATCATCCTTTCGAAGTTGTTCTGGTCTGAGTTGTTGAAGGTTTCAACTCATGTCGACCGCAATTTTAGCTCCGGAGGAAGCATGGCTTCGGCTCCGAACACTAGGAAAAATGGTGTTTCTCCTGTTGCTCGACTGGTGGTCGTACGAACTGCCCATAATACGGAAGGTAATTCTTGTACCCAAGCCCCCGAGCGCTTAACAAGTCGTGGTCGAAGACTCGGTTTTAATTCTCGCATTATTTGGCCGTTTGCGTTCGACCGCCCGTTGCTTTGGGATGTGCAATGAAGCATAGCATAACTTGGTACCCAACTCGTCGCAAAATTCACGAAATTTTGCACTTGCGAATTGTTTACCATTGTCTGTAATTATCCGACTCGGAACTCCAAATCGGCTAATTACGCATCTCATCATGAACCGTTTTGCTGCTTCCGTTGTTATCCCAGTTATAGGTTCAGCTTCAATCCATTTTGTGAACGTGTCAATAGCCACAAAAAGGAATTCGAAACCTCCTGGAGCTTTGGGAAACGGTCCTAGGATATCAAGACCCAGTGCAAAAGGCCAAGAAAGAGGTATTATGCGTAATGCTTGAGTGGTTGGTGTATCATCTACCATTAAATTGGCTTGAACACACTTTTAACCACCTCTATAGCATCGTCTGCAGTGGTAGGCGATAAAAACCTTGTCGAAAGGCTTTACCAACCAATGTTCTGTAGAAAGCATGTGTCCCACAGATACCACTGTGTATAACGTGAAGGAGTGTTATTCCTTCATTTTGCGGAATGCATCGCATGAGTATCCCTTGGGTTCCTCGTTTATAGAGGACTCCTTCGACCAAAGTATACATTTTGGCTTTTGGGATAAACGACCGCCTCAAGATCATCTTGGTCACGGAACCCTTGCGAAGATACTCGTAGATGGGAGTCATCCGTATCCTCGTAGTCTAATGAGGCCATCTCAATAGGAGGTGTCTCGGTTCTCGACGAGAGACGGCTTTTGGAGTTGCTCCGGAAAACTCCTTTTGGTACCGTAGATCGGGAAGAAGCCATCCGAGCAAGTTGGTGCATGAGGAAATTATCCTTCGAGGATGAATTGTACCTCGAAACCTAAAAATGCTTTTCTAGCTTGCGTACCTCCGATAAATACGAGACATTGTCGAGTTAGAGCACCGTACTCTTTCCGACTTGATTCACGACTAGTTGAGAGTCTCCTCTCACGAGTAGTCGATTTAATTGAGAGTGCTTTTGCACTCGTATGCCAACTAGCAAACCTTCGTACTCTGCCACATTGTTAGTGGCACGAAAGTTTAATTGTATGGCATACTTTAAGGTTTCTCGGTAGGAGATACCAGACCACCCGACCTCGAGCCACTTAAAGTAAGTGACCCGTCAAAGTACATCATCCCCGGTCGTGGGAATCAGATCGGGATCTGAGCAGTTCGAGATTTGTCCATTCGGCGACAAAGTCCGCCAAGATCTCGGGATTTTATGGCCGTTCGGGACACGAAATGGTGGTCGAACTCCCAAGTTCGATCGACCATTTTGCCACATGTCCCACTGTTTCCTTATTATGGAGAATTGCTCCCAAAGGAAACTCAGACGACACAGCTATTTTGTGCGCCTGAAAATAATGCCGCAGTTTCCTCGAAGACATGAGGAGGGCATATAGAAGTTTTTGGACCTGAGGGTAACGCCTTAGGGCCGTGTAAAACTTTCGGCGACGAGTAAACCGTCGTTGTATGTTTTCACGTTCTCGACCGATCTTGCGCTTCTTTGCACGTGGCGTGGCGGCTAGGTAAATTAAGAGCGTCTCTTACGGCTTTGGAGAAACGAGCAGAGCACTCGAAAGGTACCTCTTGACATCCTCAAAGCGGTGTTTGCCTCGTTCGACCACTCAAAACCTTCATGTCTCCCGAGAAGTTTAAAGAAAGGTAGTCCTTTTCTCCTAGTCGTGCGATGAAACGACTTAAAGCCGCCATGCATCCGGTGAGTTTCGGACTTCCTTTTTGTGGTTGGAGGGCGATCCGGAGGATGGCCTTTATTTTTCAGATTTGTTTGATTCCTCGTTCGATACTAGGAATCCGAGCAATTTTCTGAAGAAATTCCAAACACACACTTCTCGGATTAAGTTTTAAGCGGTGCTTTACGAGGTTGTCGAATGTTTCTTGTAGGTCGCTGATATGATTAAGTCTCTTAATGCTTTTTACGACTAGATCATCAACATAGGCTTCCGATTCGGCCTAATTGAGATGAAATAGTCGATTGCATTAGGCGTTGAAAAGAAGCAGGCATTCTTTAGACCAAATGGCATTTTGACATAGCAAAAGGTACCAAATGGAGTAATGAATGCGGTCTTTTCTTCATCGTTTAGACACATATTGATCCGGTGGTATCCGAATATGCATCTAAAAACTTAATATCTCACAACTGCAGAGAATCAACCAACCGATCGATCTGAGGTAAAGGAAATCATCTTTTGGACAAGCTTTATTAAGATCGATAAAGTCTCGCACATCGCCATTTGCCGTTTGACTTTTGACCATTCTGAGGTTAGCCAACCACTGCAGGTGGTTGACTTCTCTTATAAAGCCCGCTTTAAGTAGCTTATCCAATTTCGATTTAATAGCATCTCGTCGATCGGGGCAAATCTCGTAATTTTTGTTTTACGGTACTTTATCGGCCGTAAAGCTAGCTCGTGCTCGATCACCTCCACAGGGACTCGGGCATGTCGGATGCTTGCCACGCAAAGACATCTGCGTTAGCTCGGAGGAAGGTAATGAGGGCGTCTTCCTATTTGGGGTCGGAAGTCTCCCGATGCGAGCAGATCTTGAGGGCTCCTCTGCGTCGGAGGAACCTCTTTGACTTGGTCGTTCGGCTTTGGTGCGACTTTGAAGCCCGACTTGCTAGTCGAAGGTGACTTTCATCTCGAGTTGGTATTTGACCAACCATCTCGAGGATCGTGATCATGACTATCGCCATCTTTTGTCACATTGAATTGTGATCACTCCTTTGGGACTGGCATCTTAAGACATTGATACCCATAATGAGTAGCCATTAAGAATTTTGCCAAAGTTGGTCATCCGAGTATGGCGTTATATCCGATCGAAATCGACCACATCAAAGGAGACTTTCTCGTCACGAAATTACTTGGTGAGCCAAATGTTAAAGGAAGAGAAACTTGGCCAATGGGTTTGGCGAAGACCCCGATGCGATTCCATGAAAGGAGTATCGTCATCGCCTTACCTTTGTCCCGGTATTTGCATCTCGTCCGGGGCATTAGTAAATAGTATGTTCAGGCGCCACCATCAACCAACACTCGATTAACCCGACGGTTGTTGATGGTGGGTTCGACCACAATCGGATATCGACTGATCGACTCGTAGTGATCGGGCGATCATCCTTCTCAAAAGAGATAGTAACTTCCACCACTTGGTAAATTATTGACGAGAGGAGTATGTATGGAATTTACCTCTCGTCCGTGACTTTAAGTTGTCGTTTGAGTCGTATCTCGATGATCCTCCGTAGATGTGCTCAGCGGTATGTTGCGAATCTTGGGCGGCATCTCCTCATCATCGACGACTTTTGGCCACTCGTATGTCCTACCGCCGAGAGTAGGGAATGGTGATTTTAGTTGTAGTAGTCCTTGAGCTTTCTTTGGAAAACTTCGGCGATTATGGAGGTCATGTCCTTCCTTTTATGAAAAGGACACCACCTTGGTTTGTCGTTCCTACGATCGTGGCGCTTACCTTTGCCTTGATCGAGTGCGACTTGGTGGTTTGGGCTCTCTATCTTTCACGGCCAAGACCTCCTTGAAACCAGCGGTTTGTGGTTTTGATTCTTTATTTTCTTCTTGGACTTTTTGCTTTTTGTCCTTACCAACTTCACGGCTGCTCGAGGTGTACGTTTCTCGATCGATAGTGTTGTTCCACTCGACCGCCTCGTAAGCGATTGCATATCGATCGGCCATCTCAAGAGCTCGCAATGATGTTGGGAGGATTCAAAGCAATATCCTCTGTTATCCTTCTACTACGGACTCCTTGCTTAAAAGCCACGATCACGGAGAGTCGAAAATTCGGAATTGAGTTACGAACCGACTAAAGCGCTTGATGAATTGACGCAAAGTCTCGTTGTTGTTCTGTTTATCCGTGCAAGTCGTCTTCCTTTCGGGCGGTTATGCGTGCCTTGGAAATTCGCTCAGAAGATCGCAGAGGTGTTGCCAAGAGTAGATCGACTCGAGTGGTTGGTTTAATAACCACGATCGAGCGGATCCTTCGAGCACAGTTGGAAGGTAATTTGCCATTACATGCTCTCCTCCTCCTGCTGCTCGGACGGTGTAGATAGATCTCAAGAAATTCGATGGGATTTTGAGATCCATCAAATTTCTCCATGTTCACCGGTCGAAAATGAGGTGGCCAAAGCGCTCGAAGGTCGGCGAAAATGCCCGGCATCCGGTAATCACTTCTTGATGCCTTCTTTGTAAGAAAGAAGGGTTAATATCACCAGGTGATCGTATTCGACGATACCCAGCAACAGGCTGACCTGTCCTGTAGTAGGTCTCAGTTCTACGATGGGGATACTCCTCGTACTCCACCCGTTGGCGAAGTGGTGAATGATCACCTCTCCGCGGGGCTTCTTGATCATCAGCCGATCGAAATGTATTTCTCGAATAGGGATCGATTCGACTTGTGTCGATTCCTACGTAGAGAAATATTCGATTGACTGGTAGCTGAGGAAGTCGCATTGCTACGACTACCTGAATGTTGTCGACGAGGAACTTCCAGTCTTGTCATCACAGTTCGAAGCCTTTGTGCAATCTCTTCAGCAAAGAGATCGTACCATGGCGTTCGAGCAAGCTCTTGATTGGGATTCTCGAGCAAGTCGTTGATGTCCTGGAGTTCTTGTACCTCCTTTGGATCGATGTTGAATGCGAGCAGTGGGTTCTTACGGCTGCAATTTTCTTTCTTCGGATGACCTCAAAATCCTCCTCATCAGTCTTTGAGGTCTTCTCGGTGGAGTCGAGAATGTCGAGGATTTCCTCGCGTTCATCAAAGTGTTGGTTACGTCAAGTCACCGGTGGTGCCTTTGCCATTACCACGAGGGGCGCGGTGTGTGATCTTCGGGAGTGTTCTTATCTCGGCCTCCATGAGGTGACCTCGATTTGAGGAAGGGACGAAGACCTCCGCTGATAATTCTCACTTGCGCTCGAGGCCTCCCGCTTGAGGAGTGCTCGAGAGACACCATTCGCGACTTGGAGTAATCCTCCGGTGGGGAACTCCGGTTATAATCGTCTCCGTTCGCAAATGAGATCTGCGGAGAGACGGTCGAATTTGCGGGAAAAGCATGCTTGATCCCACCCTCTGCAGGTTACTCGAGAGAGGATCACTAGATCTTGGTGGAGTCTCGAATGGTGGCTCCCGAACTTGTCTCACCGTGTCGGACCGCTTAGGGGACTTGAACACTTGGAGGAAAAACTCGCGTCGTGTTGTGAGTCCTCACGGTGCGGTTCGGTCGGATTGACCCTTGTCCTTTGAGGGAATTGGCTCCTCTGTTGGGCGTATCGTTGTGGGGATAAGGATCCTCCTCAACTCCATTGATGGGATGGTTTCTGGAGAATGATCTCGAAGGCAACATCACCATCGGCGGATGCATCACTCGGCTCGTAGTCGAAACCGCATCCATGTCGACGTCTGCGTAATCTGCCAAGTTAAACCAAGTTCTCCTCGCTCCATTCTCCCGCCATGATTGCATGAGATTTGGAAAAAAGAGTATGTTGACAAGAGATTACGGAAGATCCCCACGATCGGGCGCCTTGCCGGTGTATTAGAACCGATCTTACGTAAAGATTATTTGATTCGGGGTCTCCTAAAGATGAAATCACGCAGAGTGGTTGACACGGGATGTTTAGACAGAGTTCGGGCCTTCTCCGAGAGAATAATAACCCTAATCCTGTGTGTGTATGGTATTCTTGATGATCAAGTAAGAAGCTAAGACTATTACAGAGAATAGTACTTGTGTTTCTCCTTAACTCGCTCTATTTTTCTGTCCCTCTGTCCCTCCATCCCTCTGATTGATGCCCTTATATAGTCGTGAAGGAGTAGCCGTTTTGTCCTGCGGAAGATGCGCCTAATTAATCCAGTAACGGGCGCATGATGGCAGTAATTATCGGCGCATTGGCTTCTTCACGCCGTCTGGCAATTATCTTCCAGAGGTAATGGGGTATTTACGCACCATTACTACGCGGAATAATAGTGCGTGTAGACCGTTTGGATTCTATAATCAATTGGACCCACTTGCCTGTAGGTTTGATTATAAGGTGGTCGTGGTTTACTTGATCGTAGAAGGACTTACGACTAGGTAGCAGTCGTAGAAGGACTTACGACTATGTAGTGGTCGTAGAAGGACTTACGACCATGTAGTGGTCGTAGAAAGACTTACGACCATGATATAGTCGTAGTAAGACTTACGACTATGGGGGTGATTGTAGAAGATCTTACAATCACTTGGTAGGCCTCTCCCTTATAAATATAAGGGGTACTTCTGGGGACTATGTGACATCATATTCACCTATAATAAGGATTATAGATAAAAGATAAAATGAGGATTATTAGATCCTCGTCACCACCCATCTCTCTCCTCTCGTCTGCTCGCTCGCAGCGCTTGCTCGATCCCGTGCCGCTGCTCCTCCCCTCACTACTTTCCCATTCGCCTGCACCCTCGGTCTTCCTCCACAGCCACTGCCACTCCTTCCCACTTCCTCCCTCGTTGCTGCTCGGTCTCCCTCCCCAGCCGCCACCTCAGCGCCTCCCTTCCCTTCTGCCCCCTTTCCTTGCTCGACCACCACCGGTACCACCGGTCGCCTTGTGTTGCATCGCACTGCCTAGACACCGGCCTCCTCTCCGCCTCCTCTCTCCCGTGAGCCTCCGGTCCCTTCGGTCTGCATCCCCTTCCTCCCCCTCCTCCACCATCCCTCTCCGTCGGCAGGCGCCCCTCCTGTTCTTCCCCCTCCGCTCCCTCGATCTACTTCCCTAGTCGCCGCCGCTCCCTCCCTCTTCCTCCCCCGCCGCCCTCTCGGTATCCCTCCCCAGCTGCCGCCTCGAAGCCTCCTAGACCGGCAATACGCGAGTTGTAGAGGTGAGGGTTATGCGAGGTGGCGCTCCCATTCTCCCCTCACTCTCGCTCCCATTCGCCCGGGTGCTGCTGCCGCTCCACTGACTCCCTCCCGATGCATTCTCCTAGCCCCCTGCCTAGACCGCCACCGCCACCGCCAATACCACTGGTCGCCTTGTGTTGCGTCACGCTGCCTGCCCTCCGGCCTCCTCTCTGCCTCTCTCCTGTGCGCCTCCGGTCCCTTCGGTCTGCATCGCCTCCGGCTCCTATCCCCTTCCTCTCCCTCCTCCGTCGCCCCTCTCCGTCAGCGTGGGCGGTCCCTCCTTTTTCTTCATCCCACCGCCGCCTCGATCTACTACCCTAGTCGCTGCCGCTCCCTCCCTCTTCCTCCCCCGCCGCCCTCTCGGTATCCCTCCCCAGCCGCCACCTCGGCGCCTCTTAGACCGGTGATACGCGAGTTGCAGAGGTGAGGGTTATGTGAGGTGGTGCTCCCATTCTCCCCTCCCTCTCGCTCCCCTTCGCCCGGGTGCTGCTACCCCTCCACTGGCTCCCTCCCGATTCGTTCTCCTCGCCCCCTCCTTCACTCCTTTATAGGATTATATGTGCTCTTCTATCTCCATGTCGCGGCTAGGGTTCTGCGTCATCGGCTTCGTTCCACAGTGGCTTCGAGCGGCAGCAAAGGTTGGGCCACACTGACCAGAGTAGTGAGCCTCTTTCATCGTCTTCCTCTGCGGTAAGGGGTTCATGCTCTATTGCCTCAAACTGATTAATAGATTTATGCTCCGATTCTGACATGAGTTTGTTGATTGTGCGTTTGAGAAATTTTATTCGGGCCAGAACTATGCACGCTCATCATATATTGCAGAATTTTACAATACTATCTCTAATGCCAAACACCACCAAATTTGAACCCTCTTCTTCTCTTTCATTTTTTTTTTGCAAAATATTATCTTTTGCGATTTTGAATATATATATCCGTGAAAAAGAACAAAACGTGCATAACATATTCTCCTTTTAAATGAATTTAGGCTAGCTTGTAGATGACAACAGTGACAATTAGCACGTAGATAGGATGGAATGGATTCAGCAAACTAGCTGTACTGGTGCTTGTTTGGCTGGCTCATATCCTGTCTGTCTGGTGCTTGTCGGTACCATTCCGGAGTGATATGTCAGTTTAGCTCTTGAAATGGTAAATTTCGGTACTGATTTATATTGGTGTATTGTTTCAGAGTTTAATGTAATATTATATATTTATAAGTATATATATGTTTTATTGTATTTACATTAAATTTCACTTATAATATTACTCCAAATACATAGTAGTATGATCAAATATAACATATACTTAAATGTGTTCAATAGACGGTATTCTTAATTTCACTGGTATGGCTGGTATTGTTCGGTATCGAAGCTGGTATAACCGGTATCGAGCCGGTATGAATGGCATTGATCAGTATCGAGATCAGTACAGAACGCAGACGTACTCTATACCGTTTTAGTTGGTGGGATGATACATATTGACCGTACCGTCTGGTGGTGTTGATAAGTTATGTCTGCCCCCCATTTTCGCAGATATACCTCTACACGTAACATAAGGTGCACACGTGAGCTCGCTTACATTATTGACATATTTGACAAAGACGATCTTACAGAAGGAAATTATTCAAATAATTGAGGAGAATCAATGGCACAGGAGACTTGCAGATTAACACGTGTTGTTAGGTTGTTTTTGCACAGTCTTGTGTTGCCATATATCGATCATGGCAAGCGTGAGAGGCTAATTTGCATGTAGATAACGTGCTAGCTAGCTGTTTGCCTGTTTCCGACTCAAAACAGATGAAACCTGGTCGGTTGAATCTTTCTTCTCTTCATATACAATCCTAATGTCCGTGTATTTGCTGATTACTTAATTAAAAATATTCAGAAAACCACGTATGCGTCAACAGGAGGTAACATGTACGTACTACGGATTCGCAATTTAATTTAATTTACAGGTATGTTTACTTCGCCCTTAAAAGAGAACATATCTAGTACAAATTAGCCTTATCATTTAGTATAGTCAAATGTTGAAATACATGACCCACTTGTCACCACCGCTAGGTTTCTCACAACTCGGAGGGGTGCCTAGGAACGAGGGGGAGAGAGAGAGATTTACCAATCCCCTCCAATAGCCCCTAAAAATGATATGTTTTTGTTAGGTTGGGTCTTGGTCCCTCTTCCGCTGCATCCTCCTCTTTTATAGCCTTCTTCTTGTCACCCACTAATCCAGACTTCTGCTATGTTTTTCGCGCACTTAAACCCTAGCTTCTTTGTAGCTGATTCGGCGTACGTCTTGTTGCTATGTTTGTGTCAGATTTTCCTTAAAATCTTGTATTTCTTTCTCACAATTAATCAAGCCGGAGTTTTGGAGTATGACTGACACGCCAAAAAAAACTTCACTTGCTTGCTTGTGAATTCTTTGCCAACCGCAACATGTATAGCTTAGCGGTGTGCCATTCTCTCTGGTTACTGACAAGTATTTTCACCAAATAAAGGTTGGGTGAGTTATTTGTGTAAATTTTGGACTAGGATTTTTCAAGATTTGAATCAATGACCTGTGACTTACAAGATTTATAAGATGACTGCAATAGCCAATTAATTATTGTCACCCTCGGAAAAACGTCGCAAATTCTTTGATGTTTTTGATCTATCCGTTGGGCACACACGTACGACGTCGTATCTCCGTATTAATTCGCCCAATTTTGTTTTGAGGTACATGACGATGGATCAAACACTACCGCAGATGGGCTCTTTGCCGAGTGCTTAGGGCACTCGGCAAAGCCCCTATTGCACTCGGCAAAGGCTTTGCCGAGTGCCGACTCGACAAAAGCGATCGGCAAAGAACCCGCTCGGCAAGGTTTCTTTGCCGAGTGCCATATCGGCACTCGGTAAAGGCTTTACCGAGTGTCACGTCGAGACTCGCAAAAAAATCCGGCGTCAACTCGACGGCCTCTTTGCCGAGTGCCACCTCGACACTCGGCAAAGGATTTTTCTCTTTTTGAAAATTCTTTGCCGAGTGCCATACTCTTGCACTCGGCAAAGAACTTTTTTTCGTTTTTTTTAAAAAAATTGTGCCGAGTGCCATGGCTATGACACTCGGCAAAGCTGGGAAATTGGGTTTCTGATTCCCAACTTTGCCGAGTGCCATACTCTTGCACTCGGCAAAGCTGGGAAATTGGGTTTCGATTCCGTTTTGCCGAGTCTCTACTCTTGCACTCGGCAAAGCTGGGAAATTGGGTTTCTGCTTCCCAGCTTTGCCGAGTGTCATGGGCACGGCACTCGGCAAAGCCCTCTTTGCCGAGTGTGGCACTTGGCAAAGAGGGGAAAAATACTATTTTTTTTGGTTTTTTGCTTTCCATCAGCACAAACAAAGAAATCACATATATATATCAACACACAGCACAGGATATATGACATACACATCCATATTCCATCACATACACATCCATAACCCATCACATACACATCCATAACCCATCACATACACATCCACCATCCATAATACATCACATACAAATCCATTGTCCATAATCCATCACATACATTCGCATCATCCATGACAATATCCATCACAATATATATATGTCTCTAGTAGTAGTCCAACATAAGGCTAAGTCTAACACAAGTCCATACAACATGAAAAGAAACAAATAAAGGAACCTCATCGCCACCTCCCCACCCGAGTGTGAGCGCCACCTTGAGGAGGGCCAGTTGGCAACCTGGCCTGTGGAGAAGGGCCACCTCGAGGAGTCGGGTTCGAACCCGCCGACTGTGGCTGCACAAAAGAGAAGCGAATTCATGAGTATCTACAGGAGGGCCGCACAAGCTAAAGGAATAAACAACCATATATACTCACCGAGTCCCTACAGGAGGAGGAGGAGCCACAACCGAGCGAGCGGTGATCGGGCACGACCACACGGCAAGGACGAAGGCTCGCTATGAAGTCAACATGTCCTGCACCTCGCCCCTCGGCCGCCCTCGGGCTTGTGCGACCTCCATCTCCAGGTGGGCCTCACTTTGGGCACTCTTTGGGCCTCCAACCTCGCAAGTCGGCTCGCAACATTCCACCCGCAATGTTTAAACAATGCAAAGGCAAGGTAGATGTGTAAAAGCAATGAACAGCATTTAATAAAACAAGATTAACACGAGTTCCGCCATCTGCTGCTGCTGTGAGCTCACGCCGAGCGTATGGGGAGGAGGAGCTCGTGCTCCTTGCTCGAATCTCGGCGAGGGTGGGAACAGAGGCGGAGTCGACTGTGCTGTCCGCCATCCAAGACGGCCAGGTTGCTTCCCTCCTCCGGCCTCATCAGAGGTGCGTGTCCGGGCCGGGTGGCGGATCGAAGTCCTCCCCATGGCGCTCGCGGGCCGCCGAGGTGTACTCGCTAAGCTTGCTGTGGGGACGCGCGTTGGTGTACGCCCGGCCCGTCCGCCGGTTGTAGGTGACTTCCGGGGCCGTCGCCTTGCCCTTGTGTGTGGCGCACGCCATGAACTCGTTGCATTCACGGCCTTGTGCGCTGGGACCGTGAGGAAAACACAAAGATGATTACAAGTAATGAGAATTGAGCGTTAGAATAAATAAATAAAGATGAAAACACAAAGAAGATTACCCATGTCAGGCGCACGCTACGAGGCTCCGTTGCCTTGGTGGTGTGGCGCCCACCCATCTGCAGCGCGCAGCCCCGACGGATGTTGTGCTTCTCCGCCCACTCCTCCAGAGCCACTGTCCACAATGGCCTCCCCAGAGGCGGTGCTGCGCACTAATCAGACATTCTTGCATACCATCAAGTTATTGATATGTCGAAGATGAAATGAAGCCTACCTATTCTTCATTGAAGGAGTCAGATAATGTTTCGTACTTACCGAGAGGTTGCTCCTTGGTGAGCGTCCCGGTCTCGCATCGGCCTTCCTCACCACGACCAAGGACGTCGGGCGCCAGAGTTGATGATGCACCGAGCGCGCTCGTGGTACAGTCCGAGAGTCGGGACCTCTGAGACCTTGTCCGCACTCGCGCCGCCCGGTCCTCAAACCCTTCGTCGCGCTTTGAAGAAGTCCCGCATCTGAGACATCATGTATCGCTTCATTATTTCAAGAATGACCAATGAATGCGTAGTATTGACCAATTTAGTGCGATGAAGACTCACCCGAACTCGGCCTTGATCCGCGCCGCAGCGGTGCCGAACTTCGCCGTCCCCGGCGGCGAGAAGTGGTCTCACGTCCAGCGCGAAGTCACCGAGGCGAGGTGACCATGCCGGTGGTGCCGCGAATCGAAGGCCCCGGTGGCATTGATGTGCCGGCCGTTCGGACACAACTTCCCGCTTGCCGCAAGAGTCATTAAGAAGAATTGTTAGTCTTCGCCGATTTTCAACATGTCATATGAAATAGTAGTGAAATAATACTTACTTGTCGCATTGGTCGAATCACCGGCGCCGGTGAAGTGGGATCGGCCGGCCGAGTCGCGAGGGCCCGCGCAAGTAGACTCCGACGAGGTAGAGCCGAGGCGGTGCAAGTGGAACCCATCGCCGCCGATATCGCCGCCTCCCGTGGTCCGACGAGTCGAGGAAGTGCCACCCCTCCTATGTGCGTGCCCACCGCCTAGTCGCCCTCGTCCACCGAGGGTGGTGGCGGCCGCACCTCGTCCTCTGACGGCCGCAGGCGCCGCCGCCTCCTCCTCTCGTCGGCGGCTCCAAAGAAGGGGTCCTCGGCGTGGTGGTGAGCAATCCCTCATGTGCAGGAGTTGACCCCGACGGCCCGCCTTCCGCCTGCATTTTGTCGAGTGCCCGCAATTTCAAAGATTAAACCAATTAGCACAGTTAAATTACAAGTACTTATAAAGAGATGCAAAATGAACGAAACATAATTGCAATAATAATAATAATAATAATAATAATAATAATAATAATAATAATAATAATAATAATGTAGTATTACATGAATTAGAAATATTCTTCACGATCGGCAGCGGCTGGATCATAGGTGTCGTCATCACTATCAATATTGTCGAGTAAATCGGGCTTATCTCCATCGTTGTCATCATTGTCATCGCCTAACTGTAATCGCTCAAGCATTTGTAAGTCCTTAGCATTTTGCACCTCTTCTCCGTCGTCCTCATCTCCACCGTCCTGATCAATGTCATTGTCTACTTCCATGCCCATCAAAAACATGTCTATGTCAAACCTCCTTCTAGCCCTCCGGTTGATAAAACTCCGTGTGTTTGGGTCAAAATTGTAATCCTCATCGTTTGGGACAGGCGGTTATCGTAAGGCGATACCAACCGCACAAGGTACCAACCGATAAGATTGGGGTCTTTTGGCACGCCCATGGGAGATAATAAACTTATGCGTGGCTGTTGAGCCACAATATAGACATCCTCTCCTTGATAGACGAGAATCTCGTCGAATTTCGACTTGTCCAATCTCGAATGTTCTCGTGACATTAGGATCGAACCAATGGCATTTGAATACGATGGATTAGGAGCTTTGCAACACTCAAAATTGAGCTCGTATATTTCTTCTACTATGCCGTAGTAGTCGCGCTCATCGGTGCTTGCGCATTGAACTCCGGTATTCGTGGTTTTCGATTGGGCCGACTCGCTCGTAGTTTCTTGTGTAAGCGATAGTCATTCACATCATAAACGGTGAATGACTTGACCTTGTAGGCGAAGCCTTTGGCGAGCCCTTTCAACTCAGCATCCATTTCCGCATCCTTGCGGGCCTGCAAGGTGAGGCCGGATAGATCGTTACATTACTCGCTCGTAGGAGCAAAGTGGGATGTCAAAGATTGAACGAGGTAAATTGGACGGTACCTTCAGATCGAACGAGGATATGAAATCGGGCACACCATCTTTGAGAAGACTATCTTCTTCTTGAGGAAGGAGCCCTATTCCTCTCTCTGTATTTATTCAGAAATTCCCTGAAAAAACAAGAGATAAGGGGGTTGGATAGATGGAGGATAGTGACAAGGGCGTATGTAACAAGCTCATTGAGAACTTACTGCACATAAGGCTTCACTTCGTCAAGGTTCAACAACACATACAGCATGATAGTGCGCCACTCATCATGCCGCAAGGTCTTGGTGCCCGATGTGCTTGCCTTTCGAGTTGCCCTTTGAAAAGGTTGAGGTTCGATGAACTCGTCCGCGTTGTAACGAGGGGGACGATTGTGCCGCTGGGAAGGCCATCCTTATAGTATCTTTGTTGTGAAGTTTGACACCTCCTCCGAATGAATGCCTCGCCACGAAGCCTCAATTTTGGCTTTATTTCTACACTTTTTCAAGAATCTTTAGACATCTCTCAATTGTATAGCACCAACGGCTCGCACGGCCCCCATTCGTGCCTCGTGCGGTAGGTGCAAAATCGATGCATCGCCGAGGAAGAAGCGGGTGGGAAGATCTTCTCCAACTTGCAGAGCAACACAGTGCCACTTTCTCCAAGTCATCAATCACGCCCGAGATAACTCCTTGGCACAAAGTGGCGGAAGAAATAGCTCAACTCGCCAAAGACGCGCCACACATGCTCAGGGACGTATCCCCGGGTCATCGCAGGAAGGAGCCGCTCAATCCATATGTGGTAGTCATGACTCTTCATCCCTAAGACTCGCATAGTGGACAAGTTCACTCCCCTACTCAAATTCGCCGCATGCCCATCAGGGAACATTAACGTCTGGATCCACTGCAGTACTTCCTTCCTTTGGTCCTGATGCGGACATCCTTAGCTACGTTATTTCATATAATGTTTTCAATTCATTAAATACCTCAGAACAACATGAGCTTACTAAGAGAGTTGAAAAACAAGAGAAGTTTATCCAACAGGTGAATCTGTTCACTAAATTTACTTTTAAATTAGTTGAGAATTTCATACTACCTAAAACTAGTGTTTTGCTTGTGCTCAGATTGGAAGATTCAATAATGAACGGAGATGAAGGATATGAGGTTGTTCTTGAAGAAAGGTCATCACAATGGAGGAGAAGCTCGTGGGAGACAAGCAAGGGAAGAGAAGTCCAAGAATCCAAGTCAAATTCGAAACTTCCACAAGCCGAACCAAATTCAAATTCGGAATCAACTCATAATTCAATTCGGATTCGGAATCAGCCTCAAATTCGGATTCGAAATCAGCAGGACAGTCCGGATTAAAACGGCCATAACTTTTACAAACGGAGTCCGATTCGAGTGTTCTTGGGCTTGTTGGAAAGCTAACTTCAAGCCCGATCCAACGGATCCTCCCTCACTCCGAAATTCCTTCTGGATCAAAAGATATGATCGAATCAATCTGACGGTTGTAAAATCAGAGTTTCCTTTTCTGTTTTGGAATGTGTCGGAATTGGAGTAGGACTCCAAATCCGAATTAGAATAGGAGTAGGGCCTCTTGGCCAGCCATGAGGAGGAGTAGGAGCACTATATATAGAGGGGTAGACCCCCATTGTAACCTCAGACCACGTTTAATATATTTTCAAAGCTTTTGCTTGATTCTCCTGTTGTGCTTATAGCCAAAACAGAGGGAGTTGAGCATTGAGAACAAGGGGTCGTTCTTGCTTTTCCGCTGGGAATTGAGGGTTCGACGATCTTCGCCAGGTCGCGAGGATCCAATCAAGTGTGTGTTTGGCGAATTTTCCATAGAGTTGCAAGTCCGAGCATTGGCGGGGATCGGTGGTGGTTCGTCGGGATACACAAGTTATCGAGAGGTTCTCGTCGAGAAGATCGGGCACCCGCATCGTGGTATCGAGCTCTGTTGACTCGGTAGGATCTTTATCCGATCATCTTTTTCTCCCATACACGAAAAAGCCATACAAAAAAATTCAGTAGTAGTATTGAATTTGTTATTCTAGTGAGTTTTGTTAAGTTTTTGTCCATTAGAATCAAGTTTAGTTTGCTGATCTTGAATTCTTTTGCGTTGCTTTTTTTTTTGAGCCTAGTTTGATTTTTTTAGTCGTGTCTATAAAAAACAAAAAGAAGTGAGACATCAATTTATCCTTTGTGAACCTTTCAATCCTTTGCGAATACTTTGAACCTATTTAAGACTTGCTAAATCGTTGCTTAGGGCTGCATATTAATATTTGTGTTCTTGCAATTGTTCAAAGATCAAAATGTGGGAAAGAATTTTTGCTCATTTTTGGTAGAACAAGAATTTTGGTCATAGTTCAAAAAAAAGAAGAAGGAAAAAGAGAAGAAAAAAAAAGAAAAAAGAGAAAAAGAAAAGAGAAAAGAGAAAAGAGAAAAGGAAAAAGGAAGCGCATAGCCGAACCATAAACTTGAGCGAAAATCCCCACTCATTCTTGATTCAATTGTTAGAATATCAATATTTTTTGCAATCTTTTGCCCTAGTTTCATTATTTGCAACTAGCTAGCGTCTTTCTATAACTTGTGCAATACGAGCTATTTTGTTCTTCACTTATATCTTACATAGCTCATTCCTTGATTGCACTAAAGTTCCAATATCTTTGCGTGTGAGTTGTTTTGATTTTCACTTATATCTTTGTGATCGGCAACTAGGCATTGAATTCTAGTTTGGATATTTACTTAGCCTTACAATACCTAGAATTTTCAAATTAAGTAGGTATCCATACCAAACTCCACAAAACACCGTTGTCGTGCTTTGACTTGCTCTTGAAATTCGCTCACACATCACCTTGTGGTTCCTGCTGCCCTGAAGTGTAAGTATTGTTGATCTTAATTCCTTTCGGAACGGTAAAGAAACTTCACCTTGTTAGGATTGTGAGTTGAGTGACCTCTACATATCCACATACACCTACATACATATTCTTTGCTTTGCTGCTAACAATGGCAGATCGCGAGTATACGTATCTTCCCTTCTATGGTAGTAATGATCCAGAGGAGTATCTTGAGTGGGTACAAGACATGGAGTTCGAGCTTGAATCCCATAAGTTCGAATCAGAAGCCAAGGAAGTGAGAGTGGCCACTTTGTTTTTTACGGACTATGCCTTTAGTTGGTGGCAACAACTAGGTGGAAAACGATTTATTACATCTTGGGTGTGTTTAAAAGCATCATGAGAAGAGAATTTGTTCCATCCTATTATGAGCGGGAACTACTACGACACGTGGAGAGCATTAAACAAGGATGCAAAGTTGTCAAAGATTACTATATTGAGTTGAATCATGCAATGCGCCGTGCCAATATCACTAGTCCATATCAAGAAAAGACATACTTCAAAGCAGGCTTGAATTATCAGATCGTTGCTGCACTTCAAGATGAATATTTTCGTAGTCTGCAAGATCTTGTGAAATTTGCTATGAAGGCGTAAAAGAGACTTAAACACATTCAAGCACATCAATTAAATCTGTACGCTCTTTAGTTCTAATTCATCCTTTGGTGTGTCACTTGAGAAGAAGATCGAGCATCGAATTTTTCTTCGACCGAGGTGATGAGTAGTGTTGCCCGTCACAACCCGCAACACGTGAGGAGGTCGTGGTTGGTGGTAGTTGTGCCCTTGCCGCCTACGGTCTTACAAGGATGAGATGTATCAAAACCCATGTGAGAATGAGAGCCACATAGCCAAATTGAGTGAGAGTGATAAAAGAGTGAGTGTGTGAGTCCACCATACGCGAGGTTGAGAGCATCCCAATTGAGAGTGTGAGAGATACACCAAAAGAAAAGGGAGAGATAGATGATAGGATAAATAAGATTATTTTTGAACCTAACAACTTACCCTCTATTTCTAGTGTTGTATCCCACATTCTGCAGGTGGACCAAGCAAATAAGGAGTTGGAGATTCAAGAGCCCTCACCATTGGAAGAGAAAGATAAAGAGCTAACCATGGATGGAGAGGGAATACCTGAAGATCAAGGTAACACTATTTGTCCTGAATTGGTCGTTTATGAAAACAAGGTGCGTAAAACTGAGAACTCCATTATTCATTTGATGATTCCACGTTCTAAATTTGATATGCTTAATTTGCATAATGTGAAATTGATTACTCAAAAAGAAGTTCTTAATAGAATACACATTAATAATTCTTTGTGTTATATCATATTCGATAGTCCTAAACATGTATCTAGTGTGATTAAGAAGGTTCTTGAAATTTCACACTTAAGATCACTAGTAAATAGCTACATACACACATATAAATTCAATTTGATTGGTGATGTTGGTGTAGACAACATGTTTCAAGTTTATCAAATATACATTACCTATGATAATCTTGTTGATTTACAATCACATGTTTTATGCAAACCATTTATTGAGCAATGTCATGATATCTTTAAGATGGGTTTAAAACAAGTGTCTATTGTTTAGAATGCAACATGATGCCTACTTGTTTATCTCTTAAATGTATAACTAATCAGAGTAACGCAGTTAAATCATGGAATGGTATCAATTGGTTTTCACCGACTTTAGTTGATTTTGATGTTGTGAAGGTTAAATTTTATCATATTAGTCAGTTGGGCAATTTGAAATATGATTTTGAGCTATCGAATGTGCAGAACAACAAGAAGAATACAATAATTGATTCATACATATACCATGCATATACGTTGTTTTCTTCGTCTAGCACATTTTCAGGCTATCAAAAGCCGAGGACGGCTTTTTTTGAAGAAAGGGAGGATGATGCGGACATCCTTAGCTACGTTATTTCATATAATGTTTTCAATTCATTAAATACCTCAGAACAACATGAGCTTACTAAGAGAGTTGAAAAACAAGAGAAGCTTATCCAACAGGTGAATCTGTTCACTGAATTTACTTTTAAATTAGTTGAGAATTTCATACTACCTAAAACTAGTGTTTTGCTTGTGCTCAGATTGGAAGATTCAATAATGAACGGAGATGAAGGATATGAGGTTGTTCTTGAAGAAAGGTCATCACAATGGAGGAGAAGCTCGTGGGAGACAAGCAAGGGAAGAGAAGTCCAAGAATCCAAGTCAAATTCGAAACTTCCACAAGCCAACCAAATTCAAATTCGGAATCAACTCATAATTCAATTCGGATTCGGAATCAGCCTCAAATTCGGATTCGGAATCAGCAGGACAGTCCGGATTAAAACGGCCATAACTTTTACAAACGGAGTCCGATTCGAGTGTTCTTGGGCTTGTTGGAAAGCTAACTTCAAGCCCGATCCAACGGATCCTCCCTCACTCCGAAATTCCTTCTGGATCAAAAGATATGATCGAATCAATCTGATGGTTGTAAAATCAGAGTTTCCTTTTCTGTTTTGGAATGTGTCGGAATTGGAGTAGGACTCCTAATCCGAATTAGAATAGGAGTAGGGCCTCTTGGCCAGCCATGAGGAGGAGTAGGAGCACTATATATAGAGGGGTAGACCCCCATTGTAACCTCAGACCACGTTTAATATATTTTCAAAGCTTTTGCTTGATTCTCCTGTTGTGCTTATAGCCAAAACAGAGGGAGTTGAGCATTGAGAACAAGGGGTCGTTCTTGCTTTTCCGCTGGGAATTGAGGGTTCGACGATCTTCGCTTGTGGTCAGCGAGGATCCAATCAAGTGTGTGTTTGGGCGAATTTTCCATAGAGTTGCAAGTCCGAGCATTGGCGCGGGGGATCAGCTGGTGGTTCGTCAGGATACACAAGTTATCGAGAGGTTCTACGTCGAGAAGATCGGGCACCCCGCATCAGGTCCCTTTTCAAGACGAAATCGACCGGAGTCCTTCTCCATTTCTTGCCGGGCGCGGGAGGCTTCATCACTTGCTTTGGCCTATCGCACATCGCTGCTGTGTCGATCTAGCCTTAACGTTGTCCTTTGACTTATCGGGAATGTCCATGAGTGTTGCAAAAAGCGCCTCGGCGATATTCTTTCTCGTGTGCATTACATCAATGTTGTGTGGAAGAAGAAGGTCATTGAAATAGGGAGCCTAGTCAAGCCCGATTTATGAGTCCACCGTGTTCCTCACCATATCCAATAAAACCACCTTTCTCTTTATCATGTTTGAGAGCCTCTATCTCAAGACGGACCTCCTAAGACCGGTCATCATCCGAGGTGCGTGGTCGGTGACTTGAACCCTTTCATGAAGTTCTTGACGTCTCGTCTGAATGGATGGTCAATAGGGAGGAATTGACGATGTTGGTCAAACGAAGAAAACTTGCCACCCCTCTTCAGCCAAGTGAACCTCACAGCTGTCTTGCATATTGGGCATGGGAACTTCCCGTGAACACACCACGCGCAGAATATGCCATACGCCAGGAAGTCATGCAGGGAGTAGTGGTACCGCACATGCATTGTGAAGTTCTTCTTTGTAGATCGGTCGTATGTCAGTACCCCCTTTTCCCAAGCAAGGATCAATTCATCAATGAGAGGCTCCATGAACAAACCCATCTTGTTCCCCGGGTGTCCAGGAATTATCAGTGACAAGAATACGTTCTTGGGTTGAAACATGACGCCGGGGGGGAGATTGAGGGGGATCACGAACACGGGCCAACAAGTGTGCGGGCCGCCAAAGAATCCATAGGGTTGAACCCATCTCGTTGCGGCGCTACACGTACATTCCGAGCCTCCTCGCCTTTACCATGATGTATGCCATCGAAATGGGTCCATGCATCGCCATCCGATGGGTGTACCATCTTGTCGACATTGTATCTTTTGCCATGTTTGTGCCATGTCATGCATTTAGCGGACTCCTCTGTCATGTACACCGTTGGATCCTTGGTATGACAGGAAGGTACCGTAGGACCTTCGCGGGGATACCAAGCTGTTCCTTCTTGCCATCACTAGTGTCGACCTCCAGATACCTAGAGGATTTGCACTTTGGACAGTGCGTTGCTTTCTCGTGATCTTTCCTAAATAGGACGCAACCATTCGGACAAGCATGGATGTGCTCATACGGCATCTTAAGGGCACGAAGAAGTTTCTGTGACTCGTACAAGTTCTTCGGCAGAATGTGACCCTCGAGCGTGGATCCAACAACCGCCAACATACCATCGGTTGTCTCGACTCATGCTATACTGCGACTTCAACGCCATTAGGCGTCCAATGGCATCCAGAGTTGAAACCATTGTCTTTTCGTGAAGGGGCTTCTGTGCCGAAGACAGCATATCGTAGTACGCCTTTGCGGATTCCTCTGGCTCGTCCTCTAATCCTTCACCGAACCGTGCCTCCTGAAAGTCATCCATCCAGTCTGCTACCCCGGCATCTCCATCAAAAGCCTCGAGGCGTGGTCTCACCACCTCCTCTCTAATACGATCGGCTTCACCATGGTGGATCCAGCAGGTATAGTTTGGCGTGAATCCATACTTGCAAAGATCTTCCCCCACGTTCTTCCTATTCTTTCTTACACGGTTGTCACATTTGCTGCAGGGACACGGCATCCGACTCGACCCTCTAGCAGCCTCGCCAAATGAATGCTCCAAGAAAGCATTAGTCTTAGTCATCCATTCTGGGGTCATACTTGCGTGGCCCGTGTACATCCAATCACGGTTCTCCATCCTCTGGCATATACATATGTAAGCGAGTAATATAACCAGCAATTGCATCTGCCCGGCGTTCCTACCATCTAATAGGTGAGGATAGGTCCTAATCCCACCCGCGGATGCGTAGATGAGGTCAGTTTCAATGCTCCGCTCCTATCCGAGACCGAATTTCGGCAGCACCTCCCCGCTGTTCTCCCGATACACGTCCTGCAAGGGAGAGTGTGTATCCGGAGAACAACAGGGAGGTGATGCCGAAAGTCTCTCGGACCGAGCGAACCATGGAAACTAACCTCATCTACGCATCCATGGCTATCAAATACGTGGACAATCCGAAAGAGATACGGTCGCAGATATGCAAAGATCTGCATACCTCCGACCGTATCTCTTTCGAACGGGAGACGCCTAACTGGGCTACGTGACCATATAAAACATGCATGCAAAGGAGGAGGGGGTTATACCTAGGGTGGCGGTGGAGTCAGGCTAGTGGGGCAGTGGCGTGTCGGTGCAGTGGCGAGGCGATGCGGTGCAGGCAGACCAGCAGCGCCGACGAAGACGATCGGGTCCTTCTCCTACATAAAAAGGTAATAGGTTAGGCAAACATTATACCAAACATTATATAAATAACAATAATGAACATTAACAAGGAGCATCATTATATGCACGGCTAGCAGCTCGTTTCTATCCAAAGAAGACTAGAACAAGATAATCACATAAAAGAAAATTTGTCAAGATAACCAACGAAGACATATATAATTAAGTACAAAGCAGCAAACTAAACCGTACATCAATATATATAGGCTATAGCAATCTCCCCAGTCAACAAAGATTGTGGCAGGTAAGTTCATCCCAGAGAGAGTAATAATCACCTCACCAAATTAAAGTCTGCTTAGTTAATATACTCTTTTGCTCTTGCTCAACACGAATATATATATAATGATCAAACTAATGAGGCGTTCCAGTTGTAATTATGTTCATGTATTCATGATGAAAATCAATCTTTGGCACATATATAGGGAGATGTCATCTAATTAACATCATGCTACCTAATATTCGGAATCTGGTGCTTCGATTAGGCGTGTTGGCAAATATAGTACATTTTCATTACAATATCGAAGCAAAAACTATATATAGCATGCTATGAAGTACTGTATATATACCAAGGCTAGGGGATCAAATATATTTTAACAAATAAAAAGGAGATCGGAAAGTATATACAATAACAGAAAAATTCGTATGTGGTGAATTGAAGCTGTTAATACAGAAAACAATCCAAAAAGAACCAGTGATACCAACATTATTTTGTTTCAACACTCCTAGTATATCGATATGTTTATTGAAGGACGATGGTTTATAGCGACAAATGAGTCTGACTAATCTTGTGGGCCAATTATGAATTGGCCGATTGGTGCACAATGATCATTAGCTGTTGATTTGAGTACCATTTTCAGTGATGTGAAATGATTTATAGGTATTTTATATATCTATTTTGTGGGCCAATTGCGAATTGGACGGCGATCTTACCTAATTCTCTTAAGTGAAATGCATGTATACACATGCAGCTGCTTGTCGTGTCAATATATTGGTGGGGATTCATGCATGTCTTTTGTCATATATATGAACGTTTGGCTGACAGCATGTAGACTTCATCTGTATCTTTTTTTACCTTTAGCATGAAACTCGCATGCATGCTCTTAATTGGTAATTACTACAGTTTAGCTAAGGTTTGTGTTATACATATGGCCAGATGACATAACAATTAGCTAGGACAACTTGCTTCTCTTTCGGTGAATGGAAACAGGTACAAGAAGCTAGTATAAGCCTTTGAGATTCTTACCCCAGAAAGAAAGCAACAAACGTATGTGTCTAAGACGACTAAAAAACACGACAAACCAATTCAACATAACCACCCTCCTAGCTAGGACTCTATAGAGCATCATCCAGCTAGTTGTTTATATATATATGTGTGTGTGTGTGTGTGTGTGTGTGTGCATGTGCAGGAACTACCCTAGAACAACATATGAATGTAGCTAGCTCAGCCATATAATCTGTCACATGCACCAGGAAAAAAAACTATCATGCATTCATGCAACGGCATACTCATGGTGAAGTTCCCATGATACATGCAACGGCATACGCACTCGACAAAATATGGCACTCGGCAAAGAGGCATACTCATGATCGCAACTTTCTTGTTTTTCTTTCTCCATATATAAAGTATTCCAGATGTCACTTAGCACGTTCCATTTAACGGTTATTAGTATATTGTGACGGGGTTATAAATTTGTAATATTTTTCCAAGTAATTATAATTTTGTCAGGTGTCACTTTGTCCATTTTTTTTGGTCACATACTCTTACCGTTGGGAAATGTTTATATATGACCTAAATAATTAGGCTGCACTAGATTACTAGAAACAACATCACCTGTACGAGGAAAATACTAAAGAGTACAATAACCGTTGCTCATTCACAAATAACCGTTGGAAAAATGTAAATATTGCAGTGTTTGTTCATATATATATCTATGTGTGTTGCATTTTTCCTCAAATGTAACTCGTAGATCAAGGGTCCATTTGGACTGCTAATGTAGATCACAAAGACACATATATATTCTAGAGAAGGAAATACAGTGATAGGCACACATGAAAAGAACATGCATGTCTTTTCCATGCATTTCATGTCTTAATAGGTTAGTTATTAGGATGTTAGAAGATGTAACTTAGCTTGCATGTTCGCTTTCTATGTGCACAATTGTACTCCTTAATGTGATGTATATGTACAACGGATTTGGTGTAGATTAATTGTAGGGCCCTGAGATGTAGACAAGTGAGATCCTTGTGTCTTAGAAGAGTAGACATACATAGAAACACACAAAGGAAATATAGGCGTTTCTACGAACATATAGGGCACATAAGCAAATACTCGCTAAACTACTATGATTTACCTTACATTACAGTTTATTGGTTTTCTAGGATACAAACTATACAGGTTGGCTCATCAGAGAAGTAAAAGATAGCCCAAATAGGTTTTAATCGAATTTTAGGAGGTTATAGAAATCCTCCCTTTATATAATTCTAAACCATACATGCCTACATGTAGAATTAATTGTTTACATGTTTCGTGCAATGCTCCATTGAATTATTTTTAATTTCTACATGTTTTCCTTTCACACATATTTAGTTCCTTTGTAGAAGCATCCAAACAAAAACAAAAACAAAAAATTGCTATATCACAAAAAATGTCAAATGACAATTTCAAATTTAATTTGATGCAAGTAAAGTGACCACTTGGATATTGTATCAGTGCCACATAAAATTGTGTTAGTTTTAAAAGCGACTCTAGTTAGATAATATACATATTTGTAAATCAAATTCGATAGCTCGTATATGGATCTAACTTAGGAGACGAGGAGCCGGGCCCGGAGACGAGGAGCGGGCCGGCGGAGGCGCGGACGCGGGCCGGCCAGGAGGCGGGGCCGGAGACGAGGAGCGGCCGAGCCATGGGACGCTGTGGGACGCTGGGCAGCGAGGGACGCGGGCCGCCGGAGACGAGGAGCCGGGCAGCGCTGGAGGCGCTGGGACGCGGGACGCGGGGGCGGCATGGGAGGCGGGCCGCCGAGACGAGGGAGCCGGGCGGCTGGCAGGGAGGCGCGGCGCTGTGGCGGGATGGGGCTGGGGCGTGGGGAGGCGGGCCGCCGGAGACGAGGGAGCGCGGGCGGAGGCGCGGAGGAGGCGGGAGGCGCGGGAGGCGCGGGAGGCGGGCGCGTGAGGCGGCGGCGAGGAGAGAGAGGTGAGAAATGAGAGAAATGAGAGAAATGAGCGCGCCCGGTGAAGATAAGGTGGCTTTGCCGAGTGCCAGATCTGCGGCACTCGGCAAAGTTAATTTTCTTCGCCGAGTGCCGTGATCCGCACTCGCGAAGTTATAACTTGCCGAGTGCCAACCCAGGCACTCGGCAAACTAAATTTTTTTTTGGTTTTTGCCATCAATTTTTTTTTGAAGCTTTAGTACACTACCACAAACAACATGTTTAAATTTGGGATATTTTCATTGCCTTTTGGCATATTTCTATAGTTTATTTTGTTTTGTTGAATTTTTTCAAAAAATGTAAGTTTGAACTGCAGGTGCATCGAATAATGGATTACATTCGTTCAAAAAATATTATCCTTGTTTCTTAGTGTAAATTTAGGCTAAATCCAGGAACTGTCTCGAAATTTCGATCAACGTGCTCACGGGGCAACGCCGCCAACTTGCGTGGGAGTGGTTTTTTAATTGTATAAAATGCGAACGAATTCCGAAAATCATGAAACTTGTCGAGTTGTCGCCGTATCGTATGCGTATGCCGTGGAAAAAATTTGAAAAAGTTTCGAGCACGCTGTCACGTACGATGCTCACAAACCAGGAGATCTCCACATGTGATCACACGTATCCTGTCTGTCCTCCGGTCCCTTCGGTCTGCATCCCCTTCCTCCCCCTCCTCCACCATCCCTCTCCATCAGCGTGGGCAGTCCCTCCCTATTCTTCCCCCTCCGCTCCCTCGATCTACTTCCCTAGTCGCCGCCGCTCCCTCCCTCTTCCTCCCCCGCTGCCCTCTCGGTATCTCTCCCCAGCTACCGCCTCGGCGCCTCCTAGACCGGCGATACGCGAGTTGTAGAGGTGAGGGTTATGCGAGGTGGCGCTCCCATTCTCCCCTCCCTCTCGCTCCCATTCGCCGAAGGCCGCCGCCCACCTGGCTCCCCGATGCATTCTCCTAGCCCCTGCCTAGACCGCCACCGCCAATACCACCGGTCGCCTTGTGTTGCGTCACGCTGCCTGGCCTCTGGCCTCCTCTTATAATATTATATATTTATAAGTATATATATGTTTTATTGTATTTACACTAAATTTCACTTATAATATTACTTCAAATACATAGTAGTATGATCAAATATAACATATACTTAAATGTGTTCAATAGACGGTATTCTTAATTTCACTGGTATATGGCTGTCATTGTTCGGTATCGAAGCCGGTATAACCGGTATCGAGCCGGTATGAACGGTATTGATCAGTATCGAGATCAGTACGGAACGCAGACGTAGTCTATACCGTTTTAGTTGGTGGGATGATACATATTGACCGTACCGTCTGGTGGTGTTGATAAGTTATGCCCCCCATTTTCGCAGATATACCTCTACACGTAACATAAGGTGCACACGTGAGCTCGCTTCCATTATTGACATATTTGACAAAGACGATCTTACAGAAGGAAATTATTCAGATAATTGAGGAGAATCAATGGCACAGGAGACTTGCAGATTAACACGTGTTGTTAGGTTGTTTTTGCACACAGTCTTGTGTTGCCATATATCGATCATGGCAAGCGTGAGAGGCTAATTTGCATGTAGATAACGTGCTAGCTAGCTGTTTCCAAGGGTGGATCTACAGTGTTTTACCTGGATGCACAGGACACCGGGTTAAAAAACTATTTTCCTTTAGATATAATCATGTATATACAGTATGGACACCTCTAACTTAAGATAAGAGGACACCTGAAACAAAAAAATTAAACATGTTTGATATGTATGAGAAGTGAGAACCTCTGGTCATTTTCGTTCTGGATCCGCCACTGGCTGTTTCCGACTCAAAACAAAAGAAACCTGGTCGGTTGAATCTTTCTTCTCTTCATATATAATCCTAATGTCCGTGTATTTGCCATTGTTAATTGCCGGTAACCGGATTTACCAATCCCCTCCAATAGCCCCTAAAAATGATATGTTTTTGTTAGGTTGGGTCGTGGTCCCTCTTCCGCTTCATCCTCCTCTTTTATAGCCTTCTTCTTGTCACCCACTAATCCAGACTTCTGCTATGTTTTTCGCGCACTTAAACCCTAGCTTCTTTGTAGCTGATTCGGCGTCTTGTTGCTATGTTTGTGTCAGATTTTCCTTAAAATCTTGTATTTCTTTCTCACAATTAATCAATCCGGAGTTTTGGAGTATGACTGACACGCCAAAAAAAACTTCCCTTGCTTGCTTGTGAATTCTTTGCCAACCGCAGCATATATAGCTTAGCGGTGTGTCATTCTCTCTGGTTACTGACAAGTATTTCCACCAAATAAAGGTTGGGTGAGTTATTTGTGTAAATTTTGGACTAGGATTTTTCAAGATTTGAATCAATGACTTGTGACTTACAAGATTTATAAGATGACTGCAATAGCCAATTAATTATTGTCACCCTCGGAAAAACGTCGCAAATTCTTTGATGTTTTTGATCTATCCGTTGGGCACACACGTATATACGTCGTATCTCCGTATTAATTCGCCCAATTTGTTTCGAGGTACATGACGATGGATCAAACAAGCGAAATTAATAGATAGGAGTGACAGTGTACACCTCCGAATTCCGATCCATAAACACATTCTAGGCCTCCAGATACGCGCGTTGGGGCCGGCCCTCGATTTAACCTTAATTTGTCAAACCCAACCCGTACTAATTTTAATCCCTTTTTTTGTGATTTTCTCGCGACTTTGTACTTATGAGTAGACACCCCTCTACATTTAGTGTCGTTCTTGTCCGATGATTTCTTTTTCAGAGGAACATTACCCAATGGATGAGGAATTGAAATTTGCTCCTCATCAGCCCGGTTTGGCAGGCCGGCTCATAAGTATTCTTCCTGTCTGTCCTGCATTTTCACAGATTTTTTTTTTTGCTTGCTGGCTTCGTCAGAAAGGCTTGATTGTCCTAGCTGCCTGCTTGTCCGGCTGGCTTCTGCTACAATTAGGCATCCTAAGCCTCTCCAGAAGCCAGCGGCCAATGGCAACAGAACCACGAGCTTTAAGCATTTAGATGCTCACGTTTCGTCGTAGGTCCCTGAACGTGATGTAAGCATATATGAAGGGGCAGAACGTCGTGCAGGACTGACATGAGAGCGAGGATCCGATACCTACCTACCTGCCCTACCGCTCCGCTATCGGTCGTCGCTTTCAGTAACCAAACACTCTACTAACTTTGTGCGACAAACTCTGGCTTGAAATCATCAGGGGGGCGGACCTAGCAATAGAGCGAGTCTAGGGGGTGGCCGCCTGACGTACGCCGCATGTGAGACACCTAACTCATCCACTTTAGTATCAGTCATGAGCGAGATCTGCTCAGCGTCGATGAGTAGAAGAACAAGCAAGGAGAGCAGTGTCCTAGGGAGTTAGGCTAAAGGACCGAGGGAGGGTATTGGGTCGTATGATAAGGAACTAAGTATGGCCTATCTACTAGTCGCATGGTCAAAGTTCTCTCCTGCACTCGGGAGAAGGGAAGCTCGAGCAGTCCAGTCGAAGTGTCGAGCTAAACCTAGCGACCGCCGGTTAACGTGCGAGATAGGCATGAAGCAGTGCACAACCATCGGTGCTTAAGGAAATTAGTGGAAAATAGAATGGATTGAGATTTGTGATTGGTTGAATGTTTGATTTGCTAGATTCGAATAGCTATTTTAGGATTGGATTGTATCGTGCGGATACAAATACTGGTGCAAGCGGTGGGGTTATCCCTCCCAATCCAAAATTTATTTCTAGGTTCGGCCGCTGCTTGAAACCAAACACGCCTCAATTGCATCTAGAAGCTTGCACATTATTTTCAATCATTGCCAATATAGACAGGGAAACTACCGATCACGCAGTAGCACGCACGCGAACACAATCAAGACACACAAACACAGCTTAATTATTCATCTCTCTCTCAGGCTCTCTCTGAAGTCCGAACTAATTAGACTAATTGCTTGGGCACGACACGGCCGAGGCGGACGGCGTTGAGGTAGTCGCGGGGGCTGTGCGAGGCGAGGCCGGGGACGAGCAGGCCGGTGGCGCGATAGAGCAGCGACACGGGGCCCTCCCGGTAGTCGCGCCCCTCCTTCGTCCACAGGAACATCCCCTTGAACAGGTCCCCCCACGCGTTGCCGTACATGGATAGCAGGTACCTCGGGTCGAAGTAGTTCGGGTTCGGCGCGTCGCCGGCGAGCACCCGCCAGTCGTACCACCCGTCGAA
This sequence comes from Hsuehochloa calcarea, assembly GCA_036346395.1. NCBI lineage: Eukaryota > Viridiplantae > Streptophyta > Magnoliopsida > Poales > Poaceae > Hsuehochloa > Hsuehochloa calcarea. The sequence goes on from CM070609.1 coordinate 5,592,439, forward strand.
GTACACGCACGTCCCGCCGTGCGCGAACTCCGCGAGCGGCGGCACGTCGAACGGCACCCGCGGCACCACGTCGTACCGGTACACCATCCGCAGGTAGGTCATCCCCGGCGCCGACGCGGCGAGGTACTTGACGAGCGCCGAGTCCCCGACGCGCGGCTGCCCGTAGGTCTGCACGGTGAGGATCCTGTCCAGGATGTCGGCCTCCCCGTGCAGCGCCAGCAGCGCCGGGAAGACGGCGGCGAGAGCGCCGCCGAGGCTGTGCCCCGTGACGATCACATGCGCGTTGGGGTGCTTCTTGAGCTGTTTCCGGAGCTCGGAGCGGAGCTCGTAGTAGGCGAACTTCTTGCCGTCGGCGGTGTTGGGGGCGTCCTTGGGGAAGGCGCGGGCGGCGTCCTTGCCGTCCTCCTCCTGGAGGCCGAGCGCCTTGAGGAAGCCGGCGTGGACGTGGCCCATGGCGCCCATGCCCAGCCACGACAGGTTCACGTCCGTCGACCAGTCCTGCATGTTGAACGGCTCCGTGCCCCGGAACGCCAGCACCACCGTGCTCGCGTCCTTGGCCCGGTCCGTCATCACGAACGCCTGCGTCGTCTCCAACCCGATGAACTCTGCAATGCATGGATGCGCGTCGCGTCATGCATCGTCGTAGTTGTTGGATTATATAATTTCATTCGATTTCGTCATGAAATGTATGATCCATGTACGGACTACTTACTGTTCCAGCAGCTGTAGAACCCCACGAAATTCATCTGGGAAGGTCCATTATCATGAAAGATCCATTATTAGTTATTAGAGAACAAAAATAATGTGCACGGACGCTAGTGCATGTACATATGCAGTTCGATCCATTGAGACCTACTCGACACCACACATGATCTGCTTATAGATCTCCTGTGCAAAACTAATTAATTAATTAATCATCAACTACTACAAACAACTAGTACGTCATGTAACTATAGATATAGGGGACTAGTGTCCATGGATCGATCCATGCGTCAGATTCACACATGCATGGAAACTCATAGGCATCTGTACTTGTCCCAAAATGATTGATGTCTTTGTCAGCGTTCTGCAGTACTGCTACTAGTGTGCCCTGCCCTCTGCTTGCATAGTTCACTCGTTTGTCAACAACTCAACATGCATTCGTTCATTGATTCGTCTTCAGATGCTAGTCCATTGTGTAGGTTCAGGTACTACCCACTTGTAATTCGGTTAAATATATTTGTGTTTGTGTGCATGACTTTTTATGCGGAATTGCTGTATAACTTTTGACAGATTTTTTTTGAAGTTAAATCTGTCACTATTTTATTCGTTAGATGTACTATAAAATTTGTGTTGATAGCTACTGTTTGGCATTGATCGGCTCACCGCTCGGCTAACTAATCATCATTCCAATCACTTACGTATGTTTTACCATATGCAGTATAACCTTTAGGTTTTAGACACATTCTTATAAGTTACACAGTGGTATAACCTTTACACAGAAAGCTTTATATATTCGCTTTTCAATCCTAAAAAGAATGCACATTGCCGAATGGAACAACTAGCTGAAGAACGACAAAGACTATTTCCTTGAGCCCTTCAACTCTCTTTACCATGCATGCATCCCTTTAATCTTTTGTTGAACAGGAGAGGTCAATTAAAGTTCCGTTTCCTCTTTGTTCACAAAGCGATATATGATCCGTGTTGTTGATGTGTTGTAAGAAAAATCGTAATAGTTGAATTTTCATTCGTTCAATATGCTTTGAGATTTGCACTTTTTCCCATTTGATGAATTGAGTCCGAATTTATTATGCTTTTTTATTCGAAACACAACGGATTTACCACATTATCGTATTTTGTTGGTATATAATTTTATTTTTTTAATCTTTATTTTTTTTAACCCTCAAAGTACATGTGAATAACATAACAAATTCACCACATTGCCGTATTTTATTGGTATATAATTTTTTTTGCCTTTGTTTTTGCTCAACGTCTCAAAGTACATGTGAGATTTTGAATCATGCAATGGAAATATGAGTTATTAAGACTTTCAAGAATAATTACAACGACAAGAACCAAAATTACATAAATAATTTATCGTAATTTATGTATAATAGAGTTGTAAATGAACTTTCAGAATGTAACAGTTTTTTTCCAAAGAAAACTGTCACATTCTGTGTAGACAAACCCTTCTAATTACTCTTTCAATTCAGAAATATATAATATTTTAGAAAGTGTACAGTCAAAACTTTCTTAACTTTGACCATTAATATATATATATATATATATATATATATAGAGAGAGAGAGAGAGACACACACACACACACCCATTTGTATTGATCATGTGAAAAATGATATTATTGGATTAGTTATGAAAAATATTTGTTATAATATAAAATTATATATATAAATATGTGTGTGTGTACCCATTTGTATTGATCATGTGAAAATGATATTATTGGATTAGTTATGAAAAATATTTGTTATAATATAATAATTTTATATTATTTTATAAATATATTTATATAAAAAGTAATGATCAAAGTTGCATATTTAACACCCACGTCTAAAATTAACGTGATATCTTGTTTAACAGAGGGAGTAATTATTTATACATTCAATTAGATGGATTTTTTGTAATTAAGTATACCTTCCAGACATTGTTGACGACGTTCTCGATGTAGGCAGCGTTCTCGTAGGCGATCTTGGCGGCCATGACGGTGACGTCGAAGGTGGACAGGTCGCGGAGGCGGACCATCCCGCGGTCGAGGTACTGCTGCCGGATGAGCGGCGCGGCACAGCCGCCGCTCTCCAAGTCCGCGGCCTCGCCGGAGGACTCCAAGTCGACCACCTGGAGCTGCTTCTTCCCCGGCTTCAGCTCCGTCCTCCCGTCGATCATCGCGATCATCGACCGGAAGTTGGGCGCCTCCCGGTTAAACGGAATCACCAGCTTACCTACCAATATACGCATGGTTTTCGTCGATGAGCCATCGATCAAGACACGCATTAATGGATGAATGAATTGTTTCGAGAGTCCTGTAGCAACTAGCAACTGAACGATGAACTTAATTACTAGAGATACCTAGCTCTAGCAACGTACGGTACGATCGAGGGTCGTCCTGTAGCAGGTGCCTCACTAAAAGGGCATGCATTAACATATTCAATTAATAGATTGATCTGCTAACTGCAGTGGCGTGGCGAGGATCCAAATCCTGTGGGGGTCGATCCTTATAAAATCTTTAGACTTTCATGAGTTTATATATAAATATCAATAGTAATTTATGCCTCCGCCACTGCTAACTGCATGCACGTTGTTATTGATTACAATGACAACAACTAGATGACCTGATCGGTCCTGTGAAAAATAAAAGAACAAAACATATATGACTGACACTTGGTTAAAGAAAAACTACATGACAAAGACCCGAGCCATATATAAGAGAGAAATGGAGAACACACATACACGCACGCACACACTCAGAGAGAGAGAGAGAGAGAGAGAGAGAGAGAGAGAGCTCATGTTGCCGTTCTGTCGTCCTTGTAGACAAACTTACCTCTTGCATTCAACTCACCCAGCAATAGCATGCAGTCCAGCATGCATACATGGTTCCATACGTTCTCAGACCGTCCTTAATTTGTTGGTTCATTTTATAAGTTAGACATATGCGTACATAGTACATTTTTATAGCTCAAAATGAATTAAGTTGCAAATTAATTAACCAAATTTAAGTTGATCGTCAGCTTGTATATACATGTACATCTTCATTTTAATTTGTGTATCCATTGTTCGTGAGTTCAGATCAAAATGCTTATATAAATGTTACGTGTGTAATTAACGTGCGCATATAAATATGCTACGTACATCTGAAGATGTTCCATATGATGCCAAGCAGGCCGCCGTTGAGGGCGAGGAAGTTGAGGAGGAACTCGACGGCGACGCCGACCCACTTGGCGGGGTAGTAGGCGGCGGCGAGGGCCTTCTGGATGAGCTCGGTGAGCGCGACGAGCCACTGGCCCGGCGTGCTGCCGACGTCGAGCGCGGTCTGGTCGCCGACCTCGACGAAGGGGTAGCTGGCGAGGGGCCGCCGCAGGAGCAGCAGCGACAGGATGTCGATGAACCGCACCTTCTCCGACCGGATTATCAGCTTCTCCTCCCCCATCTTGGGGCGAGGAGCAGCAGCTCCATCGTGCTGCTTGGCCACCATGTTCGCCGGCCGGCGAGCTCAGTGCTATCTATCTACACGTGCTTCTTCCTAGCTCGTCTTAATTAGCTTAATTAGCTGAGTGATGTGTGTGCAGTCTGTGCTAACGCTAGCTAAGCTCAAGGAAGCTCAAGGCACGGTGCTACGCCAGAGAGAAGGGTTCCTTTTATAGGGCTTCGAGGCCGGGCCGGGCCGGGCCGGGCCGGGTCGAATGAATGATTGATTGACGGCTAGGGTTTACGTGCGTAGGATAGGTGTGTCATGTGTGCATGGTGAATGATTGAGTATGTACTGTGGCTCAGCAGCGCGTGAATCATCCGTGAGCCGTGGCTCCATCGATCGATCCCCACGTGTTTTTGCTAATTTTCAGGGGGTGGTTTACCGACTTGGAGTGCGCGACCTAGCTGATGGGATTTGGATTCAGATTCGTCGGTCTAGTTTAGGTTCTGTTTGGTACAGTTTTAAATTTTTTTTAAATTTTTTTTTTGATTCTTTGATAATTCACTTCTACGAGAATTTGGAGATGTCTGTTGAAAACCGTTTAGCTGGTAGGTTGACTTCAAAAACCATATGAGGGAAGATTAGAGACAAATAGACCATACCACCTCTGGGTGTAATACTTCAATTGTATTTGTGTAACTCAGTGGCATTTGCGGGTAAAAACCTTCAACTTCAAAGGGTATTTTCGTTTCTGAAGATTGGATTCTTACGAGAATCTTTGGGAGGTTCTTCCGTTCTTTAGTTCATTTTCGAGACAGTTCCTCGAGAAGCAGAATCTAGTGGTTTTGAGAATTAGAGTGTTTGGTACGGCTCCACGAGAAATCGATTGAGAAGCTGGGAGTGGAAGCTGTACCAAACAGAGCCTTAATTAATTGGTCCCACCTTCATGCATTAATCCAGAGAAAATACATCTGATGGGGTCTGATCTATATATAAATTAAGAACCGAAACTTGAATGTATAGGGATTTGGATATCATAGATTAGAAAATAAGTTTCCAAAAAACTGGTTTTAGCAGGATTTTAAGCGAAACTAGCTAGTTTTGATTTGTTATTATGTCAAGATGGGTTCATGGATTACTTTGTTTGGATCATTAAGGGAGAAGAAAAAAAACTCAATCAAGTCCTCAACATTTACATGACAAAATGCAATTTACCAGGCGTCACCCACGAGATTACTCCATTCACGCATCTCCATCCTGCTACTGACACTCACGTACGTATACCCTCCCCATCGTCTCTCTTACTTTCAGTGGGTTATGTAGTCCACTGAAAGTGACATCGATGATCAACACAGCTCGTGCAGAGACTACTTGTACGTGGTCAACACAGTTGGCACTTCACACCCTTTAGTTTCGCCTTGTAGGCCGCCTTAATTATTAACGATAACCAATCGATCAGTAATTAGTTTCGGGGAGAAGAGGCATTAATTTGGGTGTTGAAGGTAACGTTTGATGCGTAAATTTCTACTGAATACACACACACATATATATATATTGTTTTGCGATTTTTCTAATGATAATTTCAGTATATTTGTTGCACTAATTAACGCGATATATATATATATATATATATATATATATATATATATATATATATATATATATATATTATTATATTAACTCACAGTGAGCAAATTAAAAGAGTACGTCTAGCAGCAGCAAGTACGGCAATATATACACCTGTCCTGCACTTTTAATTAGCTCGTAAGAACTTCCGTACAAGTGATCGATATGGATCGAGTGAGATAGCAGCCACTTAATTATCTTCGTTAAAACAACTGTATTATAGGGAGCTTGTCAGTAGTATGCTATTATTCGAAACTGCTTGTTAGGCGAGGCGAAAGTAATTATTGTTAGGTAAGGCGAGGCCATCGCCGTACTGTACTTTTAACTTCTTGTTTCGCAAAACTCCACTTTTTGACCCGTGATACACGATTATTCCCATCACGATAAGAGTGCGTGAAAGGTATGCTGAGTATATAGTGCAAGAAATAGGTAAAAATCTTAAGATTTTCTACACGATGCATTATTTTATATTAATTAAAGTGCTCAAACATGTAGTTTTGTGAAATGAAAACTTATTTGGAAGGTTTTCTATTTAGTCCGGTCCACGTCAGCCGTAGCCACCTCACATCACGACATGTCCGATCCATATGGCAAAAGGGGCATCGCTAAGCGATTGGCGTGCGGACTCGTCTTGTCAGTTTCCGCTAAACGTAACTTAGTAGAGCTTTTTAAAAATAAAATTTGGTGTACAAACATAATTTAAGGTGCATTTTTATACTTTTGCTTGTATAGGTGTAGTTTTACTAAATTTACTCTTTATTGTATAAATTCATGAATTGCGCGCGCTTTCACTGGCTGACGTTTGGGATAGTATATATCAAAGTATATACTTTGAAGTTACATAGTCCAAGGACTTTGTGGCTTAAGATAAGATGTGTATCGATCGTCGGTGCCATCTCATCGCACGATTCGCACGAGCAATTATGTCTGAAAGCGATCGCAATTTGGCTGTTCGTATATAGATCCTTGTCGTCTTGTCACATTGGCCATGACAGTACTAGATGGAGTACAGTGTCTTCTAATGTCGTTTGCACACAAGTAGTCTATATATAATTAAAAAATTTGCGGTACATCTTGCTAGAAGTATACGATAGTAGTATAAATCGAATCTGACTATTGATTTGTTAAGAACGTAATAGATTTTTTTGTATTTATAATTTTTATGGGGTATTATGGACTTTTATAACTAAAGTTGAAAATATTACTCTTGCGATATGTGATCCCCACATAGGTGATTATAGTACAACTAAATCCTAACTAGCTATATATATATATATATATATATATATATATATATATAGAGGTTTGGTAGTAGCTGATTTATAATTGAACGTTCGCGGCAGGTGAAATACTAGTATAGTGGCGCAAAGTTATCAATATGTTTAAACCGCGCGCGACATTAATATAGAATATATTTTTTTACCAAAGTTGCAATTAACTAATGGGATTGGTCGACAATTAATATAATTAATTGGACCTCGTAGATCTAATCAGAATCTCAGTATTACGCAACCTAGTGATAGTGATTTAAAGGGTCACTCTGTGGTTGCTGCGGTGTGCTACACATTTCGTGGAATCTTAATTTTGTTGTTGTGAGAGTTTGTGCCAATTGTTGTAAAATTGTGTGTTTACAGTTCGTAAAAAAAAGATATTTTTAAGTAATTACCATATCCAAAAGTAGCACTACCGCCGTTTGTAAACGTGTCACGCTTTAGAAATTACCCAATCCTTCTAAGTCACCATTAATTAATTGATACAAGTTTTGAATAGTATATAAGCAAAATATTTTGTTATTATTAGATTCCGGAAAAAAATCACAAAAAAATATGTTGATACCGTTAGTGGTAAAAAAAAATAAACTAGAGAAAGTTGACCGTACATGTACTATGCATGATGACAAACATTTTGTATGCATAATAGTTAAAATAAAACCGAGAATACTTATGCATCGCAATGCCGAACTAATTAAGCCCAGTGTTCACATTTTAGTTAGATCGATACGTTGATCATTTGGGGCGGTCAAATGTCGACACATGCACATGTATATGCAACCATGCATGACTATGCTTTTTGCAAGTATACGACAAACAATTTCATGCACCCTGGTGGTGTCTGGCACCCAAATCAATACATATTGATGTGCTTTGAGATTCATAAAATTTGATATGGGTATCTTCGTATACCCATAAAAAATGTATTGGAGATGTCAAACTTCGAAGATAAAAAAATTGTTTTCAATTCAACTAGTTTGAGCTAGTTTCATGGTATATAATCACTCTAGTTGCACTAAATTCTAAAGTAGTTCAAACTAGTTTCAACTGCGTTCAAAACTCACTCACCATGAATATACCAAGGGTATAAAATATTTTCATATCCAAACTCTAAAACTTGCATCGATTATACACGCGTGTCGCATGGTTCATGATGTTGTTGCATAGGCACTTAGTACCTTATGTAATTTCCATATATATATATATATATATATATATATATATATATATATATATACACACACATATATACATACATATGCGTGTGTATAGCTATCGTATCGAAGACAATGAACGCAAAATCTCTGGTGTATATATGTATGCGCTCAGCGTTTTCGCTAGAAAGATAACAGTCATTAGTTGACCTACCCTGTATATTTGGCAGATATGTTGGAATATTTAATGCATGATGCAACGACTCAATTCATTATTGGTACATTAGGCTGCAGCCGTGGGTGTCCTGTTGGGTCGTCACAGCTTGTTAGAATATTTAATGCATGACGCAACGACTCAATTCATTATTGGCAGCTGGTCTATATAGACGTGTCATATAAATTCTTACAAGGTCGGTAGATTATAAATGAGAGGTGATAGTTATTGTAAAAGACTGATTACTTAAAAAAAGAAATATTACTGCACATTTATCTATCTGTGTGTTCAATCTACTATTTATTCTTGCATTGTTTGATATGATTCTACGTTTATCTACGAGGTGATCGTTCGGATTGGACTTGCCAGTCGTGGGTAGGGATAGCCATTGTGGCCGAAATGCCCTAATAGAGCCTCGCATGGGTTGTTTTCTTTGTTCACGGGTATGAAAATGATGGAAACTCTCTGTCTGTCGGGTAAACGGCTACGGGCCAGACTCCCTGAACGGGGGCGGCGGTCGGTCGGGACCCGGATGGGGGAAGATCTGGATCTGAATTCTAGAGGTGGCTTTAGTCCGGGAGTGGCAGCGGTCGGGTGTGTGGAGCAGCGACGACAAGGCATGAGGAGGAGCGGCGGTAGCCGGTCGGGAGGAGGGTGAGGGTCGGGAGCCCGAGAGGCAAATTTGGAGTGGCTGGCGACCGGGAGGAGGATGAGAGCTTCGCGTGTTGGTGGGGTGGTTGGCGGCTGGGAGTTGGGACCTGGGGAGTAGGGAGTGGGGAGTTAGTGAGTGTTGAGTCTGTTGATTAGAAATCCTTATTTAATTATTTATTTGTAATCATTATTATGGATAATGACGCCATTATATGGTTCTTGAGTACACCCCTGAATGTTCATAAGGGAGAAGCTGGAGTTATAAGATCTTCTACGACTACCTCATGATCATAAATTCTTCTACAATCACCTCATGCTCATAAGTCCTTTTACGACCTGGTCAGCTACGACAACCCCATAGTCATAAGTCCTTCTACGACTAGCACATGATCATAAGTTCTTCTACGATAACCTCATGGTCGTAAGTCCTTCTACGACCAGGTCAGCTACGACCACCCTATAGTCGTAAGTCTTTCTACAAGTAGCACACGATCGTAAGTTCTTCTACGATTACCTCATGGTTGTATGTCCTTCTACGACCAGGTTAGTTACGACCACCATATAATCAATCGAGCTTATAGACAAGTAGGCCCGATTGATTAAGGCATCTAAATAGTCAGTATACACCATTATTCTCCATAATAACTACACTATTAATCTCTCTGTCATGGTGATAACTGCCTGGCAACGTGAGAAATTTACTTGATGAACCACAGAGGTCCTGATTTGGCATGATATTTCGATGAGAAGATAAATTCGGTAGAAGTCGCTCAACTCGCACGATCCTGGCTACGAACTCATAAGGCTCGATACCACGCAATCGCTGAACTGCTCAACAAGTCGTTATCAACCGTTCATGAATACCCGGATGACCTGATCACGAATATCAACTCCTGCAAACACCGAAGAAGCACGCAAGAACAAGGTAAAAACGCAATCTGATGTATTGTAAATATGAATAAAATTGGTATTGATAAGTGGGGTTTCAAAAACGAAGTCGCTGTTGTTCTCGCCGAACAAGAGGACAAAGTATAAAGTAGCAAATCTAAACTTCAATCAACAAAACCCGCCAAACCCTAAGGGTGGCGGACACTATGTAAAGGAGGAAGAGAGGGGCGGCGGCTACTGTTCATGCATTAACAGTACCATATGAATAGTGCCAAACCCTAGGTGTCCAACCCAAATTACAAGGCCCATGGCCCATTAGTATAGGTGGCACAACACCAAGTTCTTTTATTCAAATATTACTAAGTGTTGGCCTAAACAACTTGATATATAGTCTTCATACTAGATTTCGCTAGGCCTCGGATATAAATATCTATTCCTCATATGATCATCTTCATACTTGGTGTTGTCATCATCTCCATTTAGCTTGCCTCCCGATCCTTGATTCCTAAGTAAAATAATATCACGTGCCTTAGGCAGCATCATAGAGTTCATAGAATGTGGATGCACTTCAAGAAACGAAGTCACTTAATAATTTAGTTGGCGAGCACGTGCTCTAGTAATTGGTCCTTACACATCAGAAGCAGTAGGGATAGTTGTATCAGTGAAAAGGATGTCATCATCATCCTCCCCTTCTTGAATTGGACTCGTCCTCGACTTAAGGTCATCTTCTACTCCTAAGTATGGCTTCAAATCTGCAATGTTAAATGTGGGACTAACCCCAAAATCTGTCGGCAGATCAAGGTTATATGCAATATCATTAATCTTTTCTAACACTTTAAAATGATCATCGCCTAACTGCATGCAAATTTAGTAATTTCTACTACGCAAATCAACTTTAGAAAACACATGAGAGCCACTTAATTCATCAAGCATATCATCTAGCCTAGGAATAGGATGACGATATCAAATACTAATATTATTGATAGCTCTACAGTCAATACACATACACCATGCTCTATCTTTCTTAGGTACCAAATTTATAGGGGTAGCACAAGGACTAAAGCTTTCGCGTATGTACCTTTTGTCAAGCAAGTCTTGCACTTGACGTTAAATTTCCTTAGTCTCTTCAGGATTGGTTCTATATGGCGCACGGTTGGGAAGCAAGACTCCTGGAATTAAATCAATTTGATACTCAATACCTCGAATTTGAGGCAGACGTGGGGGTATGTCACTTGGAAACACATCTGCAAACTCCTGCAAAATGTTAGCAACAACAGGAGGTAAAGAAGGAGATATATCCTGAAAGAAAAACAAGGACTTCTTTGCACACTAAAGCATAGCAGTCAGATTTGCTATCTTCCATCTCACAAATATCATATTTAGTAGTAAGGAAAACAGAACCTTTCAATTTAATTTCACATTTTCTAGCACTAGGTTCTTTCTTCTTCGGGTGCACAAGTTCTTTAGCTACAATCTGATTTTCACTTTTGCTACTCTCTTTTTCTCTATTAGCTCTCTCTAATTCATCCTTGAAAATAGCTTCAGGAGACATAGGCAACAAAGTGATTTTCTTTTCATTAAACATGAGAGTTTATTTATTAGTTCTACCACGATGCAATGTATCTCTATCATATTGACAAGGCCTGCCTAATAACAAAGAACATGCTTGCATAGGTACTACATCGCAATCAGCATAATCATGATAAAAATCAATAGAAAAATTTACTCTCACAATGCGAGTTATCTTCAACTTACCACAATTGTTGAACCATTGAATCTAATATAGATGAGGGTGTTGTTGTGTGATCAATACAAGCTTCTCAACCATGTCCATGCTCGTAAAATTGCTACAACTTCCTCCATCAACGATCACTCGACATGAACACTCTTTGACGATAAGCTTTGTTTAGAACAGATTGTGACGTTGATTCTGCTCAGCATGCTCTATTTGTGCACTAAGTACACGCTTCACTATAAGACTTAAATATTTATATGAAATTTTAGCACCGTATTGTTCCTCGTCGCGCTCAGATTCTTGGTCATCACCTGCGAGGTCAGTTGCAAGCATATCATATTCTTCCTCAGTGTCACTAGCTGAAGTATACTCTCCATTATCATTTATCAAGAGAGCCCGCTTGCTATAGTAATACTGCATCTTGTGCCTATAACCCTTGCAGCGATGGTATTTTGTTTCTCGTGCTCTACCCGTTGAAGCAACTGAACATGAACTTTGTGTGGGGGCTTGTACCATGCTCTTGCTCATTTCCGGTGCGCGTGATGATGTAGTAGAAGTAGATGGACACCAGCTGTTGGAGGAGTTCGTAGGTGCAGGTGTTCAGCTGGAGGGAGTAAATGGTGCTCTTGATTGCCCTTGAGTTGTGCGAACTGCAAAAGAACATGTAAAATTCTTTTGTTTCTGGATTGACGTCCCTGTATCTCTCTCTCATCTTTACAAGCAAGATGAAACAAGTGAGTGATAGAATTATATTCTTTACAGTCAAGTATGTCCTGAATTTCACGGTGTAAACCTCCCAAAAATCTAACCATCTTAGCATCTCCAGTTTCTTCTAAACTACAACGCAACAAACCAGTTTGCAATTCTTGATAATAATCCTGTACAGAACTACTATCTTGTCTTAAGCATTCAATTTATTAAGCTAATCACGAGAATAATATGAAGGTACAATCTATGTCTCATTGCTCTTTTCAAAACATTACATGTTCTAGGTATGTTCTGATTAGTACGAAAATATTCGCTCCGCCAAATAGACGTAAAATCAGAAAACTCACTAGTAGCAACCCTAACTTTCTTATCTTCAGGGAATTCATGACAAACAAATTTTTGTTCTACGATAAACTCCCATGTGAGATAAGCATCATGATCATATTTTCCAGTAAAAGGAGGCATATTGAATTTAATTTTACCGAATGCATCATTATGTTCACGTACCTCATGTTGATTTCTTCCCATACGGTTCTTAACAAGAACCATTTGTGATAATTACTATCACAGACGGTTCTGATTTCTTCCCATACGGTTCTTAACAAGAACCATTTGTGATAATTACTATCACAGACGGTTCTTGTTCAGAACCGTCTGTGATAGCTTTTTCACGAGACGGTTCAAAACCGCTCTGATGACAGCGTCATCACGGACATATAATTCCGTATAGTTCGTAAATGCGTGATGACGGTTTAGAACCGTCTATGATGACCCGTTGTGTAGTAGTGCTATAACCCTGACCCTTTTTTTTACCTTTACTTTGTTGCTTCACTATGTTGTTTGTTTCGTAGAATGGCTAGACCCTTTTTGTGGTTTTAGTTCAATTTGTAAAATAAGAATAAATCTATTTCTTCCTCTAACCAAGCATTTTCATCATATATAATAAGATGTTATCCCTTTTTCTTTTACAGGTCACTTTGACTGACGCTTATGACCTGGATTTTGTAGAATAGTGTGTGCAGAGTTAGCCATTCACTACTTTCCAATATGATGCCTACTGCCATTGATTGCCATACAATGTCATAAAGTTTGACATTTCTAATTTGAGGTTTCGAAGGAAGTAACTTTTCCTACCAATCGAACCAGCTTGGATTGTAAAACACCTATGAAAAGTTTGCCTTAATTATTTTTCAGATCTACTACTGTCAACGCCATATGTGTTCATGACACTAGAGTCAGCTTTGATTGTGAACTCCTTACCGTGAGAATCAACTTGCTAAAACTCACGACCAACAGCCCCATTTATATTTGGAACCTTGGATGCTGAACTTTGATCGGAAAAGGGCACTCGTGTTGTCCGATCAGGAAAAAAGGAAATTGATCGTGGAGAAAGTCCGGCGAGGGTGGATCCACGAGGAGTCAGACGGATTAGAAACCTGTAACCCTCCTGGAACGGAAGAAAAATCCTACGAGACATTTATCATCTTTGGACCCTTATCAGACCTCGTCAATCTCGTAACATCTCTTTTTATATGGCCACTTGTCACCGTAGACCGCCGGGAGAAGCGCCTCATATGTATTTTATCCTACGTTCACTTCACCACTCCACTGCTTAATACAATTACGACTTTAATAGCTAAAAACAAAGATGCCAGAGGAAACGGTCGCAAGTGCATTTCGATTTTTAAATAGATAAAGAAAAACGCGTTGGCACCCGTGCCTGCGCGCACACGCACGCACGACACGGCTCGGCGAGCGAGCGAGCGCGCGTGTGTATTGGCTCTCTCCAATTTCACAAAGGGAGCTACCACATTCCACCTTATAGAGTGGTGTAACTCCCCTTCAACTCTCCATATGGGACTAAGCAATTTTAGCATATGCACATGAGCCTTTGAGATTTTCCATGAATTAATTAGAATTAAAACTGGGTCTAGCCCGTATTAATTCCAACATCGTCGATATTACGAAATAAAATATAGAAAAATGGCAAAAGAGTTCTTGGGAGAGAATGTGATTGCTCTTTATTGCTCTGAACTGGATCCTTTACAGGGGTGCCTTCGACAAGACAGTAGATTAATCCTAATTACACTGAGTGTGGTGTTTTCTATGCTATTAATTCAGAGTTGTACTATGAATCTAGTGTTGATTATGATGCTTCAATTCGATGCCTCAATCTCATGCCTCAATCTGATACCCTTGCTCCTCCATGCTCCATCCTTAAATAACCACTACAACAGGACTAGATTATAGCAACACGTGTATATGCTGTTATATCTACAAATATATGTTGCTAGGATGGATAGCAACACATGTGATAAGTGATGTTATTGGTCATATTGTTGTAAGGTAGGTCTATCACAACACAAATTAGGTGTTGTTATACAAAAGAAACGGTGTTGCAAAGTTGCAACACAATTTTTTAACTTATAACAACACATGTTTTCGAAACATAGCTAACACTTGTTAGCAATATATAATTGCTATATTGCAACACAATTTAGTATACAGGAAAAATGCAGTTCATTTATGTGCTACGTATGTAGAAGTTATAATTGCTACAAAGAATTTTTATTTGCTAATTAAGTATGTCACATTGCAGAATGTATAACACAACTCAACATGATCAATGTTCAAAAAGTATATTGCATTGCATTAAGGAAATAAATATATGTATTGTTAACATCATTCCAAATACAAAAATAACTGATTTGTTGTCAACACAAGAGCTCTGAACAAGAGTAAAATTTGAGTTCTAGAATATAAAATCTAACTACTACTTTCTTTTCTTCATGAAGTTCCTTGCTTCTTGATCCATTCGATCAAAGAGATAGACATCCAAATATAGTAATTCAATTGTTGATCTTTTCAACCTGCAGGGATAACAATAAATTGTAAGGATGTAAATATGATGTAGGACAAGTGAATCTAATATAGCTTGAATCTAGCTAAAATTAACATACACAAATTGAAGGCCACGGGTCCTAGGGCGGCTCGGTGGAGGCGGGTGGGGCGCATCATGAGGGATGGAGGGGCGAGTGCGTTGAGGGGCGAGGGCGAGTTGGGCACGGCGCGGGTGGTTGGGAGGGACAAAGGGGTGAGGTCGTTGCGGCGGGGGCGAGGGCGATGAGGATAATGGGGAGGTGGGACGATGAGGCTCGCTGTGGTGATGTTTTTTTTCATGCGTGTACTGTGTGCGATTGGTGATGGTTTTTTTTTTGCGTGTGCTGGGTGGGACAATGAGGCTCGCTGTGGTGACAAGTTTTTTTCATGTGTGTACTGGGTGCGATTGGTGATGGTTTTTTTCTTGCGTGTGCTGGGTGGGACGATGTCCCCACTGCACAAGTAAACCCTAATTTTTAGTAGTTAAGATTATAAAAAAACTATGGTTTATTAATAATAATAAAATAAATTAAAAAACACAAGATAAAAAAAATAGAGCGGTACATAATCCAAACAAATATGCTTCTTCAATATTGAATTATTGTTTGCCAGATGTTGTTGATCTTGAACTAGTTTGCATGTAATATTATAAAAAGTAATACATCTTCCAATGTAAAAAATTACATAGTCACTCTACATTGGATGCAGTTGTTATGGTGAGATAATTGACAACCACATTCTGACGTCATGCATATTCCT
Organism: Hsuehochloa calcarea; assembly: GCA_036346395.1. Lineage (NCBI taxonomy): Eukaryota > Viridiplantae > Streptophyta > Magnoliopsida > Poales > Poaceae > Hsuehochloa > Hsuehochloa calcarea. Next base: position 5,608,448 of record CM070609.1, read on the forward strand.
TTCTTATAAAAACAAATAAGCTTATTAATACAATTAGAACAACAAAGTATCATAGCTCATCGTTCCTACTACTATAATTATCAATTTATTTTTATTACTACTATAACATTAGGTGGTAATTAAATGGGTCATAAAATTTATTCATTGACCTAGCAACATGTCTATTAAGTGTTGTAACTTATACTACAAAGTGTGGTAACATACTAGGGGTTAAGTATGTTTAGAGCTTTCTATATTTGGGTCGTAGCAACATGAGAATATGTGTTGTAGTTGAGTTTTTCAACAACACATGCTATATGTGTTGCAACGTGTGTATTATAATAGATTGGGCATTTTGTAGTGAACTATCAAAGAGGTGGCAGTTACTTTTGGAGAAGACCCCTATTAGAAGTGACACGTCCGGTTGGAGGGACAGTTGCAGTTAGTGAAACAATAACTGGTCGTCAGTTAGCGTCTGTAAGACACTCAACCGTATGGTAATTATTGTCAGTGTTTTAGAACCATGAACTGTCGCGTGGTATAGAGCAGATATAACATATGTTTCATTCGTCACAAGGTAAGAATATACTTAAAGTTAGATCCAGACAACAGTCCAAGGCTTCTACGAGCAGTGATCTGGTCGGGGACTGGGTACAGGACCTTATCCAACCAGGGTACCCATAAGTAACCTCTGGAATCCTTACGACCACGGGGTTGTTAGCCTTAGGGGTTACGACCATGAAGACATATGGTCTTTTAATTATGTATTAAAGTAATACACAGAGATTTCAATCCTCGTCAGCTAGCCCTGAACTTTAAAATGAATTAGTCGTGTGAACCCCCGATGAGAAGTTGTATCGGGCAGACTGAAAGATCTAGACCCGCCATTATGAGTTAATGGATTGTTTTGGTGATTAATGACAAATCCAAATATGAGACTAACTCTTTTATCAAGTATTATCTTTGTGTAGTCTCATTTGGATATAAAGGTGAAACACAACGAGGTATGCAATCGACATCTCAATTTATATAATGTTGCATTTCTCGGATCCAAAATATAGGATTGAACTCAACCTTAAGTTAAACTTGAAAATGTGCATATGACCTCATTACACATTTGTGTATGCACACATTTAGGGGGAGTTTTATCCTATACTTTGTGGTTTCATTAGTATTGATCCATATTCCATTTTCCACATATACTAAGGATCTTTACGTTGAAACAAAACCTTTGAGTATACAAAACTTGTGTAGTTCAGATATACTCATGTTATGAGTATATAGAACTTGTGTAGTTCTTGTATACTCATGTTAGAGTATATATAACTTGTGTAGTTTATATACTCAATTGTTCTCTCATTTATCATCATTAAATTTATGAGAATTTAGTGGTTATCATCAATTACCAAATAGGGAAAGATTGAGGTATCTTGTCCCACCATTATGAGTTAATGGTATGATGTGGTAATTAATGATGATCACATTGTGGAACTAACATTTTCCATGAGTTGGATATATAGGTTATGTTCCAGGGTGATGAAGACTCGGGATGATCATGAGTTGATCATCAAGTCAAGAGCTTGGTGTATATGATGCATCATGAGTTGATGCTTATCGTGAAGAAATGATCATGAGTTGATCATCAAGACAAGAGAAGACCAATCATCATGTGTTGATGGAGGTCAAGTGAAGGAATGCATCATGCGTTGATGCATGTGAAGAATCGGATGAAGAAATCATCATGTGTTGATGATGATCAAGACAATATCCCGAAGTGAAGAAATCATCATGAGTTGATGATTGTCAAAGTCAAGGACCCGGACTTGAAGTGTTGATGTGCGTCATCAAGCTTCAAGAAGATGCAAGGCAAAGGTATGACTAGCTAGGGCTAAGGATGTGTTCCTAGTCTTTACCGGTCTCGGTGTTTGGTTGATAGACCGGATTGCTAGTATAGGTTTGCCGTACTATTAAGAGGATCTTGACTAGTAGTTTGAGTTAGTCATGTGTTGATAGCTCATTATATTTGCTCTAGCTCATCTATGCATGGAGCTATTATTTGCGAATGTGTTTTGCAAATAGTCGATGCTCATGCATTCAACCCTTGTAGCATGTGACTTAAGTTTGCAAATACGCTTTGCAAATGGTGTAAGTCCATGTACCTTTTCCTTGTGGTATGATTCCAAAAGTTGGCAAATGTGTTTTGCAACTTGTTGGGAATCTTGCTTGTGACCCTTGTTGGCATGGCTTGTCAATTAGCAAATGTGTTTTGCAATTGAAGTTGTTGAAAAAGCCATTTCTGATTTCTGTCAGGAAAATCGGAAGTTCAGGGCTCTTACCGGCGGAAGTTCCGCACCCCGGACGGTCCGATTTTCCGCGGCCTGATTTTTCCAGAGCGGCGGTTTTAGGGACTTAGCCGATTTTCCAAGTGCGGAAGTTCCGGCGTGTTAATAGCGGAACTTCCGATTAATCGGATGCTCCGAAATCCGGCGGTTGGTTTTTTCCAGAGAAGCACCATTTTGGGGACTTAGCCAAAATTCAATGTGCGGTAGTTCCGCTATGTGTTGAGCGGAACTTCCGAAGAATCGGAACTTCCGATATTTAGTTGGCGGTAGTTCCGCACTAAAAATCAAACGGCTAGTTTCTCGTCTGACATAGCCGTTGCGGTGCCTTTTCTCTCTCCTGCGGTAGTTCCGGCCTTTGTACGGCGGAACTTCCGATTTCCCTGATTTTTCAGGGGTTTGTCTCCCAACGGCTAGTTTTTGTGTGTGGGCTATATATAGCCACCTTGGCCGGTTGGGGGAGGTTGCTGAAGTTGCTAAGAACTATTGTGAACTCTTTGTGAGCCTCTTGAGCTAAGAGCAAACCTCTATTCTCTTTTGTGCATGTGTTGCACTTGGTGAGATTAGAGAGTAAACCCTAAGTGCATGTGTTGCCTTAGGTAGTGGATTGTGTATCCACGTGAGGGTTGACACTTGATTAGTTCAAGTGAAAGTTCGGATTTGTTACTCTTGGTGTTTCCCGACACCTAGACGGCGTGGAGGCGTGGGTGCTCGGTGACCTTCTCAAGAAGCTTGTGAGAAGGCCCGACGGTTGTGAGTGGTTTGGTGCTCGCCATCTCCGGAGTGGAGGAAGAGCAACCATAGTTGAGCGAGGTGTTGGTTCGGTTTGGAACCGGTCCAAGTGTTGGACTTACCTCGGAGGTGTGTGCTCATTTGAGGAGCCGGTCCAACGCGGGTTGGGCTTACCTCAACGTGGATTAGGGGAGACCGGCAAGTCTCCGAACACCACGGTAAAACATAATCGTGTCATCTTGTGTTTACTTGTGCTTTACTTTGAGCAATTTACATTCTTGCTTTAATTGCTTATATATCTTGTATGATTGCTCATATTGTATTGTGTTCATATTGTCGGTGCACTTAGTTGAGCCTAGTTGATTTAGGTTTTAAGTGTGCAAAACCAATTCGCTATTAGCTTCCGCATTTATTTATTGGTTTAGCTCGATAAAGTTTTTAAAACCGCCTATTCACCCCCCTCTAGTCGGCCACCTCGATCTTACACAGACCCTCATTTAATGTCATGACAAATGAGGTGCTTTGTATTCACTTTAAAGTTGAGAAACTGCCTTGAGAATCGAAGAGTTTTTCCGTCCATTGGATATTGGTTTGTGCCCGGTTGACTTTTGGGTAACTCCTTTTTTCAGTTAAAGAGTTGTGGCTATAAAATCCCTCCGGCACACCACATAGAGGACTTTATGCTCTCAGATTTTTAAAAACTTCTTCTTCATCTTCTTACGAAGGATCTCTTCCGAACTCCTTTGTTCTTCTCGCCCAAAAATCTTCTACGACCACTGCTTACCCAATCATGTCGGACTCAATCACCAATTGGTTGGTTTCAGATCTGAGCGGGAAGAAGCTCAAGGTTTTGGAAGAGATCGGGATGCTTCCAGACAAGAGTTTGATTAAGTGGAGACCGGCAACCGGAGAGTATTACCCGAGCGGAGAAGAAGGGGAAATCCCTGTTTTTCTTGCCTACATCGAGTGCGGGCTCAGATTTCCGGTACACATGTTCGTTTTGCAAGTTCTTGAGTACTACGACATCGAACTGATCAATCTAGCCACAACTCAATCGCCAATCTCAGCATCTTCGTCTACCTTTGTGAGGTGTACTTGGGGATCCGACTAGATATGAGGGTCTTTGGGTATTTTTACAAGATGGCGAGGTCGGGGAAGATGATGGGAACACCTGGGGAATGCTCGTTGCGCCTCCATGACGGGAAGGCCGATGAGTATATCAAAATGTACTTCAAGTCCTCATGATCGTCATGGAAGAAAAACTGGTTCTGTATGACGGCTACGAAGGAGGACAACCTTTATTCCTGCTGCTGCTACACGCCCGTGTGTCCGGACTATAGACATGCAATCGAATTGCTATTTTTATAAATACATTACGAGAAAAACCGTATTCGGTAATACCCATCAGAACAATATCATTTAGGCCAAACCCTCCTCTCCCATCCGCATGATATATATTTGTTCAGAATGCATGCACGCATGTGCCCCTCACTAGACATGCTGAGCAGCAGCAGGTACAGTAGTACGCTTATAAAAGGACGAAAAGAAGCCATCCAGGCCGGATCTCACTGTCGTCTCTCGGTGGATCGTCAATCATATTAGTCAAGCTAGCTGCTCATGGGTCTCGTTCATTAGCATAGTGGTTGATCAGCCCGCATGATCTGCAAGATCGCGAAATATATACACACACTAAAAAAGAGTATATCTAAATAATTATATATACCACTCTGAAAAGATGTGAATAGTACCTAAATGGTCTTATATAGTTGTATACTACACATACATACCCTTGATTGCACAAGATACTCTCTACATTGTGAGATACGGAATAGGGAGTAACTACTTCTGCAAGAAGGAAAAAGCTTCATATGAGAGTATCTTGTGCAACCAAGAGTATGTATGTGTAGTATACGAGAATATAAGACCACTTAGGTGCTATTCACACCTTTTCAGAGATGGTATTTACAATTTTTTAGATGTACCCTTTTTTTAGTGCGAATATTAAGGTATTTACAAAATATGATGAAAACTATGGACTCTATTACAAATTTTTCGTGTGGTTCGCATTTGAGTATCTTATAATTAGTATATGAATATACTCAAAATGATGAAGGAGTATATCAAATTTTTCAGGTGGTATATCAAATATAAGAGTAACTACACCCGGAGTAGAAAGTGTGTGTGTGTGTCTTTATATATATATATATATATATATATATATATATATATATATATATATATCTAGTGCTGATGGGTAATTCAGTGCTAAGGTGTTAATACCAATCTTGACCGTTGGATCTGGATTGAACAATCAAGATTAATGCGGGCTCCCACCTCTAAACCATTTAATCACTTTGCATGCTCTCATTCAATGCACCTTTATTAATGCGTCTTCATTAAACAACATGCATGCTCTCACCTCCAACGGTAAAGATCTAGATCCAACGGTTAAGATTGATATTAGCACTAGATACGTTCTCATTATATATATATATATATATATATATATATATATATATAAATGGTATTGTACTCTTGGGAGTACGTACTCTCAGTTCTCATATACTACTTAAATCGTATGATGATACCTATTTATCTATTTGAGCATACTCCAATAATGATTATAAGATACCCCAAAGTGAGTTCTATGAAAAAAAAATCATTAAAGTCCACCTTTTATAGCTAAATTTGTGTATATATTTCTTTTATATTTGAAAAAGGGTATATAGCAAAAAAAATACTCCAATGAAAATTTTTCAATCAAGTCGCATTGAAGTATCTTATAATTGGTATTTAAGTATACTACATTCATTGTTGGTCTAAGTGGATATATACATTTTTATTATGTTACATTCTCAGGTAGATGACATTACCCCCACTAATTTTCAATTAATTTTACCGATAAATATTAAAATAGTATTACTATTGAACTCGGTCTGATTGAAGAAAAAAAAAATCAATTGTTGGACCGGTGAACCGTGAATGGATCTGTTTGCTTGCCGGTCCCGTATACTCTGAATCTCAGCGACTTATTAACTGCCTTAGCACCTAGTACGTCCCAAAGTTCCTGACCTGACCTGCAACAAGGAGAATGAGAAGAAGAAAAGTGTACTCCATCTACCTGGATTTTGCAATATGATTTTATTATGGCTTTGATTGAATCTTGTGAGCTTTTTTTAGAGGAATTTGTAGGCGACTCTTAGTACGACTGCGTCCCGCTCTAGAAGAAGGAATTAAAAGTTGGCCCGGCTACGCGAGCAAGCCAAGCCCTCGTGCAGGCGAGCAAATGGGCCCAAATTTAGTCTCCCAAACAGTTATTGGGCCTGGTTGACAGGGTGGCCCATCTAGCGGAATCTGTAGGCACCCCTGCCCTGACTTAACTAGTAGAATAATTGAATTCCCCTAAAAAAAAACTAAATTTTCTCAAAAAAAAGTGGAATAATTGAATTCCCATAAATAAAAAATAGAATAATTGAGTTTATCTATATACGCATGTCGCTACCACCAAGCGCCACTGTTGACACTCCGCGGGATCTCCAGCTCGCTCCATCCACTTCAAATAAAAGAAGAAGAAGACGAAGACATCGACTTAAATGTCGAAAATATATTTTCTGACCTTCCCAAATTAACCACACGCGTGTGTGTATATATATATATGGGGTATGATACTATTGGAAATACGTACCTTCCACTTCTTATATACCACTTAAATCGTACAATGATACATCTTTATCTATTTGAGCATACTCCAATAATAATTATAAGATACCCTTGCATGAAAAATTATTTTGTATCATCTCACCAGCTTCGTAGATACTTTGGCTTAGATATGTGCGTGTTGTTTTGTGTCTCTAACATGGCATCTGATCGAGGATTTCACCATATTTATTTATCTTTAAAAAATACGAAAACGATTTCACTAAGAACATGGAATCAGGGTTTTGATTACCGGTTTTATTTTTTTCCGGAGGGGTCACCAGTAAACCAAAATGACTGAAAATCGAAAAAAAAAATTGGTCAAATTCATATGAAATTTTCAAAGTTGAATTTGAATTTTTGAAGTTAAAATAAAAAAGATAAAATTCAAGCAAATCCTTTTTTTTGGCCCAGTTTGGACTTTTACAGGGGTAACCAATAGAACCGAAATTGCCAAAAATCAATTGAAAATCGGCTGGTAATCAAAACCTTGCATGGAATTGGTATGAGTCAATTTGTATAGGCAGACATGTAAACGTGTACCAATTAAACTAGATAGGTCTGCGCGCTACACTGCGCCCGTCGATTTTGAGAGGGTGCGAGAGAGTGCTCGGAAGACACTATACATTTAACAATGTGAAAATATTTTGACAAATTTGGATCCTCTTCACATAAGAGATTAATAGATAGAAACAACACCAAGAAAAAAATGTCCATGACATAGTAGCAGAATTCAAATATCATTGACGGTATGTACACGACAACTAAACAACATAGATGCAAGAACAAATGAGGAACGCTGCATAATCCTACATGGCGCGTTAGCACAACTGATTAACATAATGACCTAATGAAATATAGCAACCATAGATGTCATAATCTAGATAACAACTATCAGGTAGTACATAAGTTAGTTACATGCCGTACATATGAAAGAACAAAAGGCTTCCACTCCAACTAGTCTATGAGGTACATCGTTAACTCCTTCGAGCTTTTGGTTATCGGTCAATATTGGTTCAAAACCAAAAAAAAATCTAAATATAACTCAAATCATTTAACTGATCTGGATGTGATGATTCCAAAAGCACCATAATAGAGGAATGAAGAGGTTTTGTTTTCGGTCTAGGATATACGCCGAAGCTTTGTATATTTTTTTTTTGAGGGCACAAACAATATTTAATGAAAAAAGGAATGTCTTTCTAGAAATTTGCTCTGGAATTTTTACCAACTGTTTTGTTGAAGGGCAATGTTGGAAAAATCCTACTACTATTCGGAAGGTAAAAAAGTGTAAATGGTCTTAAAAACCTTAATTAATATATAAAAGGAACACGAAGGAAGATTTGTTCTTCTCATTTGCCTAACCATAAGATTAGCATGGTATAGATGAGTGTAATGCCCTATGGAAAGACTGACAAAGCTGCTGAGCTATTTTACCAGCGCTGCACATGCGGTTAGCAAAAGTATACAACAGTACGTAGTACGATGTAAAGCTGAACCACAACATAGAAGCCATGGGCTGGGAACAAAATTTATACACAAGAACATTCCTGTTGGTACACTAACTAACCTCATTTTGGCTTGCAAAATACGAAGCTTTGCTAAATGGTAGGAAGTTTGATTATTTATTTTTGTAAAGGGTAAATGCTTGTAGCTATCTCCGTATGGAATTGATTTCTTTCTACAGGCTCCACACGATAGGTACCACCACTTGGTATCTTTAGCCAGGTCTTTGATTGTTGCATGACATATGTATCTTTGATTCTGACCAAATGAAAACAGGATGAGGGTTAACATGAGTTCCTCCCCACCGATGTACCTGTAGTCGCTCATCGTCTTCTCTGACAGAAAGATGCCTTCTATTGGTCCAGATTTGAGGAACACACCATGCTTGAGGATCTTCTCCACAGAGCCAGCTAGGATCTCACCCTTCATAGGCTTTTGTGTGATGCAGGTGAACTTGACCGGGAACAGAACGTCCCCAGTCAGTTCACGTACTTTCCCTTCGGATATTGCCCTCAGCTCATTGACGGCAATGTAGTAGCCATGCTCCTTGGAGGCCTTCCTGTTTGCTATGTCCTCCAGAAGACGCACAATGATCGCCTTGCGGAGCAAGAGACCCTTGGGATTCAGCTGGCTAGGTGAGATCAACACATTCCAAGACATCTCCGCCTGAAGGAAAACCATGGTTGATTACCTGCCAGAACCATTTATACAAGATATCAGCCTTTAGTGTTGCAACAATCCTTCACTGAGAATTACAGACACATGCTTAAGAGATTACAGGGCAAAACTAAAAATGACATTCCTTCTGTTATCAAGGACATAAAATTGCAAATTTACAGTTGATAGTGATACTACATTTGAAGCTCAATTTTATGGTTTTTACTTCTATATTACAGGGCACATGCTTAAGAGATTACAGGGCGGCAGCAGCAGGGGTGGCGCCAGCGAGGAGGAGGTGAGGAGCAGCGGCATTGGTCGAGTTAGCCGCTTGCGCGCTTGGTAGAGTGTGTGCGCTCTGTGCTCTGCGTTGAGCGGATGTTGTAGGGCGCGTGGGCGAGGGGTCGCACTGGCGGGCGAGCGGGGCGGATGGGAGGGAGGGATGGGCGCGGAGGCGAGGGGCTAGTGCAGAGGAGAGGGACACGTGAGGCGGGCGAGGGGCTCGCGGCGGTGGACAAGGGGCGAGCGCAAAGGCGAGGGATGCGCGGGGTGGATGAGGGAGGACCAGGCGGCGGTTCGACAGGGGGTGCGACTGTGGTGGTTCGACAGGGGAGGTGGCGGTGGAGGCTTCAGCAAGGGGGAACAGGCGAGCGCAGAAAACGCAAGAAGATAGGGTGGGGCGATTCTCTCTACGGGGTTAAACTCCGAATTATAGTAGTTAAAATGTTCATACATCCTGAGAGGATATGAATTTCTTCAACCCCATTAGCATGGAGTGTAATTTGTAGCATTTTTTCGTAAACAAACTGCATTCTTTTCAATTGTCTGTGATTGAATTGGTAACACTCGTATGCACCTTGACAAATTCATCCGGGGAATGCCTTGGTACTTTGATGATGGTACTTTGATGATCACTGGTCACAATGGGAACACTTGATAAAGAAGGGGTGAAAAACCTCACCCTGCGTATAAACAAGCAGTGCAATGCAATGCAATGCAATGCAAATGCAACACTTGATGAATACCTGCAAGTAGAAAGGTGAACAGTCATAGGAAACACAGGCTCATCACAATCCACAATACACTGATATGTTAGACATGGGGAGAAATGTCATTAACATCAAGAGCGTAGCATCACTGCCACAACTTACACTAACCATACCTCATCAGTCATCACGACCTCAAACTTCTGTCTGCAAGTTAAACCTAAAACATTCCAGATCCATCCATTCATCCATACGGATGGCAAATGCACAGCGGAACCACATTTAACTTGGCGAAGCAGTTCACAACGGCCCAAGAAAGTCACCAGCCAGCGTAGCAAGGAGCTGGAACTGGCGATCAGCTTCCATCCAGCGGAACCCCATGACCTTGAAACGCACAACCGTGTCCTTCTCCAGCTTCGAGTGGTCATTCATGAACATCGGGTTCTCCCCACCGATGTACTTGTAGTCGCTCATCGTCTTCTCTGACAGAAAGATGCTTTCTATTGGTCCAGATTTGAGGAACACACCATGCTTGAGGATCTTCTCCACAGAGCCAACTAGGATCTCACCCTTCATAGGCTTTTGTGTGATGCAGGTGAACTTGACCGGGAACAGAACGTCCCCAGTCAGTTCACGTACTTTCCCTTCAGATATTGCCCTCAGCTCATTGACGGCAATGTAGTAGCCATGCTCCTTGGAGGCCTTCCTGTTTGCTATGTCCTCCAGAAGACGCACAATGATCGCCTTGCGGAGCAAGAGACCCTTGGGATTCAGCTGGCTAGGTGAGATCAACACATTCCAAGACATCTCCGCCTGAAGGAAAACCATGGTTGATTACCTGCCAGAACCATTTATACAAGATATCAGCCTTTAGTGGCGAAACAATCCTTCACTGAAAATTACAGACACATGCTTAAGATATTACAGGGCAAAACTAAAAATGGCATTCCTTCTGTTATCAAGGACATAAAATTGCACATTTACAGTTGATACTACATTTAAAGCTCAATTTTATGGTTTTTACTTCTATATTATACATTTTCAGGAATTTATTACCTATTGCTATGCGTCTTACACAGTTATTAAAAAAGGAGTTTTTGATCCAAAAAATGTACCAGAGAGTTGTGCTCCAGCATCGTCATATGAAAACGTCACATAATTCTCAAAGCAAGCTATAATAAGGTAAATAAGTAACTCCTAAACTAATAAGGTGTGCAGCTAGCTATAATAAAGGGAAAGGAAAATTCAGGATTTAACACTCCTAAGCACTCTGATTTAGAATTTGCCTGTTTTAATTTTTTTGATAATTTGCCACCACTAAGCTCAAATATCTGAGATTTGCCACTATGGGTGTATTTCAGTATTTTCGAATTTTTAGGCCTAAAATCCACTCTAAAATGTTGCATTTGCCCCTCCCTGTTGGCTCAGTCGAGCCAGACCTGGTCGCACGAAGGGCCCGAGCCCGACCATCAACAAGTTATGCTCCCCTCTGTTTCCCACGCCGGCTCCGGCGCCCGCGGACCTTGCCGACCCGCCGCCTCCTCGGAGCTCCCGAGCCATGCTGCTTCAAGATGTCGCGCCACCGCCTGGTACACCGCCACCTGCACGCTAGCGCTGCCCCAGCCTCCACCGCTGCTCGTCAGCACTCCATTCGGCTCAACCTCGCCCAAGCTCCACGGGAGACACTACCGCGAGCGCCGTCGTGCGCTCCAAGATGCTCCCCGACTACTCCCGTCGTTTCTTGATGTATGCATGAATGAATGACTAAATGGTGAAATGGATGCATGAATGACGACTGTTGGATGATTGATGCTCTGTAAGATAGACCATAATAGCACGCAAGAATGGTATAACATATCGATGTATTTCTTGGCAATAATTCACACTAACATGATGAATCCGTAATAGCACATCATGGGACGTACTCTGGTAGTATGATTAGGCGAGAACTGCATGAACTACTTTCTAATAACATGGCAATGGGGAGAAAATACCAGATCGGACTGGGCCTTTGGGTCGAGCCCTTCCGTCAAAATCTACGATTGCGGTTGTAAACTGACACTGATGAAACAAATCAAAACACAAACCCTAAATCAAAACCGAACACCCTCAAACCTTCCCCCCACCCCCTTCCCACTAAGCAAAAATCAACAAATCCATGATAGAGCCTCCAGAACTCGCGACCACATCTCATTCACGGGTGTGTGTGGTTATCCATACCTTGGTGGACGGCGACAAGAAGAAGATCAGCCTTCCGCCTTCCCCACATCCGCTCGCTCTCCTCTCCCGTCCCTAGTGTGAGAAATAAATACGAGCATATGAGTTGGGTGGGGAATGTTGAGGATCCGGTCGCTGGGAGAACTCTTCTATTCTTTATTACTCTTTCATCTTTTGCCATTCATAAGCATAAAAAAATTTAGTGTAAATTTAGTGTTGATATGCTTTGTCAGATAACTATTCATATAACATATTTATACTTATACAACACAAACTGCAATATCTTCAAAAGATAATAGTGAGAGTTTGCGCGAATTCAATCCACATGACTGTTGTATGTGGTGAATCATCCGCCAAAGTCAAGCACATTCTTGTGAGGCCTCGTACAGTGTTATGATTTTTGAATGGTTCATCGAAGTTGATACATGACTTTGTTTAAACGATTTCCATGAAAATACAGTTCCACCACACATGAATATATAGCATGTTTTTGACTTAGTTGTATGCGTGTCTGATAGGTACCCAATATCTGCATAGTCAGGTCTTAGTTCTTTCTGTAGAGCAGACCAAGGCCTTTGCTTTCTTGGAGATATCGTAAGATGTCATTTATTCTCTGCTAATATCTTTTGGTAGGTTCTGCACTATACATTGCTAATAGGTTTACGGCAAATGCAATATCCAGTCTAGTACAGTTTGCTAAATAAATAATATTGGTACAGGAATTCCGGTCACATGAATTCCTCCCCCTCTTCTCTAGGTCTGTACGAATCCTTGTCTTGCTGCAAGGATCTCCTGACCATCTGCACTTTCGAAGGGTATGACTTTTCAAAACCGAACATTTCTAACACCTCTTGAGTGCAGGCTGACTGATACACTAATATCACTTCAGGTGCATGCTCAAGCTGTAAGCCAAGACAATATTTGGTTTTACCCAAATCTGTCATTTCGAACTCCGACTCCAGGTAAAAGCTTGCTTCCTTAATATCTTCCAGGGTTCCGATGACATTCAAATCATATACATAGACTAAGATTATACAAAATTCATTCTAGGATCGTCGTATAAATACGCAGAGACAATCCTCATTGTTCGTATAGCCTTTTTTGCATAGAAAGTTGCTTAAGTAATGATGATGTATAATCCTTAGACCTGAGATCAGCATGGTTTCCTACCTGTGTAGTGGCACTCTTAGGGGCTGCCAAACGCTACTCGTAACTGGGTAGTTATAAAGGTAGCTTTCGGGTATGCTATGAAATATGCGGAAGGGTGTGACCGGTCGGATATGGGATTTGCCCCTCCTAACATAAAGGAGAGATGTCTCTGGGCCCCTCGTTGTGGTCGGATAAAGAAAGTGCACGACCATGCCACTAGTGGTCAAAGTGTCGACCACATAAAATTATTCGACACTTGATCGAGAAAGTATTGAACAGTCCATGGATGATACAACATCTCACCTGGAGTTCAACCAGACATCGTGAGTAAAGTGAGAATACACGAGAAGATCTTTCAGTTCGATCAGATACGGACTAGTCGTATGGAGATACGAGCTGGTCGTAAGCTGGTCGAACATAGTCACTAAGTGGTCGAAACCTGGTCGTAAGGAGTTACGAATTGGTTGAGACCAAATATGAACTGGTCGTATAGAGATATCAGCCATTCGTTAGTGATATGGACCTCGTCGTATATCATATTGCATTAAGGTTCGTCCGATATATTCTATGTGTGTTTGAGAATTGTTATGTGTTGCTAGGTACCGCTAACGAATAGTGGTCGAAAAAGAGTTTTTGAGTCACAACCGATTACACATGAATCTATAGGGTCGCACACTTAAAGGGCTATGATTTGATTTGGATGGTGATCCGAATTCTTGTAGGCCACGAGTTCCTAATGGGCCTCAAGTGCGAGACCAATTATGGATGCCTATAAATAGAGGGGCGGTGGCAAGAGGTGTGATGATCTTTTGAAGAACTTCTCGAAACCCTAATAGCCACGCCTTCCTCAACCACACCGCCGGTGCTAACACTCCAGAGCGTGGTGCCACTGCCTCGTACGTGTGGATACCTTGAAAGTGTTATTGCGAAGCATCAGCACTAAAACGATCCGCAACTCAATACGACCACTCGGAGGTGCAGACGCGCGGCGAGTACGACTACTCGGAGGAGCAGACGCGCGGCAAGTTCAACTACTCGTAGGAGCAGACGCGCGGCGAGCACGACTACTCGGAGGAGCAGACGCGCGGCAAGTTCGACTACTCAGAGGAGAAGACGAGTGGCGAGTACGACTACGACCGCATCAACTCGCTACATCGACTCTACTTCCGCTACGAGTCGGCGCGTCTAGTGGTAATCTCGTGATCTATTACTAGCGGATGTTCCTTGGTTACGCGGTAAAATTTTTGTTTTATGCTATCGTAGCCTTCCCGTGATCCCTTCAACTCACCACTACTTCCAATTACGGGGCCAAGTCTCTTTAGTTTTTCAGCTCCGATGTGTGCGATACATCCTTGTTAGTTTCTCCCTCCATGAGAATGTTCAAATCCAGTATGTCTTTTTCTAAAGGAGTCATACTAGTTCCAGGTCTCAACTGGCCCCCCTTCTGGTTTTGGGAACTTTGGAAATCGGTTGTGTCAAGTCCTTCTTATCTTTTTTCACCAGGCGTCCCCGGCTACTTGGGATTCGAGGGGCCGGAGTTCTCGTCCTTTTATTCTGAGATCCCTGGACGTGATTAGGGATACCTTCAACTTTCTTTTGTATTTCAACCCTCTCCGGTGCATTGCATGTAGACACATGCGATTTGGTCATACTCTTCAAATCACTAAAGTGGTCAGACAGTTGATTCGCTAATGGTTGCAAATCAATTATCTTCTGGACTTCTCTATTTGCTTCACTAGTGCGCGGGTCATGCACATGGATTCATATGGTTTGCCACGTAATTTCCAAACATTTTTCATCAAGGGGTTGAATTCCTCCCCCTAATGACAAAAAACTATTCTCATCAAGTATACTATCAATGAATCAGGCGGTATGTAAATCTCCCATCATAGGATCCAAATACCTGATTATAGTTGTTGTCTCATAACCAACGTATATCTCAGACTTTCGAAGAGTGCCCATTGTAGTACGCTATGGTGGGGGTATAGGTATATAAAACCTTACACCCAAATTTGCGAAGATGAGAAATTTTCGGTGCTAACCCTTGCTCTAGTTGCATAGGTGAATGGATGTTAAATACCGACGATCTAAAATTAATGAGAGTTGATGCGTGCAGGACTACGTATCCCCAACATGTAATTGGTAAATTACAATTCTGCAAAAACGGTAAGGCAATAAATTTTTTCTTTTAATTAATACCTCTTCTAGTCCATTCTGGGTGTGGACATGCGGTACGGAGTGCTCAGCTTTAATTCTCATTGCTATGCAATAATCATCAAATGCCTTCGAAATAAATTCTTTGGCGTTGTCCATTTTGATGGACTTCACATGATGATCGAGGAAATTATTTTAAATTGTAATTATATGCGAGATTAGCTTTGCAAAAGCATGGTTTCTCGTAGACAATAAATATGTGTGCGACCATTTCGAGAAAGCATCGATGAGCACCATAAAATACCTAAATGACCCTAACAGGGGATAAATAGGACCGCAAATATCTCCCTGGATACGTTCCAGAAATGCAGGACCTTCATCGATCACTTTCAAAGTAGAGGGTCTAGAACTAAATTTCTGGTGGCACATGCGGGGCACACAAAATCTTTCTGATTCAAAAAAAAAATTATATCGATATAATATCCTTGTGAATTGTCAATTATATTTCTCATCATCCTAAGACTTGGGTAGTCTAATGTATCATACCAGAGATAGAAAAGTTCAGAGCTTCTAAATATAATTTTGAGGCAGTATAGGCTACGGGTGCCTTAATATTAGTGTAGTATAGCCCAATCTCATATAAAGGAAGTCGTTATAATACCCATTTTCTACTTTCTTTACGCTTTGTAATGAGCAGATATTCCTTACCATGCTCTTCTTTAGTCTCTACATGGAAACCGTTAGCGCGAATATCCTTAAAACTTAGGAGAGTTCTAGTCGATTCTGATTACAACAAGGCTTCTTTAATGACCAAAGTTGTACCCATCAGGAGTATAATTATGGTCCTTCCTGATCCTATTATACAAGCATCACTGTCCGCGATTGTCGTAAGACTACTAGCATTCTTATTGATCGACTGAAAGAATTTCGTCTCTCTCAAGATGGTATTCGTTGTGCCGCTATCAGCTAAGCACACTTCCTCCATAGGGCACCACACGCGTTCGAATATATAGTATTTTATTAAAATGTAGTAGGAAGCAATCAACACATAAATAAAATAATTCAAATACCAGAACATAGCATGCTATTATTAACTGAATAAATGAATGAATTAAATAATATCGTCCAACCATCACGAGAAATAAATTGTTTAAAGCTCTACACGAGCATACAACCATTATTCATGTAAAAGTATAACTTATTCAATCCACGCACAAAATAAATAACATTTAAACTCTAAGTGTATTCTGTGCACTAGACTGAGTCCACCAAGAAGTTAGAGACTTCAGCTACTATCTTCTCAGGGGTGGCATCCACTTCTTGGGAAATCATGGCAGAGACCACTGCAATATCAAGGGGGGTGTGGCTGCAAGAGTAGAGTCCACCTCCATCGGTGCAAGCAGCTGCTGCGAGTCCTTCCCCTTAGCGAAGGCAAAGTGGATTTCAGGCTGCCATTTGTTACCCTTCTTCTGTTTGGCCTTAAAAGCATCGACGACATGTTGTGATTCTTCACATATCCGCGACCAATACCCCCACTTGCCACACTTGTAGCAGGTTTGGTCTTGTTGACCATAAGGCTTGTCGTTCCGCTTTGGCTTGTTGGCCTTCTTTTCCTGTGGAGCATTTTACTTGCCTTTCTAGGCTACGATCTTACCCTTTCTGCCCCTTTTCTTCGTTATAGGCTTCCGCACCTTGAGACTCCCAACGTTGGCCTCACGGCCAGTGGAGCTCCCAAGTGGCTGGGCGACGAAATTCTTGCGGAGAACATCAACCTGAGCCTCTGCAACCTGCATGTCGGACCCCGGGTGTCATACAACCCCGAGACCCTCTATGCATACCAAGCTAGTCCCATGATCAGTAGCTAGCTCGCACAGTTGCAACAATGATGTTATCATAACCATTCAACAACGAACTAATAAAGCAGACAAAGTAATATTAATTAAAACAGCAAAGACCTTATGGTCAAGGTTCTTACAAAAGCCGCCTCACAGGGCTTAGCAACAACAGAGTATCTGGCAGCAGAAATCTCAAAATACGTGGAGCCCAATCGACATGCCCACAGGCAATCGAGTGGAGGACGTGACCTAGTTCGCGAAGTCTTCAAAGTAGCCTTCTTCGTAGAACTCAATATTTCCTGAATCTTCTGCTGGGATTGATCAACAAAGGGCATAAAGCCGTGAGTACATAAAGTACTCAGCAAGTCGTAGAGAAATATATGCACATAGTATTCATGCAAGACTTAAACAAGAATGGCTTTATGGCTAATTTGCAGAAAGCAAATTTAACAGTAAATACCATAATTAGATTGCAAAGCAGGATTTTAAAAGAATAATACATAGATAACCAAGTTCTTTTGAATCAAACAGTGAACATCCCGTTCACTTCCCAACCATTCCAACCAACCTTTCCATCGAACCAACCCATATTTTTGAAAATGCTACCCCTTGCGCGAAATCACCAGGCATGTCCGTAACCGGGGACACGGCTATTCGAATAGATTTTTAACACTCTGCAGAGGTTGTACAGCTTTACCCACAAGAGATAAATCACTTGTAATGTCCGTCTGACACACTTCCGATGGTGTGCGACTAAGTAATTATCACAAGGCCTTTACAAAGTTCCATTTTGCCTCGGTTCTGCCCGCTAAGGTTTCGCCATCACAGCCCCCTCTTGCGCCATTAAACCACCACAACAGAATCGACTCAAAATTTCCCCAATTAGTTGGCCAGGTCCGTCCCATACCGGACTTATGGTTGCACGAGGTGACCCAGATCAATGACTTGCAAAGTTAAGTCCTTAGTTGGCTGCTCAGACAAGACTACCACAACCCAATGTGCATCACACACCCACCTTTACTCCCTACCGCAAGCCCGAGCATAAATTATTTTTATTCATTCCCGACCAAATGGCAATCCCTGCCATGGCACAACATCTTTTAATTACAGTGGCATCACACCACAATTCCATAGTTCCATTAGTCAAATTTCATTCATCATGAACATGTGATCGAAAGTCTCGCGGGTAACTAAAGCAAGACTAAGCAATACTACGCTCCCAAGTTGGTATACAATCATGTCCAACTAGTATTATCCATCCTAAGGTGTCCAATGATATATGTCATTCAAGGAGACATTTCATTTTCAATTCATCGAGGAGGCATAGTGGCAATTTGGTAATTATCTACTCCCAAAACTATTTTTAATAAATCTAGCCATGCATGATAATTTAATACAATATACATTTGTAAAATGGGTTCAACATGGTCAAAGGCCTACGACTTGCCTTCGTTGACGAGGAGCGGGTCTTCGGTCGTCGGGTCGAAGAAATCTTCCGAAACGCCGAAATCTACACGTGCGAGAATAGCAACAATAAATAAAACAGCACCAAATGAACTCCAAAAATTACAAAACAAGAACCAAATGAAAGGGGCTGAATTTATATGAATATAGAAATTTGGATCACCCAAATCGGAGTTCGGATGTGAAAGTTATGGCCAAAAGAAGTTGGAAATCACATGAAATGATAGATTAGGGTTTTTTCGGATTTTCTGGAATTATTTTTCTATTGAAAACTCCCATTTACGCGTCAGCGCTATGCGCCTGACACGATTGCTGCCACGTCACCGGTTAAAGCCGACGCGCTTGCCACGCCACGTCGGCTTCGAGCACATGAGAGAGAGAGAGAGAGAGAGAGAGAGAGAGAGGAGAGCGGCGCGAGCCGTGAGGAAGCAGCGGCAACGCGCCGGAAGACGTGGCGTCAGCGAAGGAGAAGAGGGAGGCGGCGGCGGGCCTAGAGGAGGAAGGAGAGAGGGAGAGGGAGAGGGGAGGAAAGCGGGCCAGCTTTTATAGGCAGCAGCCACGGGCGGGCGAAGGCGGCAGGAGGGGACGGACGGACGGCGCGGCGAAGCGCGGCGGAGGGCGGATGGGACGGGCGGGCGGCGGAACCGAGTGGCGAGATTCGCGGCGGCGAGATTCGGCGGCGAGAGAGAGAGAGAAAGCGGCGTGGGGAAGGAGACGAGCAGGCGTCGTCCGATTTTGATCGGACGGTGGGAGGAAGGGAGGCGCGGCGAAGCGATAAGCGTCGGATCGCGATCGGACGGTCGAGAGCGATAAGTGGCGCTGGCCGTCGGGAGCCGTCGGATGGAGATCGGCGGTGGCGTGGTAGCGCGGAGGAGGCTGGCCGGGCGGGAGTGGGCAGGCGGGAAAATAGTGATGGGCCGAAGAGATTCGGCCCACGCACAGTTGAAGGATTTTTAAATAGTTTTTGATTTTTAGAAATTAAAATAAATCAAAAGGCAATTTAGAAAATAGCAAATAGAGTCCAAAAATTCTAGAAAAATTCACAGAAATTCCTTGAATTATTCTCGACTTAATAAAAATACTTTCAACTTTAATTTTTCTTTTCCTTTTACAATTAAATTAATTTTCCATTTCGGGTAAAATGAAAATCAATTTCTAAAATCCAATAAATCCAAGAAAACACCTAAAATAATATATTTTGATTTTAAATTCCAGAAAACTCAATTAAACCAACTTTAATTTAATTGAAGTTTGATTAATTCATATTAAACTGCAAATGGATTCTGAAATTTTAAAATTAAGCTTTTGGCAAAAAGAAGCAAATGGTTCTCTTTTTAAAATTTTCAAAAACTTCAAAAAAGCGGGACGCTACACTGCATAATGTCAATTAATTCGGCATACTCTTTGTAGTCGTCTTGACGATAGTTGCACGCAAACTGCACTGGGGTGGAAGGTGGAGAGCGTCTTCTCAATCTTCTGCTCATCTGTGACTTACTTGCCACAGAGTTGAAGATTGGTACATATCCTATGCAAGGCAGAATTGTACTCTCCCACGATCTTAAAGTCGGCAAACCTCAGTCGGATCCATTCCTACTCTGCCTAAGGAAGAATGGTGTACTTCAGCTTCTCAAACTGCTTCTTCAGTGCAGTCCACAAGGCTAGCGCGCTCTTCTTTGCGTACTCATTCTTGAGTGTGAGGCAGAGGTGGTGCCTGAGAAAATGAAGTGCCTGGTCATTTTCCTCGGGGGTGGGTTTGGCATCCTTCGATGCACCAATCCCAATGGCAGCGCGAAGCTTCTTGGCTCCAAGTACAATCTCGACGTTGAAAACTCAAGTCAAGTAGTTTGTTTGTGCTGGGCCAGCTCCTCGAACTCCCGGTTCGTGGTGTCATTCATCTATATGTGCATGCAAGAAATACATAGATTTACTACAGGTAAAAATGCATTAAATAAATTAGATAATGGTATAAATTACTCTCGTAATGTTCCAAAATTTTCTATGCATTTTTCTATAATTTTTACCTCTAATTTCAGTGATCAAAGGCAATTTAAGCAATTATGGTTAATCAAGAAAGTAAATAAATACATAAAAGTATAGAAAATAATAACAATAGTGCTAAACATGCTTCAAATAATAAAAATGATTCAAATTTTGAATTCTCGAGGCCCCTTTATGCTGGAATATAAATTTTCGGTGAATTCTGCAATTTTTATTGGCTTATCCGCTAATTTTCAGTTATGAGAAAATTATGCATAATTTCAGAAAATCCAAGGGCCTGTCCATAAAGTTCGAAGGCCCCCTCCCCCAATAATGTTCAGAACTCTAATGGCCTATTTGCAGGACAAGAGCAGCAGCATCTATACGCTACTATTATGTTATTTATGAATGTGAGCTTGCTTACGTTGTTTTCTATCCGCACGTGGTTATGCTCGTGGTTACAAAACAAACTAATTTTTGCGCCTGCATTGCTGCTAATTAGATTTTAATGCTATGGAAAACATGCCTTTATGTATCGCTTAGAATTAGCCTCCTGCGTTGCTGCTAATTAGACGTAATAACACTTGATCCTCAATCCCCAGTGCTACATGTATTGGTTCATAAATAGTTCCATTCGAAACAAACTAAAGCTTCCACGTTGTTTTCTTTCAGGTACAAGGTTTGTCGAATCTTAAATAATGTGATATATACTTTGGTTTTTTTGTTATCTTTTATGGAGAGAAAAAAAGGTTGCATTCAAGTAAGACAGATCTTACATTCTAACATGTACATTTAAAATAAGGTAGGTGGCTACGAAACCTAGGGCAACAAGATAATTTTGCATCCTCCGGTCCGATGATTGCTTTCACCTCAAAATCCACGGGTACAAATGCTGCCCTCATGCACCTTTTCCAATTGAAATCTGTAATGTTCTGTTCTCCATCGTATTGCCAAGCCATAACACAATGTCGATACAAACAACTGATTTCTCAAGCTGGCAAAGCATAAGGTTAGATACAAGGACACGTAATTATGCTTCCATCAATCTGACCTCCATTCGTTGCATCTTTCTACGGTTTAGGCTACAAGTAATAATTACTCCATTACTTGTAGAGTTTATACACATTGTTCCACTCAAACAGGACCAACAGTTGTGTCATGACTCAAACGCAGATTTATGCATTAACTTACAATGTCCTTATAAATGTAGTTTGCCATGTACCGTCTTTGTTAGTTTTTGTTGTTTCTTTACCACCAAGAAGACGACCTTTTGTCATTTTCATCACAAACAAACAAACAAACAAACAACCCTATGACTTCACACTTGCACAGTACTATACTGTTACAACTTATGTGCTCAGCCTTCGTGACGTAATCAGCTAGATGCATCTCATTCATGCGTGTTATACAGTCTTTTATTCAAACCAACATACCATGTATCTTGCGTATTGGGCATATAGGTACAAGCTGGCTGTCCGTTGAATAGATATATGTAGCAGCATTGGCGACGATGATGCGCCGCGCCGGCCGCGGAATTCGTTTTGTTGGGTCATGAGGACAAGAACTGATCGTGTTGTGTCTGCATGCCGGAATACGTGCAGTATACACACTTGCTATCATACTTTTTATTCTACTCAGCAACGCGGGAAAAAAAACTGATACCATGCGCCAGACGGGGCGCAGCGGAGCGCCTATCGTCCTAGTGTATGCAGACAACACGGGACATTGTCGGTCGGTGGCAGCGCCGTAGCAGCATCCTCGTGTAAATCCCCCCAAAAAAACACGTCTCGAAACCGTGATGGTTACACGCTTACGGCTGGGTGCCTGCAGTGCTTGGCCGTAGCCTGCCCGAATTCATCACTCCCCTCGCGGTGGTCTATCATTAAATAGAAAAATAGTAAATAAAAAAAAGAAATGTGTATGCATAAAATTTACAGAGCCCTAATTAGTGGAGCTTACCTCGAAGGAAGAGTTGAAGTTTAGTCTCATCAGGAATTGCCTCAGGAAAGGTGCTCTCTGACTTCCCGCCAGGCGACTGCTCCTTAAGATAGTGTATAGTGAATTCGATTTCTTGTTAAACTCCTGGTTATCACCAAATGATTGTAAGTTCATGGTCAGTATGCTTACTAAGAAACCAAATAAACAGGTATAGTGACTTTAAGGAATGCTATGCTAAGCACTGACATGTTCATGTTGTTAGAAAGGGCCAAAAGGGTGGGGTGGGGTGGGATAATACCTCAGTTATGTGATGAATCTCAAACATGTTTGCGCCGGTTTCATGTTGCTCAATGCTCCAGCAGAACTGCAATCAAAGCTTCATTATGCTGTCCAATATTCTAGACACTGATCCTATATCCAAGAAGGATTGTGAAATCAATGCTGACAAATACCTGAAATGCCAGAGGTAACAATCAGCAAAGATACCACCGCAGAAATTACTTTAGAGTTTATTCATGTGAGTAAAAATTAAAAGAAAACAAAAAAAAATCATGTAGATATCTCCATGTAAACTCCGAAAAAATAAATCTCTAATAATAGAAATTGAATGCCCAGGGTCTACTAAACAAGAGTACATGGGAAAACATTGTGACCCGTAAAAAGGGCTCCGCAAAATAGCTTATACCAAAAATATCCATACACAAGTGATGAGGACATCCCTAATACACACACATTGTCTCCTTCTCCAACACCAACCGGGCTAATCACCAGATCTAGAGCAAAACAAATTAACCAACATGTGAATCTTTTCCTCGAAGAACTATGCATTGATTTCCATATGAATATATTACTACCTACTGTTTCTATTTTACTTGTTATAAGATTTCATGAAGAATAAACTTTGGAGGCTAAGGAAAACATGTTACTACAACTTCAGCAACAAAGGAACCAAGAGGAAGAAGATAATCAAGGAACAGACAGAAGCCGGTCTGACCGCTTTGCAACACCGGACCGACCGGCTGCAACTCCAGTCTGACTGGGATGGAACCGACTTAAGGGCTGGTACTTAAGGAAGCCAATTTTAAATTGATTTTTGATCTCAGAAAGTCTGCTGCCGACCTGACTAACAGTAGAAGCCCCCAAATGTACAGTAGCAACCCATACCTTGTACTGTATCACTGTGGATCTGTAGCAACCGACTTTAGGTGCTACAAAAGGAAGGGCATTACCTCTATTGTAATGCAGAGTTTGATATTTCAGAAACATGAACACTTCTTTGTTCTAGGATTTGAGTGAAGCATTTCCACCACATAGAATTGGGAATTATATAAGTCTTGTCTCCGTCATGCTTGTGTTTGTTTTCAGGCTTTCAACAATTGCAAGAACACGTTTACTCCACGTGAGTGAGTGGACAAAGGATCGAAGCGTGTGGTTGGGTGAATCAAGTGCCGCAGGTTGCCGTAATAGAGACGGTGGCTGGCGGTGTTATTTATCAGGTTGCACGGTCCAGTTATCGTCAATCCTATGCCGCGAAGATCGGGCAAACAAACCCCACATCAATAAGCTTCAGATTACAGACAACACTTTTGAGTATTGCAATTGAACATTAAACCTAGCCAGTAGCCAAAGGTACAACAAACAGCAAAACTCCCCAATGCACTGGTCCACTTGCATGACAAAAAAAAGGAAATGCAATGAAAAAAAAATGACGAGCCTCACGTCAAGCAGATGTGTACTATATCCGTACTCTCCAAACATTTCATGTAAGAACATGAATGCAGCAATACGTAACGAATTTAACACTATTAATGGTGAAGTGCAATAAGGAAACGTTGGTAACTTGGTATTGAGTAAAAATAAATCCTAATATTTCTTTATCTTGCAAAACCAGACCTTATGGGAACATCCTATTCAAAAAAGACGTGGTGGCATGGATTCAGTAAACAGTACACAAGTATTTGTCCCCAAAAAAACTCCGGTCAAACTGACCGCATCCTATGTATTTTGACACAATTAACAAAAAGGGTAATTATCCCTATCAGTAAAAAAATAATGTTATAATAAAGTGAATTTCGGTTGTTGCTTACTCTTGGTGAGAGCTCACTAGTTCTGTAAAATCGTGTGAATCTTGAACATGAGTTTGTAGAACATTCCACTGTGACTCAATTACATCAACCTGCAAAGCAAGAAGTCCAATAAGAAAGGGAAAATGGAAGTTACAAAAGTAACCAGATTTTTATTGACGTAGCAAAACTGACAGAATTGGAAAAACAAAACACATTCCCATCATCCATATAGCCAAATGACTTATTCTCCTACATATGCTCAAATGAAACTAGCTGCAAATAACTTTGTCAGCGGGCGTGTTGTAGTGTCTAGGGACTAGCAAACGCCATGCATGTGCTCTGAATCAGGTTGAAGGGTACAATGCTTCATTTTCTAGGATTAGATGACAAGAAAGCCATCACACCAGACAGCTCTATATACAGACATATGAGTAACATTTGGAACAAATAAAGAAAAATGATACACAAAATGGTAGTTTATCTGGTTATTACCTGGATGTAAAACTGTAAGTTTCTGATCAAGAAAGCCATATGCTCCCTTACTCGCCACAAAGGCTTAGTGCGTTGCCGACACAATTGTGTTGCAGAGCCATTTTTCCGATCCTTGCAGTAATCAGAAAAATCAGCATGGTCTTGATGCATTACAGCTGCCCAGGATTTCTCTAATTCCATTTGTGTCCTCTTCAATCGGATGAGATACTGAAAAACCTTGCAATACCTAGATAAAATTTTACATATCTTCAAAAAGAGGGGAAGTAAACAGCTGAAGAGACTGTCCTGAGTCCTGACTTTCAAATCCAATTAGCGCAAGCAAGGATAGAAATCCCGGCCGGTAACCGCCGGTTACCGGCCGGTAACCGGTTTACCGGTGGCGGCCGGGATTTGAAATCCCGGCCGGGTTTTCCCGAGTTTACAAATTCAAATTTTGAATTTTGGTTGATTTTTAAGCAAATTTAAACGAAATTCGACCGAGTTTTCTCCGAGAAAACCGGTAACCGGCCTACCGTTACCGGCCGCCGGCCGGGATTCCGGCCGGTTCCGGTTTTTCAATCCCTGAGCGCAAGTCTTGCTGTTACTTTTTGGGATATTATTAATCCACACAGGGAAATCTATGGAATTCAAAAGAGCAATATTTTATTGAGAATAATTAATGTACTACAGCACTTACTTAGACAGAACGTCAGGAGTAAAGAAAAGTTGTAGTGGCCAATCAACAGAATATTTCAGAGCAATACTATCCCACCCATCAAGTGCCAATTCTGAGGTAGCCTTTCCTTGTGAGGGAAGCTCTGAAGTATTAGACTTTT
Source organism: Hsuehochloa calcarea (assembly GCA_036346395.1). NCBI lineage: Eukaryota > Viridiplantae > Streptophyta > Magnoliopsida > Poales > Poaceae > Hsuehochloa > Hsuehochloa calcarea. The sequence continues at coordinate 5,634,447 of CM070609.1, forward strand.
GGAGGGCTTTCTGTGAGGTACTAGATTTCATACCAAACAGCAGCATCCTACAAAAGGAATTAAAATCAGTTGACAATGCACAGAACTGGCATTCACTAAACAGGGTGAAATTAATTACTATGAGGCAAATGCCAACCTTAGCGAGACACTGGCGAAGTATTTGTCTTCCTCACCTATAGTCTTTAGTGCAGCCTGCAGGAATTAACAACAGGAAAGAAATCATGGCTGCAAAAATCAAATACTTTTTGCAGAAATGAGGTAACACAGCAGTTAAGAGAACTACAACTGGTTTCGGGTAAGTTGATGAAAGTAAAAAACACACATAATAAAGTGAAAAAAGTCAAAGAACATAAGATTGCATATCATCAAGTCCTCTAAAACGCAAAAGGAACATATTACTTACCAAATGAAATGGGACCATGAGATCTGCTTCAGCTGTAGATTGACGAGGTGGTAAGCGCACTAATTGGCGGCTTTCCTCAAGAAAACACTAGTTTATAAGCGTGATCATAAGTGTCAGAAAACAACCCAAAAGGGCAAAATTGCATTGTACTAATGCAACCATGGAGATACATAGATGCAGGGAAAAAATTCCCGGCCGGTTTTCCCGGGTTTTGCTAGTTCAAATTTTAAATTTCAAATTTATGCTGGTTTTTAAGCAAATTCAAACGAAATTCAACCGGGTTTTTCTGGTTTTTAAGCAAATTCAAACGAAATTCAACCGGGTTTTTCCCGGAAAAACCCGGTAACCGGCCGGTTACCGTTCCCGCCCCCCTGCCGGGATTCGGTCCGGTACCGGTTTTTTTATCCCTGCATACATGTGAAAAGAAGGAAAGCAAAGATATTTCATAGATCAAGAAGTGCCTGCTTACCTGGAAAAAAAATCACCTTTCGCTAAAAGAAAATAATCCTTCAATGCCTTCAAGTGACCACTGAGATCAGCACGTACAACCACTAGCTTTTACCAAAGGAAACAATAGGTGATATTCCTGTGCAATAAAACGCTGACAGAATCAGGGATTGAAATCCCGGTCCCAGGGAAATTCCCGACGCATGACCGGTACCGGTTACCGGCCGGTTACCGGAAAATTCATAAAAAATCGGGCCGAATTTGAATTTCAAAATTTAAACTTCGTTTTTTACCGGACCGGTTACCGGCCGGTAACCGGAAAAACCGGCGAAAAAACCGGGAAAATGGTGAAAAATGGTAATTAGCAAATTTAAATTTGGAATAATGCAAATATTAATGAGAAAGTGTTTCAAGTTGTACATAAAAAGTCCTCCTTTATGGTTTAATAGTGCTAAATATACTAAAAACTAATGTTTCAATACATAATCTAGCATAACAATGTCTAAACCAACTAGAGAAGGACATTATGGAGTCAAAAATTCAAATTTGAATTTAAAAGATCCCGACCGGTATTTTTTTCCCGAGCCGACCGGTAACCGGCGGTTACCGGCCGGTATTTCAATCTCTGGATAGAATACATAATTGTTTAAGCCATCCAGTACCTGCCAGAGATGATTAGCTGCAATTGTACGTATTGAGCCAGCAGCAGACTCAAACAGCCTTTTATGAAACTCAGAAGAATGCTGCAGAAACAAAAGCGGTCATATGCCCATATCAGAAGCACTTTCGTAAAAGGATATGGATAAACAAAATGTTTGATACAGAAATATAAGGAAAGTGCATGCAACAAAAGAAGATGGTGATGTTTAAAACTTTAAATATTGACAGCAGGTAGTTGACAACTAACCTTTAGCTCCTTGAGCATGGCATCAATTTTATCTGCTTCAGCCTGTGGCAATAATTCTTTTGCACTAATGTTAGAGAAGTTCAGCAGCTCTTTTGGAGCATCAGAACCTCCTATGAAACTTTGCATTCTATGAGATCCTTTCAAGATCCGACTTTGGTTAACGGGTTCCTGCAATGTAGCACCAGGACTAGGATTTCGAAGAACCCTTATTGCTTTGCCAGCGAAGAGAATTGATTCCGCAACTCGCATGTGGATATACTCAGGCAACATGTCCTGTCAAATAAGTTGACAAAAACAATAGACATGACTATCCATGATAACAAGTACTACCTTATATACATGCACTTCATAATAAGAATATAAGCATACCAATGACACATGAAATCCAGTGTGCCAACTAGTCAGGGATGTGTTTTTAGCTAATTTCTGCGTAAACTTATCAGCAACATCCGGCTGAGATGACGCATTCTCCCCATCCTTATCGTACTGTCTGAAAAGGAAGGCGAGAAGTTTAATATTGCAGGAATGGAATAATGGCTCAGCAGTTGGGACCAGGAAACAAAAAACCGGCCGGTTTTTTTCCCGGTCGGCAACCGGGATTTTCCCCGGGAACGGGTTTTGGACCCTTGGTTAGGACTACTTTTATCATGCGAGAGGCAACTGATTCAATTTCCACTAAAGAATGTTAGGTTCAGATATTTCCAACGAAGAGCTAGCTCCTATTATCTAGCTCAAAAAATTGTCCCTCAGTTTGACAATATTACACTACTTGTGAATCATATTTAAAACTACCATAAAAAAACTATTTGCTGATCTGAGGGGAAAAATAGTAAAGAAGGTAAATATATGTAAGTTACAAGGAAATCTAGCATATATTCATATTACAACAATACAAGTATACAACTAAAACTTCAAAAGCGCTTGTGGATTTGGGCACCTCCAATTGGCATGTTCCCATGCCATTTAGCAGGCCCAAGGATAGAAAAACGGACCTGGGTAAATCCCAATGGCGTGGCGATGCAGAATCGATCGTTACCTGGAAAACTCGGATGAAAACTGGACAAAATTCGCCAAATGAAATTTGAACTGAAATTTCAAGAAATCGGTAACTGGACCGGTTACCCCTGGGAACCGGAAAACATATAAAATTAGTAATTGGCAATTTGAAATTTGGAATAATGCAAATATTAATTAGAAAGCGTTTAATGAAGTTATACATACATAGTGTTAAATATACTAAAAACTAATATTTCAATATGTAATCTAGCATAACAATGCATAAACCAACTGGGAAAGGATATTATGGAGTCAAAAATTCAGATTTGAATTTAAATGTAACCCAGGTAAAAACATTACTTAACGCCAGAACCTACGTTTTTTCTCGAAGCAGCCACAATGGATTGGATATATCACAATCATAGGTTGGAAATGGTAACACAATAACAATAATAAGACAATTTAATGGAAGCTCTGTGTCATGTACGGGAAAACGTACACGCGGCGTCGCTGCGTGCGCGACGACGCGCTAGGTGAGGAGCGCGCCGCACAAAGCGCCGCAGAGATCGACGAACTACCAAGATCGACACCGATGGCTAGAAATCGGCGGGATTAGCTTTGTTTCCGATTTATAGTTTCCTATTTTTGGTTGCTTGTTTTCGTGGAGGCGGGATTAGCTTTGTTTCCGGATTTATAGTTTCCTATTTTTGGTTGCTTGTTTTCGAGAGCCATTGGCTCAAGATTGTGGCCGCAGCCTTATAATTGTGTAACCCAAACGTTGAAGGGTTAAGAAAGACCGATTACCCAAACTCTCTTCTCTCTCTTGTGTTCTCAAGCCCAGAAGCCGAGAGGGGCATAACCTCCGTTCTGGAAGACACGGCACGAGACTACGAGCTACGTAGTCGAGGGCCAGCTACCCTAGATCACCAGGCCCTTGACAACCTGGTATCACGATCCAATCGATCCTCAGCCTCTTCAGCCACCGCGCCATCATCTCCGACACCAGCCGCCACCGCCGCAAACCCTAGCCCACCGCCATCTCCCACTGCCCCCACAACCATCCCAGCCGCCATGGCTGAACCCACCCTCGCCGAAGTCATGGATATGCTCAAGTCCATGAGAACGGAGATGTCCACCCTGAAGTCCGACATGGCGGCCATGAAGGACAGGGCCTCATCGTCTACCGGCGGCGGCGACGATCGCCGCTCCAAGGCCGCGCGATCGACTTCCACCCAAGCACAAGAAGTGGGACTTCGCCACGACGGCAGCACGACCGATCCGATGCTCTTCCTCAACAAATGCGAGGCCTACTTCCGCCAACATCGAACCATGGCGGAGGCGCGTGTGGATCGCGTCGCCGCCTCGACGACGTCGCGCGATTGTGGTTCACATACCGCAGGATGACGACGCGACACCGACGCGTGGCCTCGCTTCAGGACTTCTCGAACCTCCGCCGGACCACCCTTCGCTCGCGTCGATGTTCGAACTTCGCCGAGCGCCGGCGCACCGGGACCGGAGAGTACGCCAACCGGTTCGAGCCTCTGCCGCCTCGCTACGGCCGCTGGCGGAGGAACAGGTAGGCCCACTATTTCACGGAGGCCTTCCCCGCCGTTGAGCAACGCCGTCCGCATCCATCACCGGACACACTCGCCGCCGCCATGAGCTCGCTCGTCAGTGGAATCGATGGAGGCCGAGCGCCCGCAGCAAAGATCATCCTCGGCGCCGCGCGGCCACCTCAAAGACTCCGCCTCTAGGCCGATCCTTCCGGCGCGCCACCGCTATTCGCGCTCCGCCCCGCGGCCTCAAAGAAGGACGCGGCGGACGGACACCAACGACGCCTCACCCGGAGAGATGGCGGAGCGGCGCCGCCGTAACTCGTGGCTTCAACCGCAACGAAAGGTACTCCGGGGCCACAGCAGTTCTCGCAGCGAATCTTCTTCCTCGACGGTGTGGAAATCGACGACGTCGCGGGCGATGACGCGACTGCGGCCGAGGATGCGGGGGCGACGGACGCCCCTCTCTTCTCCCTCCACGCGGTCGCGGGCGTGGCCGTCGGCACGACCATGCAGATTCGCGTGACGGTGGGCGCTACGTCCCTCCTCGCCCTCCTGGATACGGGATCCACCCACAGCTTCATCGCGGAGGACGCAGCACGTCGGACCGGGTTGCCCATCCAGCCTCGTCCGCGCATGACGGCCACTGTCGCCAACGGCGAACAAGTTACATGCCCGGGCGTCCTCCGTCGCGCCCCGATCACCATCGACAACCTCGGCTTCCACGTCGACTTGTTTGTCATGCCCCTTGCAGGTTACGACATCGTGCTGGGGACCAACTGGATGGCGACGTTGGGGCAACTCGTGTGGGACCTGGTGGAGGGCACCGTCGCGTTCCAGCATGAGGGGCGCACCGTGCGCTGGGAAGGCGTTCCAGCACCAAGCACGTTGGGTCCTTGTGCCACCTCGGCCAGTGACTCCCTGCTCGACGAGCTCTTGGCCGGGTTCGAAGATGTCTTCACCGAGCCCTCCGGACTGCCTCCACACCGCGGCCGCGAACACGGCATCACCTCAAGCGGCGCGCGACCGGCGGATCGTCCGGACCGTATCGGTTCCGGCGCCCACAAAGATGAACTGGAACGACAGTGCGCCGCCATGATGGCGCAAGGCATTGTCCGCCGCAGCGACTCGGCGTTCTCCTCGCCGGTACTCCTCGTCAAGAAGCCCGACGGTACGTGGCGGTTCTGCGTCGACTACTGGTACCGAACGCGCCACCGTAAGAGATGCCTTCCCATCCGGCCGTGGACGAGCTTCTCGACGAGCTCCACGGCGCGCGTTTCTTCACCAAGCTCGACTTGCGCTCCGGGTACCACCAGGTCCGCATGCGGCCGGCTGATATCCACAAGACGGCGTTCCGCACGCACGACGGCCTGTACGAGTTCCTCGTCATGCCCTTTGGGCTCTGCAACGCGCCGGCGACGTTCCAGTCCTTGATGAACGACGTCCTCCGGCCGTACCTGCGTCGCTTTGTTCTTGTCTTCTTTGATGACATTTTAATCTACAGTGAGACCTGGGCAGATCACCTTCGCCACATTCGCGTCGTCCTCTCCGAATTGGCACGCCACCAACTCTTCGTCAAGCGCTCTAAATGTTCCTTCGGCGCGATGTCCGTGGCGTACTTGGGGCACGTCATCTCCGCGGCGGGTGTCGCCATGGACCCGATGAAGGTTCGTGCCATCCACGACTGGCCGGTGCCACGCTCGGCGCGGGCGGTGCGCGGGTTCCTCGGCTTGGCGGGCTACTACCGCAAGTTTGTCCACGCCTACGGCACCGTCGCCACGCCACTCACAGCTCTCCTCAAGAAGGATGGGTTCTCTTGGTCCGAGGAGGCCGCGGCGGCTTTCGACGCCCTCAAGGCCGCGGTCACCTCGGCCCCGATCCTCGCCATGCCGGACTTCAACAAGCAGTTCAGCGTCGAATGCGACGCATCGTCACATGGGTTTGGGGCGTCTTTGGTTCGGAGGCCACCCGATCGCTTTTTACCGGAGGCGGCCGCTTCCACGCCATCGCCCCGCCGCTTATGAGCGGAGCTCATCGCCTCCATGGCCATCGCCATCAAGGCCCCTATCTTTGGGGCCGTCGGTTCCTCGTCAAGACCGATCACTTCAGTCTCAAGTATTTACTGGATCAGCGGCTCGCCACCATCCCCCAACATCACTGGGTGGGGAAACTCCTCGGCTTCGATTTCACCGTCGAGTACAAGCCCGGCAAGGCGAACACCGTGGCTGACGCCCTGTCGCGCCGTGACACGGAGGCGACGGGGGCGGTGCTGGCCCTGTCCGCCCCGCGCTTCGACTTCGTTGACCGTCTTCGTCAAGCACAACTCGCCGACCAGGCCCTCGCAACACTACAGGCGGAGGTGCGAGCAGGGAGCCGGGGCGCGCCCTGGACTATCGTCGATGGCATGCTGCAGTTTGCCGGGCGCCTCTACATCCCCCCGACGTCGGCTCTCGTGCAGGAGATCGTGGCTGCGGTGCATGAGGAAGGCCACGAAGGCGTACAGCGAACCCTGCACAGGTTGCGCCGAGATTTTCACTTCCCTAACATGAAGCGGGTCGTGCAGGACTGGGTGCGCGCGTGTCTCACCTGCCAACGCTACAAGTCAGAGCATTTGCACCCCGCGGGGCTGCTCTTGCCGCTTCCTGTGCCCCAGGGCGTGTGGACTGATGTCGCCCTCGACTTCGTCGAGGCACTACCTCGTGTTCGCGGGAAGTCGGTCATCTTGACCGTGGTTGATCGCCAAAGAATATCGCCACTTCATCCATTGGCGCACCCGCATTCGCCGAGTCCGTCGCCTGCGTTCTTCACCGACATCGTTCTTCGCACGGCGCCCCGCGATCTCGTGTCGGATCACGACCGGTCTTCACCTCCACTTTCTGGCGCGAGCTGATGCGATTGCTGGGCACGAAGCTGCACATGACTACCGCATTCCATCCCCAGTCAGACGGGCAATCCGAGGCGGCCAACAGAGTCATCATCATGTACCTGCGCTGCATGACTGGGGATCGTCCTCGGCAGTGGCTCAAGTGGCTCCCATGGGCGGAGTTTGTTTTCAACATCGCTATCGATCTTCATCGCAGACACTCCTTTTCGCATCGTCTACGGGCGTGACCCCCCCACCATCCGCTCCTATGAGCCGGGGGACACCAGAGTGGCTGCGGTCGCCAAGAGCATGGAAGAGCGTGCGGAGTTCCTTGCTGATATCCGCTATCGCCTTGAACAAGCGCAGGCGACTCAGAAGAAGATGTACGACCGGAAGCACCGCGCGGTGTCTTACAAGGTGGATGAATGGGTCTTACTTCGCCCGCCACCACGGCGCCGCATCCATGCTCCTGGAGAACACCGGCAAGCTCAAGCCACGTTACTACGGGCCCTACAAGGTCACTGAAGTCATCAATGAGGTCGCCGTCCGCCTGGCCTTACCTCCTCGAGCGCGTCTGCATGACGTCTTCCATGTCAACTTGCTGAAGAAGTTCCATGGCAATCCACCAACTGCGCCTCCACCACTGCCAACCCTACACCACGGCGCGGTGACTCCTGAGCCCGAGCGCGTCCTCAAGTCCCGTTTGGCTCGCGGTGTGGAGCAAGTGCTGGTCCAGTGGAAGGGAGAGTCGGCTGCCTCGGCAACATGGGAAGACAGGGACCCGTTCGTCGCCAAGTACCCCGGATTACAGCTCGAGGACGAGCTGCCTCTCAACGGGGGGAGAGATGTCATGTACGGGAAAACGTACACGCGGCGTCGCCGTGCCCGCGACTCTGTAAGAAATCCTGACCTTCTGATGAAAGATTCATTGTACTGATTTTGAAGAATACCATCAACCATCCAAGAAGTCAGTTGGTTAAACATGACCTGGTGTCCATGCCAAAGGAGCCTATTCTTTTTTCCATCAATAAAAAGGAAGCGAATAAGCAAAAGACTACTATTAGGGGGCACAAAGAAACATGAAAGTAAAATATGCAGTGAATAATCCTACACACAAAGCCCACTTGAAGAAAACCAAAAACTGCACGAACCTTTAATGGAGGTAATACCTCTGAATGCAGCTTTGCAGTTCTGGAACCCCACAATGGCATCGTTTATGCAAAAGGTTAAGAAGCTGTCCTCCCTTGATGTCTTTCTGCTCGATTTCCATAACAAGCTCATAGAGCGGAGGCAGAAGAACCTCAAACTGCAGTTGGCACAACAATTAATAGGGTCAATGCCAATAACCAAACACATCATCACATCACAGATCATAAGATATCGTATGCTAATTTGCTAACACAATATAGCATAGTATGCCAATCCTCAGGATACAAGTATCAATGGTTGATAAATATTGCAACAGATAAGTACGTGGTTGTAGGAAAATTAGAAAATGATATTTGCAAAAGGAAACTCAAAATGCAAGACGTTAAAGAACAAACCTTATTTAGCCCATGAGTTACCGTCGCCGGGATAGGCAATGGATCTGACAACAGGTTTTGCTCAATCTGCAGAACAGCTGCTCTATAAACTGACAAAATCTCAGCAATACCATTGGCAATTGCCCTCCTGTACGCACTCCCTTTTCTCCCTTTCACCTTTAGAGCTTTATCAGCATGAGGTGATGAAACTTCTACAGAAGACTGAATCCAGCTCAGGTCATGAGACTCAGTTGCAAAGCGGTTTAGTTCTCTGTAGTAAAAACCCAGAGATATGAGCCTCTCAATAGCATTCCTGCAAATAGGCCAACCCATTTAGAATTTGGTGAATCAGGAGCCAAAGAAGACACAATATACATTCTTCTATGTATCCTTTTCCTTCCAGGTATGCCCTGTTACATTGATGACATTATGACAACACAAAGTACTAACCATACCAACATGATTGTTGATACTTTGGTAAACTTTTGTTTCACATATAAAATGAACACTTTATATGTAGATCAGAAGCACTGGATTTGTATTAAAGATGAATTTTTAGAGGTACAATTTTGTTTCAACAGTGCAATTTTGTGCCTTTATCATGTGAAAATGGCACAATGCAGATTCCTCATATGCCTGTATCCATTCTATGTTTTCTTAATGTTACACACTCAAAGTCTGAAATATGCAACGGAGTTTTTAGATCTGCGCTTGGTCTATTGAAGGTACATTTCAGGAAATCAATCCCACGCCAGGTTTGCACGTTCGTCCCTTGTTTGAGGCTACATTTCTAGGAAATTCATTCTATGCCAATTCTGTAAGGTTGTCCCTTAGTTCGTACATTTACGCTCCATTGTAGCATTGCGCATTTAAGCTGATATATGCTCCAACAGACTAGTAGGCATACATATTCAGTGAAGTGGACAAATGAGTAATCAGCAGATTCTAGTTCGATTTACCATCGATATACCCTGCTGGCATTCAGCAAAACAGTGCTTTCAGACTCAACAAGGCGTGTTTACTATGATTTAAGCTATCGGCTACAACCATAAAGCACTTAAGCACAGAAGCAATTGTGCTTAGGCAAGCACTACAACCACCTCGAAAAGGCAAAATTCCCCCATTTCTCCTGCTCGTTGGTGCCGCGTCACACCCAATTCAACTACCTAAACCACCACGCCTGAGGCCCCCACACAGATCCCGCTCCCTCGCAGATCACAGACACCACGGCACTACAGCGCGGTTACAGATTCGTAGCAGGGTGACAGGTCTAGGGTCTCCCATACCTCTCGGACGACTGGAGGAAGGTGAGGTCGGGGGCGAGGCGGAAGGCGGGGCCCACGCCGCCGTCTCCGGCGGCCGCTGCTTCGGGGGGCGCGGGGCGGCGGCGGGCGGCGGAAGAGGAAGAGTTGTCGAGGACGAAGTCGCCGGTGAAACCGAGGAGCGCGAGGAGCAGCTCGCTCGTGCAGCATCCCCGCCTCTCCGGGGTTTTCCTAGGGTTTCAGCGAGATCGCGAGGACGCCGAGGAGAGAGATGAGGAGCGGGGGAAATGGCGGGGACGGCGGAATTTAGGTGGATTTTTTTTGTTTTTTAATAAATCCAACCGCGCTGCTACAATTTGAAGTAACTACAGTGTCGTGCATTTCCAGCTCCGGAATTCACGTCTTTCACACAAAAAAATGTTGAAATGCTTAAACTAATGACATCCGTTTTGATGTGTCATTTTAAAAAGCACATAGTAAAAGTTTAAAATTTTAAAAAGTACATAGTAAAATTTTAAAATTTTGTGTAGTTCATATTTGGCATTATAAAAAGCGTATACAATGCAAGTGCTCGAAGAGATGATTAGCAAAAGAAGAAAAAAAAATCATGCCACGGGACAGATAAATAAGGTGTTAGTTTTATAACATCTATGATTAAGTAGGCACCGATTGTTAACATGTGCTTATAGATATAACTACCTCTGATTAATGCATAACATAATAGTCTAAAAAATAGATTATATAACCATCTAAACACTTATAAAAATGTGCTTGCATTAGAGGAGATCAGCATTAGAGAAGATGACTCGCGTAGGCGTTTTGACGATCCGGTCGAGTTCTCACTTTAAACACCTGTGTAAATGTTTATTGCAGTGTTTAAGGAATAGCAGAGTGGGTTATCTATTTTTACTGAATAGTAAAATCGCATAAGTTCAAGTGTATCGAATTTTACACAGATAAATGCATGCTAACTGAATTAAGCAAAGACCATGAAATCAATTGTAATCGCATTGGCATTCATCCATCAACAAAAGGCAAGATAAGAAATTATGTCACAAGGGGGGGTTCCGAATATCGCCAACTTGATTTCAAATATGTACGAGATGGAATTCACATAAACCAAATCAAAATGTTCTCTCCGGGTTATTTTTCCTGTTTCTTCCTCTCAGAATTGTCCGAATGTTTATGGCACAACCCGGCTTAATTTCATACAATGGGTTTTTCCATCTTTTCTTACAAGCAACTCCGATTCCAAATGCGAGTATTAACTTCCCTCCATGAGGAGCTACATCCGAGGAGAGTGCATTTGCCGATATGAAGAGCCCTCCGGCGACCTATTTTCCGGTGATGACCTGCTGACGCCAATCCATTGCCCAAATAGTCTCCTTGGCACGGCTGTGGGTTCTGATGTGCCGTGAGATTGCTGTGAACTCCACCAACTAGTCTCACAGTCCACTGGCATTAATGGGTACGGAGCAAAGCGATCACGCTCCCAGGCGTAGAATCGGCTTCCTCCCACGTCATCAGTCTCCATTGAACTATGACCAGACGAACCCGGTGGGAACAGGCAAAATGTCGGGTTCTCTGGTAGAGGTGGTGGGGCTGGTCGCATGCCTCCCGATCTATGAGCCCCAGCAAATAGGCTAGATGATGAATTCTGCTGGTACTGTTCGTTGATGCTGCCATGAGCCCTCATGAATTGTGGTACCAGAGGAGGAACGTTAGGAGCTCTAGATCTAGCACCAGATCTGCAAACAAAAAAGATCATCGTAACTACAGTACACATTGACATTGATGCACCAGAAGCTGCATAATACTGCAATAGTTTCTGCTATAAAAAAATAGCTTAAATTCTGAAGCAATTCTCAGGAATTTATCATTATTTGTAAACGATCTTAGCCTCACACTAGTGCAGTTATTGATTTCAGACTACCAAACTCACGTTTCATTATGGCATACCCAGCCAACACAGCATAACCAAACCACCACAGGAGATTTGGATAAAGTAGACAAGGTAGAGGTAACAATGTTCATGAAACACTAGATTACGGAAATTTACAACATCCTTTTAGGGTAACATATGCTGGCGACCAGCAGCTTTTCATTGTTATGTTTAGATTATTTTACTAAAACGACGAATGTTTTGAAAAAGTACAATGCAAGAGTTTGGAATTTGTCATTTCACAACAAGGCCGTAATAGTAAGTCGTGGGAACAGAAACAGAATAGAACTTACCCATTACTGAAGTACGATGGAGAAACAACAGATCCTCGACGTTGGCTATCACCATCAACCCTTGCAGCCCTCATTGTTCCAAAAGGGACACCTGGCTGCTCGGTCACCCCATTATTGCTGTTGGGTTGAGCATAGGAATGGGGCACATGCGCCCAATGGTTATGATGGAAATCAGTTGGTTGCACTGTTTGCAAGGGCCTACCATCTGATGGGCCAGCCAGGGGGTTCCAGTGATCATGATATGCAGGACCATCCATTGTTCTCTCAGGGACATGGGAGCTTGATGATGACGCCAACTGTGGAAGAGGATGCAAGTATGCCACATATGGGCATGGATGAGTTGCCCCTGGTGCAGCAGATACAGCTACATGCTCCGTAAACACATGCTGTCCCATGAAGTCATGAACTGCATGACCAATATCCAAACGTGTGAACCTCAAAATAACTCAAATTTTGCAGGTTAATCCCATTTAAATAAGAACTCACAAGTAACTGGAGGTGATGATTCTCCTTCCCTGGCAGAAGAGGGGGAAACATTAAGTAACATAATAAAACAACAGCACTAATTTTTCCATAAACTGAAAACTCTTAATATGAAGATGCAGAAGAGGTGATGATTTCTGGGAGTATTTTATAGTTTGTATAGAAGTGATGTATTGACTAACTGGAATTGATATTAGGAGATGACAGGAATACCTGCATCGTTAATTTCGCCATCTGTAAGTTTGATCAGTACTTTGGCTAAAATCGTGTATGAAGCACTATGGCAGTATGACTTGTCAACTATTACTTGAACTATGCATGTCAGAAGAAGATCCATGTATACTCTATCATGACAAGAAACCCGCTATGAAGATTGTAAAATAACCTTATGCAGCATGACAGGGCTAAGCCTATGCAGGATTGCATATTATTCAGCACTCCGTTGCAAAGAAATAATTGAAAAGGACATTCATTTTATTTTCTTACATCCCTTAAATAGATTATTGACTCCACAGAATACTAGGGTTACTCATTTTCTTCTTTAATCTCCAAAATGTAAACAGACATGTGTAACATATGACCAATATAAATACAACATCTAGAGAAAGAATCATAGAAACTTTTTTTAGCACCCACAAATTCAACATGGGTGATCATACTGACATTGGAGCTACTAGTCCTGCACTAGAAATTTATTGAAACGAGACAGTTTGGAAAAGAACACAACCTATATATTAAAACAAACTGTCCATTCTTGGATGCATAAAAATTAAAACACCAAGTGTGCTTTGTCGAGGAGTTGGCAAAAAACATAAATCACAATTTGAAGTACAGAACATACTCAAATAAAGATGGAATTTGTGCTAAGCGACCAAATGGACACCAGTGAAAGCGAAATGGCTGCACAATTCAAATATATAATTGTCAGAATAGGCAAGCAAAAATAACTACCTCTGTAAGCTCAAATAATGACAGCAAATGAAGAATCAACAATGATGAACTCATCTAGGATTTATATATCGGCTGCATAAATGTTTCGAAAAATGCAATAATAAAGCATAGACGTGTTGCAGGGTAATCGAGTAAGCCGGAACAATGTAGAACTCAGGATTATTCATGTATGCAGCAGAATGCTAGGCATAGGGAGAACAATAAATTCATTTGAAGTAACTCCGGACTAAAGCACTCTACACAGGTTTTTTATCTCAAAGCATAAAGCAAATTAGCATGACCTCTAATGCGTTATTTATCTCAAAAGTACTCCACAGTATAGCCTTCAATCAAGGAAAATATAGATAGTATCTACTGAAACACAGTCAAAAATTTGCACAAAGCACATGTATAATATATCAGCAAACGTTTCAGAGGTTCTCCATAAGTTTTTTTTAGGGCGAGTATCATGGCCTCCAGTGGCTCACATAGTAAAATAACTCGCTAACAATCTGGTGAGAGTGAGATGTGAGACTATGAACTACCTTGAATGTAAGAGAAAAGAATACTGCTCTGTAAGTGTTAGACAAGGACAAATTTGAGAGAGAAGAATGTTTGCTCTGTTAGTGCTCAACGAAGACATGGTCTCAACAATATTGGATCAGATTCATAAGAGCATGATAATAGCTCTGGTAATGGAATAAACAGAAGTTGCCAGGAAGCTAGAAGATCAGCGCTAAATGAAATTGGCATTTTGGCGGAACAGAAGTCCATACAGTAGCCAAATGTTTATAATAAATTATGTACTAATTAAAGCCCTTGATCTGAAGGGAATAGAAGGCGAAGAAGACATATTCACATACAAAAACAAGTGCCTCCCATGTCATGTGAGGAATTCCATACCAAAGGCGGCATGGGCCTAGGGCCACAGCACATGCGCCGGCCGGCTCCTAAAGGACTAAGAGTGTGTTTCCTTGCCCATCAAGTTAGGATTTTAGGAAAGTTAAATATACATTAGGAGATTGTGTTCGTTTAAAGAAAGAGATTATCTCTAGTTGGTTTCTACCTTTAGTTTGTAAACCCTTTTATAAGGGATAGGAGATAATCAATAAAGGACAAGCAAGAATTACCTAATCTCTCTCTCTCTCTCTCTCTCTCTCTCTCTCTCAACCAGATCCTTGCTGCAGCCTTGTGCTTGTCTACAGTGCAGCACGGCGCCGTTCAAGCGCAAGGCTCCAAGGCCTCGGCCCCCGTTATCCCACGACTATCCGTTACGTTCCCTTTCGGGTGTGACAACTTGCTAGCAGATTCCTAGGCTCCCACCTGTCTTCCATCACGAGCGCCATCCAAAGCATTGATGACCCAACTCAAAAAATAGACCAACTCTTCGTTCAGTTGGCCAGCATCACGCAAGAACTCCAGGTTTTGCGTCCAGACTTCCACGAGTTGCAGACGTGCGTCGACGACGTGGACCAACAGCAGCAAGCCCTCAACCTCGCAGTCGCATGCCTGGAACATGGGCTACCCGATGGCGTCTTGCCACCGCCCCTTGGAGTGCTATCGGCCACCACTTCTGCGACCGCCAACGCGACCACGACCTCGTCGCATACTTCAGCAGACTGCCCGTGACGCTGTCGGCTGCCGTACCCATGGTACTTGCCACATCCTTCGCACCCCCAGCCCGAGCCGCGACTATCATGCTGGCCATGGGAGGTAGGGGTGCAAACAGAGTGGATAGTTCCCGACGGTCCGTCCGTCTGAATAAATTCGTATCTTATTCAGAGCGTGAAGCCGGATATCGGGGATTTTTCTCGGATTTTGGATTCGGAGCCGGATAGCTTTTGCTGGATACGGAAACAGATTCGGGAAGGAGGTATCCGTCGGATTAGGAGCTATCCGGATAATTTATCAGATAGCATCTGTAAACACTGTCCCAAATATCCGGTAAACTCTATGCCTAGTGATCCGAAGAGAGAAATCGGCCCACGAGGATTTCCAGTATTTAATTATTTTTATTTTTAGAAAATACAGGAAATCCAAATAAGCCCAAAAAAAATAGCAAATGAACTCGAAAAAATTCCAGAAAATTTATAAAAATACTTTTGAACATAAGGAACTTAAAAAAAATACTTTTGAATTTAATGGATGTTTGATTTATTCATATTAAATCATTTTAATTTTTGAAAAATCTATTTAAACTTTGTTAAATTCTAGAAAATCATGAAAAGTTTATAAAACCTTATTTTAAATACAAGAATTCAAAAAAAAACAAAAATTGGGACGCTACAAACTCGCTACCAGTCAACGTTCTGTGTATCCCTAACTAGTTACTGCTACTGGTCTGTAGGCTTTGAATATGTTGTATTTGTCCTATTATGTAGTTGGCTAGTTCATTTTGGACATTTTTTGTAGTGATAGATGTAGTTTGGTAGTTACATTTTGGACATCTTTTGTACTGCTATCACTATGACTTGCTACTTGCTACTACTTTAAATTGCCGTCGTGATAGTGTGATATAGTTAAATTTTCTTGTTAAATTGCTAATGTAATTGCATATTGGACATGTAGTATGGTTCATTGATCTTTATATGTGATATATATGGTTTTTTTTCGCGCAATATCCGACTAAATATTCGTGGCCGAGACAATCTGTATTCGGTTCGACTCATATTCGTTCCGTATTCATGACCAAGACTATCCGCATTTGATTCGTATCAGGCACTGTCCGTGTCCGACTCTGATTCCGAGAAAAAATATGAAATAGGATACGGGATGAGCGATATCCGCCTGTATCCGCTCCGATTGCATCCCTAGTGGGAGGGGATCGCGACGGCACACCTCGCTTCCACAAACTCAACTTGTCGACGTTTGATAGCAGAGAAGGCCCCTGCCTTGGATTAACTGTTGTGAATAATTTTTTCGTGGGCGGCATGTTATGTATGTGTATATGGCCCATGGGTGTATATGGCCCATAAGGCCCATGTGCTATAGGGTTTCTACTGTGTAGTATATATACTTTGGATATTCATCTAATAGATGTAGAGAGGTTAACTTGTATCATGGTATCATAGCCTATCGCCGCTTTCTACCTTCCGCCGAACGGCTCTTGCCTTCGTGCGTCATCTCGGTAGGGCAGCGCGGTCCACGGCTCCTCTCCGCTCGCCCTCGCCTGGGTTCGCTTGCTTCTTCTCCTTCCCCAACGCCGGCTCGCCCATGCCTTGAGGCCAAGCTAGCCCGCGCCGCCGGCTCACCCGCGCCTAGAGTCTTCCCAGACACCGGATCACCCGCGTCGCCGGCCCGCTTGCGCTTGGAGGCCGAGCCCTGCTAGCCCGAGCCGCTGGCTCGCCCTCACCTAGAGTCTTCCCTGACACCGGCTCGCCCCCGCCACCGGCTTGCCCGACGCCGGCTCTTCCCCAACGCCTGCTCGCCCGCGCCCGACGCCTGGAGTTTTCTTTTCACTTGGCGCACCCGATTGCTACTACTGCGCTGCTGGGCACACCTTTGCGGACGAGGCACTGCTCTGTTTCAATTGTGGACGAGGCAGCACGGTTTCTCTGCACTGCCTCGGTTTGATTGCAGAGTTGGTGTAACGGCTGATGGTATCTCTGCTTCTCCTCATTCTTTCAGTATGGGAGGTGCTCTTCTGGCCTCAAATATCAAGCTGGATGGTCAAAATTATCGTGAGTGGTCGTCGTCTGTTCGCATGCTTCTTCGGTCTATTGGTCTTCTCTCATATATTACGGCGGAGCCTCCCACTGAGAAGACTGGTGTGAAGAACGCCACTGCATGGCAAAGTGCTGATGATCGTGTTATGGGTATTCTATGTCACAGTGCTGAAATTTCAATCAGGATGGATTTCATTGATCTTTTGAGTTCTCGCAAGATGTGGGAGTATCTTGAGCAACGTAGACCAATGTGGCACGTCGATTTTCTCTTCTACAAGCTCTTAATGATTTACGTCAGTAGGAGATGTCTATTGAGGAGTACTACAGTTCTTTCACTCTGCTCTTGTCACTCAGTTGGGTCGGCTTGGTCCCAAAGATCGGGCTCTTCGACTCAAGTTCAAGAATGTCTTCATCGATGCCCTCCCAGTGGTCCGCCATCTTGTTGTAGCCTCTTCTTCCGTGTCAGGTACTAGTCTTCCATGTGTTTTGGACTCTAGAGCTTCTTTTCATATGACATCGGATAAGTCCCATCTTGCATCATGTCAACCTGTTACGGACGGTTCCTGCGTACAGACAGCCGATGGCACCTTATGTTCAGTCACTCATCAGGGCACTCTCTCTACTTCTCGTTTTACTGTTCCCGATGTCATTTGTACCTCAGCTTTCTATTAATCTTATGTCTGTTGGTCAGCTTGCTGATATGCACTACTTTGTTGGGTTTGATGACTCTACTTGCTATGTGCAGGATCGTCGGACAGGAGTTCTTGTTGGTACTGACCATCGCCTTAGAAATTCTTAGGGTCTCTACTTCCTTGATCGTCTCCCATCTTCCTCCGCTCATGTGGTTTCAGTTCTTACGTCAGTGTTTGCTAGTTTTCCTCAGTGCCATCATCTACTTGGCCATTTGTGTGGTTCTCGTCTTTCTACATTAGCTCATCAGGGTGTCCTAGGTCGTGTCATTGTCGACACTAGTTATGATTGTAAAGGTTGCAAGCTTGGTAAACAACTGCAACTCCCATATCCTACCAGTACATCTCTGCCTAGTCGTCCTTTTGAGTTAGTTCATTCTGATGTTTGGGGTCCTGCTCCTTTTGCTTCCAAAGGTGATCATATGTAATTTTTATTGATGACTATTCTCGATATACTTGGGTTTATTTTATGAAACATCGTTCTCAACTCTTGTCAATTTATCAGTCTTTTACTCGTATGGTTCACACCCAGTTTTCCACCCATGTTCAGACTTTTCGTTCTGATTTAGGGGGGTGGTACTTGCGCACGCCTTTCGTCAATTTCTCTCTGCTGAGGGAACCCTTCCTCAGCTTTCCTGTCCTAGTGCCCATGCTCAGAACGGCGTTGCTGAACGTAAACAACGTCATCTTATTGAGACTGCTCGTACTCTTTTACTTGCATCTCATGTTCCACGACATTTTTGGGCTGATACGGTTTCTACGTTTGTCTCATTAATATGCAACTATCTTCTCGCCTTAAGGGAAAGTGTCCTGGAGGGCTCTTGTTTTCTAC
Organism: Hsuehochloa calcarea; assembly: GCA_036346395.1. Classification (NCBI taxonomy): domain Eukaryota; kingdom Viridiplantae; phylum Streptophyta; class Magnoliopsida; order Poales; family Poaceae; genus Hsuehochloa; species Hsuehochloa calcarea. The sequence continues at coordinate 5,653,235 of CM070609.1, forward strand.
TCCCCCTTGGTATGACCATCTTCGGGTTTTTAGTTGTGCCTGTTATGTTCTGCTTCTGCCTCGTGAGCGCACCAAGTTAACAGATGCAGTCTGTCGAGTATGTTTTCCTTGGATATAGTCTTGAGCATAAAGGCTATCGTTGTTATGATCCCTCTGCTCAGCGTATGTGCATTTCTCATGATGTTTCTTTTGTTGAGGATTGTCCCTACTTTTATTCTTCTACCACTCGGTCCTCCTCTCCTGCTGAGTCACTCTCTTTTCTTTACCTTCCACCCATTGTTTCGTCTGATACACCTTTCTGTGGAGTCCTTTTCTCCATCGTCGGTCATATCACCGTTTCCTCTTCACTATACTCGTCGGCCTAGGGTCCCTCCTAATACTCAGTCTTCTACTGTTTCCCCCTCTGATGGCATGGCTAGTACTGATGATACTTTTTCTGGTGATCCTCCACCGGCACCGTCATCTCGGTATGAGCTTCGTGATCGTACTACTATTGCAGCTCCTGATAGATATGGTTTTCTTTCTACTGCTGTTGTGCCTGAGCCTCACACTTATCAGGAAGTTGTTGTTCATCCTGAGTGGCAGTTAGGTATGGCTGCGGAGTTGCTTTGGATCGTACTAGTATGTGGGATCTTGTTTCTTTACCTGCTCATGTTGATCCTATTACTTGTAAGTGGGTCTTTAAAGTTAAGAACAAATCTGACGGCTCTGTTGAGACGTACAAGGCTCGACTAGTTGCTCGTGGTTTTCGGCAGGCACATGGTCGTGATTATGACGAGACATTTGCTCTTGTTGCTCATATGGTAACAGTTCGCACTCTTGTTGTTGTGGTTGTTGTTCTCTCTTGGACTATCTCTCAGATGTGAAGAATGATTTTCTTCATGGTGACTTACAGGAGGAGGTTTATATGACACCACCCCAGGGAGGTGTGGCTCCTACTGGTCGTGTTTGTCACCTTCGTCGTGCTCTTTATGACCTCAAACAGGCTCCTTGTGCTTGATTTGAACGGATCAGTTCAGTTGTGTTAGTTGTTGGTTTCTTCCAGGGTAAGCATGATCCTGCATTGTTTATTCATATATCTCCACATGGTCGTACTATGCTTTTACTCTATATTGATAACATGCTGATTACAGGAGATGACAAGGAGTACATTACTTTTGTTAAGCAACGGCTCAGTGAGCAGTTTTTGATGTCGGATTTGGGTCCTCTCCGTTATTTTCTGGGGATTGAGTTTACTTGCACAGATGATAGCTACTATCTATCTCAGCAGCGCTATATTCAGGATTTGCTTGCTCGCTCTGGTCTCACTGACAGTCGGACAGCTGCTACTCCTATGGAGCTTCATCTTCAGCTTTGTCCTACTGGTGGCACTTTGCTTGAAGACCCTTCTCATTATCGTCGAATTGTTGGGAGTCTTGTAGTAACATGTCCTGATATGCTCATTCTGTTCATGTGCTCAGCCAATTTGTTTCTGCTCCTACGTCTGTTCACTATGCTCACCTGCTACGTGTGTTGCACTATCTACGAGGGACTGTTGATCGTTGTCCTTTTTATTCTCAATCGAATCAGCTTCATGCTTACTCTGCCTGGACTTGGGCGAGTGATCCTGTTGATCAACGATCTATCTCTGGCTATTGCATATTTCTTGGGTCTTCGCTTATTGCCTAGAAGTTCAAGAAGCAGACACCGGAGGAAGAGAAAGTTTGGCTCGCCTCCTATTACATGATAGGTGTGGCGCAGCAATGGTACTACCACCTGGAACACGACGTCGGCACACCTTCATGGCGCCACTTCACCGAAGTAATCGACTTAAGTTTCGGGCCTCCCTCCAAAACAACACCCTCGGCGAACTGGCATCCCTCCGCTACACCAGCACCGTTGACGCCTTTCAGGAGCAGTTCTTGGTAAAACTTTGCCGCATTGATCCTCTCACAAAGCGCCAACAGATTGAGCTCTTCACAGATGTTGAGCAGCAGGCGCCTCAGCTTGGACATGGCATTGAGCCTTGCCCACGCCTATGAGTGTCGGTTGCAGTTCACGGCGCCACCAACCCTGTCCTTCCCGCACCGCGCCACGGATTCTGGAGTTGGTGGCGTATAGGGAAAGCCGGCAGTCGCCACTGCACCAGCCAACGCTTCATCACAGGATGCGAATGCTCTCCAGGGCCGCCGCAACTTCTGTCTTCTCATAGCCGCCAAGATGGCCGAACGCCGCCGTCTCGGCCTTTGCTACAATTATGATGAGAAATTCAGCCACAACCATGATTGCAAGCAACTGTTTTCCCTGGCTTGGGGCGTGGAAGTCGATCCCGGTGAGACGGCACCGTCGATATTCTTGAGGAAGCGTCCACACCTAACGAGACACCAAAAATTTCGCTGCATGCCCTCACCGGCGTTTGCACCAACGAGACCATGCAAGTCAAGGCACACCTTGCCACCTTGGCGATCGAGAATTTATCACACTCATTGACTCAGGCTCAACACACAACTTCTTGTTAGCCGACACCGTTCCCCGCCTCGCCTTGCCACTGGAGTCGCGTGACTGCCTGCGTTGCCATGGCCAACGGCGACCGCGTGTCATGCTCCGGCTTCAGCGCGAACACCGACCTCAACATCAAGGAAGCCTTCATTGTGGAATTTTACGTTGTTCCATTGGGAGGCTACAACATCGTCCTCGGTACTCAGTGGCTCGCGACCCTTAGGCCGACTCTCTGGAACTTCAGCAGCTTGACCATTATGTTATGGTGCGGCAACAATCGGGTGACTTGGCATGGCGTCACGGGATAGTCGTGGTCGGCGCAAGCCCACGCCTAAACCGCGGATTTATTCACCAACCTCCTCACCACTTTCGACGATGTTTTCGCGGAACCCCATGGCATACCACCTCCCAAGAGCCACGATCACCGCATTCTCCTCCATCCTGACGCGGCCCTAGTCGTGGTTAGGTCGTACCGCTATCCGACGCTGCGGAAGGATCAATTGGAACGGCAATGTGCCATTATGCTCGCTCAAGGCATCATCAGGCGTAGTACATCGGCGTTTTCCTCTCCCGTACTCTTGGTAAAGAAGCATGATGGCACTTGGAGATTCTGCATCGACTACCGCGCCCAAAACGAATTGAAGATTAAAGACAAGTTCCTGATTCCGGTGGTGGATGAGCTCTTGGACAGACTGACGGGTGTCTGTTTCTTTACGAAATTGGACCTTCGTTCCAGCTATCATCAAGTTCGCATGCTCGAGCCCGATATCCAGAAGACGACATTAGGCACATGGGGGCCTTTTTGAGTTCTTAGTCGTGCCCTTTGGTTTGACTAACACTCCGGCAACATTACCAGCTCTCATTAACGAGGTTCTCCGTCCTTTTCTACGTCGCTTTGTAGTCGTCATCTTTGACGATATTTTGATATACGGCCGAGCGTTCACCGTACGGACAAATCACTACATGTTTTAGTATTTGCTCAATCAACGCCTATCCACCATACCGCAACATCAGTGGATGAGCAAGCTATTCGGATTTGATTTTACCGTTGAATACAAGCCGGGTCGCCTCAACATCGTCGCTGACGCCCTCTCCCGCCCCGAGTCTGATGTCGGGCAACTGTGCGCACTCTCAGGACCTCACTTCAGCTTAATCGAGGCCCTGGGTCATGCTACCACCATTGATCCGGCCTTGGTAGCTCTCCACCACCAGATAATCAGTGGTGAGCGTACGACACCCTGGGCTTTCATCGACGGCATTGCCATGTACAACGGTCGAGCATATCTTCCACCGACATCCACCATCTCGAAGGCACTGATCTTGGCTCATGACACCTTTCATGAGGGCACTCAAAACTCGGAAGACATTGCACCGCTTGAGCCACGGTTTTCACACAAGACAGTGCTCAGCAAGTGGTCTAGGAATATGCGCACATGTACTGCGTGCCAACGCAACAAGACGGAGAGTCTACACCCCGTCGGCCTACTTCAACCCTTGGAGATTCCTTCTCAAGTATGGTCCGACATTGTCATGGATTTTATTGAAGGACTCCCTCGCATTTGTGGCAAATCGATCATCCTCGTTGTGGTGGACAAGTTCGCCAAGTACATGCACTTCCTTCCACTTAAGCACCCCTACACTACTGAGTCCGTTGCACAGGCTTTCTTCAACAACATCGTCAGGTTACATGGGTTTCTGATCTCGATTGTTTCGGATTGCAAACCCCGTGTTCACCTTGTCCTTTTGACGTTAACTCTTCAAGCCAACGAGTACATGACAGTTCTTGAGCTTCGCTTTTCACCCACAATCTGATGGACATTCGGAGGTTGTCAATAAAGTCATTACTATGTAACTTTGTTGCCTCACCGGTGATCGTCCCAAGCAATGGTTAAATTGGTTACCATGGGCTGAGTGCTGCTACAACACATCCTATCACACCGCTCTTCATGCCACACCGTTCCGCGTGGTCTATGACTGGGATCCACCCACGATTTGTTCTTATGAACCGGGTGAAATCTGTAATGTTGTTGTGGAAGCTGCTGTCAACGATCGTGAAAAAATTTTGAGCAACATTCGGGAACGGCTTCGACAGGCACAGCAACATGACAAACACTTTTATGATAGCAAACATTGGCCTTTGTCTTTTGAAGTCGGCAAATGCGCTTGGTTGCGCCTCCACCACCGTCCAGCGGCATTCTTAGGTTCGGGTGCTAAAGGCAAGCTAGCACCTAAATACTATGGACACTACAAGATCGTTGCTAAGGTGGACTCGATCGCATATCGCATGGAGCTTTTTTCTCATGCTCGCATTCATGGTGATTTTCCATGCTTGCTTACTCAAGAAGTTCCATGGTCAACCCGATCCCCCTTCGCTTCCCGAATTGCATCACGACAACATCATCCCTGCACTAGAGAAGGTTCAACAAGCTCGCCTTGCCCGCAGTGTGTGGCAAGTGCTTGTCCATTTGAAAAATCAGCCAACTTCCGAGGCTACTTGGGAAGATATTTCCTAATTCAAGCATATCCTACCTTCCAGCTCGAGGATGAATTGTTTGTCGAGGGAGGGCGGGATGTCATGTGGGGAATTTCATACCAAAGGCGGCGTGGGCCTAGGGCCACGGCACATGCGTCGGTCGGCTCCTAAAGGACCAAGAGTTTGTTTCCTTGCCCGTCAAGTTAGGATTTTAGGAAAGTTAAAGATAGATTAGGAGATTGTGTATGTTTAAAGAAAGAGATTATCTCTAGCTGGTTTCTATCTTTAGTTTGTAAACCCCCATATAAGGGATAGGAGATTATCAATAAAGGGCAAGGCCTCAGCCCCCGGTGTCCTACGACTATCCGTTACATTCCCTTTCAGGGTGTGACACTCCAAAAGAAAAGGTTCAAATAATTAAGCATGGTCAAGTGTCAATCCTTTGTAAGTGCAGACAAGCCGAAGAAACCATTGATTATCAGGTAAACACAACAGGGTAACATTTGAAACACATGAAAAGTATGTGGCAAACAAGGCATATTACAAAAAAAAAGGGTAAAAGTTAATACTCACAAACAACGATTAGTAATTAAAGAATAAAGTTTACATGGTTACGTACCATCTCAGAGTAACTAACATCATAAAGGTCTTCCTCATGAGCCCACTCGTCCATGTTAACATCCTGTGTAGGTCGGGAACCATTTGAATAGAGCCAACTCCCTTTCTCAATTTTCCGGCAGTTGGGACATTGCATAACTCCTTTGGCATTAAATGCCGATCCAATACAATCTGAAAATGTTAACACTAAGCATTAAAACAAACCAAAGATTAGCAAACAAACATAATTTAAGAACACCACTTTTGAGATTGGTTAGGAAGCATATTGTAGTATCATGCCATAGCAGAATAAGTAGCAATGCATAAAGCATACAAGCACACTTCTGCACCTCACAAGGTCACCACAACCATATTCCTTGCACAAAACCACTCTCAATCTGCGTCTAATCTCACCTTATATACTTTTCAACAGCTTAGGTCTGATTGCATTACAACGTTATGGCAACCACTTGTAAAAAAATGCAAAGCTACATATTGGAGGAACGCATAGCAGCTAAATTGACGACCCTAGGATGCTATACTTTATTGTAACTCTTTCTTCAACGTTTACTAAAGATTATTAAAACTGCACCCAATTCCAAATCCAACAAAAAGAAGATGGGAAACCCTAAATCCATTACTGTATCACGTTGAAATCACCAGCCAACACAGACTGTTTGATAAACCACCAAACTGACAACTCTCGAAATTTGGAGTATCATCTTTAGCTCCCTCTTAAGTTTAAATCTTAGCATTTCACAGAACATGTCTAGAATCTAGATCCCTCTAGCCAACACTGACTCAACCTCCGAAGTCCAACCTTCCACCAAAATTCATTAACTACTAGCTCAATACCACAAAAAAAAAAAAAAAAATCCAGTGAACAGGACACATTTTTCATCAAATTCTTGCCGAATCCAGACAAACAAGCTCACCCTCCCACATAACCGAATCCAAAAGCACCAAAATGCCAACAAAAAAACAGCACATTTGCCCAAAAATCGACACGGCACAACCTCCAAACGAGAAAGGAGCGAAATTCACCCCGTTCCGCCGAAACTGCACAAACGTTACGCAAATCATCGTCCCGACATCAAATCTATTCCCCCCAAAATTGCACCTTCCTATCAAGCCCACCAAAATAACGCAAAACTCGACCACGAAACCTACCTTGACCAGAAAATTCTATACTGTAACCCCCCAAAATTCAACCTTTATCCCCTTCACCCAAAATCTCGGCACCATAGTAGTCAGAATTTCGGCACCATAGCGTGAAATTATCCCAATTCCGCCAAATCCCCACAAAAAAAAAGGGTCATGTTTACGGCTCCTACACATCGAAATCGCCGGCCCGACCCCAAAATCGCACCTTCCAATACAATCCGACCAATAAAGCCGCATAATTCCGTACCAAGAAGGCAAGAACGCATCAATAGATCAACCCGTCGCCCCTTACCGAGGTGGAACTCGTGGCCGCACTGCAGCCTCGCCGTGGACCTCTCCCCGCCGGCGGCGACCACCGCGTCGAGGCAGATCGAGCATGATACCGCCGTCTTCTCCTCCTCCTTCCCGCCGACCCCCTCCTCCGCGACGGCTTCCTCCCTCGGCTCCGCCCCGGCCCCCATAGCCTCCGTCCTCCTCCCCTCCCCCCTCTCCTTCACCAACCAGTTTCTTGGCCGGATCCCACCAAATCCGCGCCGAGCAGCGGTGAGAGAGGGCTCGAAACGGCCGCCCCGGCGAGGGCGAGGCTGTCCCGGCGCCGGAATCGGCCCCCCGCGCCTCGGGGATCGCGCGCTCTCGGGTCCTCACGCCTCCTCTCTCTCTCCCCCTTCTCTCTCTTCTCTATCTGCTCGCCTCCACGAGAAATTAGAAAAAATACGCTGGGAAAAAATGAGGGGAATAAAATGGCTGCTTCGCGCGATAGCCCTCCCGGAGTTGGGTATTCCAATTTGTTTATTTCCTTAACCTTAGCTATTGATTCACTCATTGGATGGCCCTCGGGAAATAGATTCGTCGTATTAAAAGGTTCAATACAGAGGATTTATAGTGATACATATTAGAAGCTAATCTTTATCATTCGATCGAAAAGTAAAGGTTCGTATCAATCGCTTTAGTGTTTTTACTACAGTTTGTTACAGTACAAATTTTGCTTTCTGCAGTGCTGGCTACAGTGTTGCTAACGAGAGTGTTTTGTTATTGTACTTTGTTATGTTTTCTTAAGACTATATTTGCATAAAAGGGGATTCTTCTCCATTAATTCACTAAAATGGTTGCGTGATTATCTTCCTTCAATAGGCTTGGCAGGGGGTATAGTGCATCTTATTGGATGATTCCAAAATTGTTGTGTTCTTGCTACATGTTATATTTTTCTAAGCAACTCCTCACTATAAAATAGGAATATTCTTCATTAATCAACACAAGAGCTTGGGTTACATAGCGTTTTCGTGAAGAAATCGCTCTAGAGTTCAATGTTGCCTCCTATATGCTTGACGTTGTTTTTTCTTTATGGATTCCGATTTTTCTAAGGGGGGGAATCTCTTGGTGCATCGACTAAACATCAAGAAGACTAAATCAATCATGACACCTCGTATTCTAACAGCCATCGCAAATACATGAACAATTATTCGTGGTATAGAAGTCGAGGTAGAGGGAGACCAGACACGGCAAAATGCTCGTCGTCTTGGGAATTAGGTATGAGCTAATCTTGAACTTCCCTTTACCTAGGAGGTCGCAAACCACCCAACACAGTGGATAGTTTGTCCTTCGGCGAAGCGAACCAAGAGGAGACTCGACCTCACGTTGTAGCGTAAAAGAATTAACAATACAACATGTCAAACATACATTTGTGTTTTTTGGATCATTTAGCGTGGTTTTGAACTAAAATAGCAGAAATATAATACTTATGCCATGTTCAAAATACACGGCAGTGGGTCTACTGTGCCCCCACCACGCGGTAGTAGAGAGTGGTAGGCCACATAACTGCCTCACATTTGGCGGAGTGCGTCCTGCCACGCCACCACCGAGTAGCAGGTTGTGTGGGAAAGGCACCTATCGTTCGTTGGGCACGTAGCACGCTGGCTACCGTGTATTTTGAGTGCGATACGGATGCTATTTTACTAATTTATCTATGAGTGTTATTTTTGCTATTTTGATTTAAAATCGCACTAAATGTGGAAGAAAAAAAAAACTCCGTACCTTCGTCCGCGGCGAAGTAAATAAAAAAATGCAAACGTTTGTGAAGTAGCATCCAAGTAAGAGCTAGTTGCGATTATCAGAAAAGGTAGAGGTGCTACGCGCAAAAGCGAATCACCGCTGTGAAAAGTTAAAAACGTTGAAAAAGCAAATGGCACTGTCTTGTGATTATCCGGCTCCTTGCGTGGTCCGACAGATGACTGTGGAACGTGGAGCGCGCGCAGGAGCTACCTATACGAACTACCCAGAACCGTCCGATCCTGATCTAACGTATGATAAAGCATCCTACACGAACACCGCGTGCGGAGTCACTCGTACCGGGGAAGGAAACAGCGTGTGTCTAATCCGCACCAAGAAGTTACGCGCACTCTGTGACTTTTCGGCCCAGCCCTGGTAGTCCCCGTGCGTCGGTGCCGGTAAGTGATAGAACCTACGTGGGCGTCCCACAGGATTGACCGGGAAGGGAGCGCGTGAGCTGTAGTTACGTCCGCCCGTGGTGTCCGTATTTTTCTTGGCTCGGGTCACCTCGTACGCATTCTCTTAGCTCACGTGTGTCTGTTAAGAAACCGGAGTCAAAGTCCACAGATGGCTCTCATCCACCCTTTAGATTATATAAACAGGATTTTCAATTACTATACATATTTTTATAAAAGGTAAATAAGGATTTTCAATTATTATACATATTTTGGTTTTCTAGAGTTTTTTCTACAGTGCAAATCCACTCTAATTTACTGCGAGCTAACTTGAAGTCGTCAGCAAAATGCCGATCAGTAGGTTGCAAGAAGGAGTAGATGTTGATTACACTGTAGATTGTAGATTGTAAATTTCCTCCAATCTCTTAAAGCCACCTTGTAGTCGCCGGCACAATGTCGATCGGGCGATTGGTTGAAAAGAGAGACTGTTGATCGGCACTGTTCATTGATGCACAAAGGAAAAAAAAACCCCATCTAGCCACCATGCAGACACGTAGTCGCTGGCACAATGTCGATCGGTCAATTTAAGGCAATAGCACAAAAGGCACGCGGCAAACATGTATGGGAAAACTGAAGGAAATGGCACGAAAGGCACCATACGCATGGCACCGCCTCTGCGATACGCTACCAGTCGGCTAGTCCGCCACCGCGCATCGCTACAAAGGCAACGACAGAGCCACACCGCTAGCACGCGGCAAACACGTGCACGCTAGTCGACGAACCCGCCTCGAAGCCACCGCCAGCCTGTACGTCGACGGAACTTCGCGCCAGAACGCGCTTGCATCCGCGCCCTCATAATTTTAATGCTGTTGATGTACCGACTGGGCAAAAATAAAGAGTGTATGCAAAAAGGGATTCTAATGCACTTTGTCTCATAATTTTTGGAGTCTCCAATCAAAAGTTCTATTCGTTTGAAATTTACATAGAGTTTCGGATTTCAAGGTATGAATTTTGGCTAAGTCCCTGCTGGGCGGTCTGACCGGCCGGGGCGGCGGTTTGACCGACCAGAGGGCGGTCAGATCGGCCATTGAATGGCGGTCAGACCGGTTTTCACTTGTATCATCGACCCTTGTAGCGGCGATGTTTGTTTGTTGAGTCAAGTTCATGAGTTTCAATGCATATATGTTATATGATGCATGTTTTGACTAACGTGGGTCAAGTTGCGAAGAACTTGTTCCCGAAATCGATTTCTTGGTCTATTATTGTGTAGGTTGCTTTGAGGTCAACGACGGTCAATGGCGAGGATGATCGGGACTAAACTTGAGAGCTAAGATTCAGAACGATCAATGGTGCCGGGTGAAGTCATTGGATTCGAGCGTGACGCAAAATGGACAAGGATGACCAAACGGGAAGTTCGGTGCGACAGGTTGCATCAAGCGGTGCGGGGTCGGTGTAAGTGCCATGGAGGTTTCGGTGGGAGCCGGATGGGAGAGATTTGCCGATATGATGAGAGTTGCTGATCAACCTACACGTGGCGAAGCATGGAACTACTTCATTAAGATTGGACTCGATCTTTGGAGAAGGATCGAGAAAGGGTATTTTGGTAATATCATTAAAATACCGCCTTGATTGCTTTTGGCTAAACTGCGGCGTAAGACGACTCAAGGAGAAATGGTTTAGGTCAAGAGAAGATGAAGACGACACTTTAAAATACGTGCGTGAGTTAAACTCGTTTGTGTGTGGGCTTAACGGGTGCCCAATAGGAACTCTTCTAGAAGATTAGCCTCCACTATAAATATGGGAGGGTGCTGTAGCACCTCCTTAATCCTTTTTGCTTATTTTGAAACCCTAGTTTTGTTTTGGAGATTAGAGAGTGGAGAGGTTATGATTTTTGAAGAGAAGATTGATTATGTGCTCATGTATTGGGTTTTATCCTCCGTGTTGGAGTAGTTGTAAATCAACAACAATCACAAATTGTGTATATCGTGAGGATATGTGCACGATCTTAGAATGATGAGTCAATTGGCAATGGCTTTGTTGGTTTACAAAATCTCGCGTTTGGGTTTGTTGATCTGTCGGACCACAAAGCGGTCGGATCGGTTGTGTGGGCGGTCGGACCGCTTCGTGGAGAGAGGTCGGACCGCCGTGGTTGCGGTCGGACCGACTGACCTAAAAGTGGTTTTTGGGGCGATCCAAAATAGGTTGTGTAGGCAGTGAGGAGTCTCACGGATGTGGTCGCATCATTTTGGAGCTCCACCAAAAGTTCTATTGAGTTGAAAATTCCGTAAGGTTTGGATTTTCACGATGGAATTTTGGCTAAGTCTTTTCGGCGTCCGACCGCCGTTGTGGGATCGGTCCGACCGGCCTGAAATCGGTCAGACCGTTTATGTGGGGCGGTCAGACCGCCGTTGACTTGAAGGTGAGCCTTCTTTGCATTGATGTATTTTGATTGTGGTTAGTGTATGGATGTCAATGCTTTATTATTGCATATTGCATTGTGGAACTAACGTGGGTCAAGTTGTGAAGAACTTGTTTAGGAAACGATTTGTTTGTCTATTGGCCATGCGGTGGCTTGCAGTCTCACGACGTCAAGCGGTGAGGTGGATCGGGACTACGCTGGAGAGCCGAGGTCCGTAACGATCATGGATGCCGGGGAGGTCGTGTGACTCAAGCATGGTGCGAGAATGGGCAAGATGGATCGAACGGGTAGTTCGATGCATACCGTTGGATCGGTGGTGCGGAGTCGGTGCAAGTCCTAGGAGGTTCAGATGGGATTGGACAGGAGAGACTTGGCGACGTGATGAGAGCCGCTGATCAACCTACACGTGGTGAAGCAGACGATTGCTTCAACAGATTTGGTTGTGTGGGCCCCATGTGTGTGTGGGTTCCAAAAGTGAAACCCTAGGCTTCTATAAATAGAAAGGGGGGAGATGTAAAACCCGTTGAAGCATTCATTTGAGTCCCTCATCCTTTTTCTAGGGTTTGGAGAAATTATGTGCTCCTTGTGTGAGCTCTTGTCCTCCTTGTTGGAGTTGCTTTGTAAGCATCTGGTGAGATCAATCAATCTTGTGATGCTTGCTTGAGAGATCATTTGTCTCCCTTTGTGTTCTTCTCTCTTTTGGATGAATTTGGTGCTTCCTTGATTCAAGTGGTTAAGTTTGGTCTCTTGACCTATTTTCTCTTACTTTGATGTGTGGGAATACTCCTAGAATCATCCAGACCATCAACCCCCACAAGCAAGTCTCGAATCAAATATTTTCGTATTTCTAGGGTTTGTGCACTTCTTTGATAAAACCTTGAGAGATCGTTTCTACGAAGTGGATCTGAAGGATCGTCGCTAGAAATAGCTCTCTAATATCCTTAGGGAGGTGTGCTCGAAATTTGGTCAAGTTTCATTGGTTGAATCAAAAGTTGGATCAAATTTCGTTTTGGATTTGGGCTTGGTTTTTCGGTTCGACTAAATCGGTCGACCGGTTTGTAACGGCGGTCCGATCGCGCGCGCTGCGATCGCTTCGATCGCTGGTCGAACCGATATCCGACGGTCCGACCGCCAGTTAGTAGCCGGTCCTACCGCTCGTTGAACGTCGGTCCGATCTTTGTCTCTGCCGGCCGACCGCCGGTGCCTGATCATCGACTAGTGAGTTAAATTCTCCACATTTGTGTCTTGTGGTTGATGGGGTATCGAATTCAGCACAAGGCTTCTATTGTGCGCTTACTGATCTTCTTAGCTTTCATAGCTAAAGGAGTAAAGTTCGTGTTGAATTTGATTAAGGCGAGAAAGTTGAGAAAGCGCCTATTCACCCCCCTAGTCGCCTTTACGGTCCTACAAGCTCTTCTCATAGATCTTAACCGGTCTTTTGGAGCCATGGCGACTGACAGATATTCAATCAAGCCACATGTTTTTTCTGGAGTTGATTTTGCTTACTGGAAGGCCAGAATGCAGGCCTACATCGAGGCTCAAGGGCACGCAATTTGGCTTAAGGTGAAAAACCCTTATGTCGTGCCAGCCGATGACAATCTGATCACTCCAGATGTAGAGAACAACAGCAGGGCTCGAAATTTCTTTATTCAAGGTCTTAGTCGATCTGAGTTTGAGCGTGTTGCTCATTTGCTGTTTGCTCATGAGATCTGGCGGACTCTTTGTGATTATCACGAGGGGTCCACTGCGATCAAGGAATCTTACTCTAAGATCGAGCAAAGGCCTGGAGAATCTTTAGATGAGCTGTGGGGGAGATTTTCTAAAATTCTTCATGATCTCCGCGCTGTTGATCTTGTCTTTTTTGAGTCTGAAAATGCACGCCAGCTTTTGGGTGCTTTGGATGTGAAGGTCTGGGAGATGAAGATCACTGCCATCAATGACAACACTGTCATGAGTGAGCTTACCATGGATAAGCTTTACTCTAGGTTGAAGACGCATGAGATTGATTTTATCTCGCGTCTCCCCATGACAGATTCGATGGCTTTAGTGGTCGACCAATCTAAGGGTAGATATTCTGATTCTTTGGACTGTAGCTCATCTGGCTTTTCTTTGTCAGCTTTGCATTCGTTGAGTGATGAGCAACTTAAGAGACTACCTGAAGATGATTTAGCCCTCCTATCCACCAAATTCACGAGAGCTTACAACAATGTGAGAAATAGGAGGAGAGGTGGACCTATCACATGCTTTGAATGTGGTGAGCCGAACCACATTCGCTCTAGATGCCCAAGCTGAAGGGCAAGGAGGAGAAGGAGTCAATAAGGCATCCTCAAGCGAGGGATGCTAAGTCCAAGAAGACAAACTATCGTAAGTTTGTCAGCCGGGTCCTTGAAGCTCTAGAGGATGTAAGCATGAGTGATGTGGACTCGGAGGTGGAGGACGACAAGAGTGACTCCCGTGGAAAGAAGAAGGCTCGTGATTTTACGGGCATGTGCTTCATGGCTAAGAACAGCCACGACAGTGACTCCTCCAACAGCGAGGATCCTTTTAGTGATCCTGATGAGGTATGCCCTTCACTTCCTGACATGAAAAGGGCTTTAGTGCTTGCTGAATAAAAACTGCATAAGCAAGCTAAATTGATTAAGAAACAGGATACTATGATTGATAATTTGAACCTAGAAGTGGTTAGACTCAAATCCATTAATCCTGATGATTTATGTGATTCATGCTCTAGCTTGCTTAATGAATTGTCAAGCTTAAATAATGCGCATTCCTCTGTTGAAAAACAACTGAAAAATGCTCTTGTTGAACTAGAATCTCTCAAGTCTAGTTCTGTTTGCATGGATGCCATTCCGCTTGGTGTGACTACCTTGGATGCTATTCCTTTAACTTACTCAAATTGTGCTTTGCTAGAATTGAAACTGGATAGCTCTTTAAAAAAATTGCAAAAATTTGATGCTAGTCACACTTGCTCTCATTGTAAGAACAATAGGATTAAAATACAAGAGATGACTGAAATGGTTGTTTACTCTAGAGCTGCATCTTGTGAAAATTGTCATAAGCTTACAATTGAGATTGAAGCTTTAAACAAGACTCTTGAAGAGAAAGCTAAAATTGAAAAATCCATGTCTCTTACTGCTTCCAAGAAAGTCATTGATTCTTCCTCTTATATGTTGCATGCTGAAGTTGAAACTGTTATTGGTAAGATACAAGAGGCTTTTAGAGTCAAATTTAAGGAGCAGTTGAATAGGATTGGAGAGTCCTATTGTGTGTCTTGTGAGGCTCTAAAAGTGGAAGTGGATCTTCTTAAGAGCAAACATGTTGAGGCAATCAATTCTAAAAAGTGCTCTAATTGTGGAGTTTTGGCAAAAGAGAATGATTACCTCAAAATGACTCTTGAGAAGTTTTCTAGTGGGAAAAAGAAACTCAACTTGATTCTAGACCAATCCAAGGTGAGTGTGAAAAACAGTGGCCTAGATTTTAAGTCCCTAGAGCTTTCCAAGAATCACCCACCAAAGATTGCTAGAGTTGTGAAAGGTGGTCTGTTTGAGCAAGAACCTCCTAAGACTTCAAAGGTTGCTTTTAAATATGTAGGTTCTGCTCAAACACCTTCTAGCAAGAAAAGTGCTTCTGTTTCACCAGTACGGACCCCTCAAAAGGTCAAGTACCATTGCACCTTCTGCAAGAAAGAGGGTCACACTGTTGAGTTTTGCTTCCGAAGAGCAAAGATTGAGAGGAAAGAGAGAGTGAGCACTGTGAGATACATTAGAGGAGTCTTTTCACCAGTTGTAGTCTCTAGAGCCAGGCAGCCTATTCATCGTACCACTTATAGGCCTAGGTTTGTAGAGAACTTTGTTGACTCCTTTGGTGGGTCTAGGCAGCATCTTGGTTTAGGATATCGTGAGGAGAAACCACGGGTAGCACCTAGACAGGGGGAGTATCGGTCTTTTGGTAGATCATTTTGGAGAGGTCCAGGTGGTGCTCGTGGGCATTCTTATGATTTTGTTCCTGATCATTTTTCTGCTGCTTCTTTTGTTATTCCCAGGCATCGTGCATCTCAGTACTGGACTCCTAGATCTTTTATCTCAAATCCAAGTACTGAGGCATGGATGTTTTGAGGGAACTTGCTCTTTTTGCATTCATTGTATCATAATGCATTTTTATTTCACGAGTCTTGCATTGCATAATAAAACTTGTGGAGCTTTGATTATTATCCTTGTATGGCTTGATTTCATACTCTATACCTTGTCATGTTAAGTGATAGTCTGCTAGACTTCTTTTATGGCTCTTCGTGTTTTAGCTTAGCTTTAACCTTGTCAGCTTTATATCTGTGAGCAAACTGAATCAAATCATGTCTTGTTGGATCTTGTGACTAGTTTTGCTCTAGTGATCCTCTTATGATTCTTGCCATGTCACATAGGTTGAATTGAGTCTTGAACTTATTTTGAGATGAAAATGAGTCTTTTAATTTCTTAAGTCAAGCAAATGAAAAATGAGATTTTCTGTGCGAAAAAACTGATCTCACCAATCCTTTCTCATGAGACGGCTTGTCATTGCACTAGGCATGAACTCAGGGGGAGTTTTGGATGACCTAGACCACTCTTTTTAGCTTATCGCTTGAGATGGTCGCGGCAAGGCTTGAGATTGATGAGGACATCCCATGCATATATACACCTACACCAACTACACATACACATGGTGATGACACCCGCACTGTTTCAAAGGAGAAAGTATACGATGGTCCAATTACTCGTAGCCGCGCTAAACAAATCCAATCACAGGTTAAAGCTAACTTGAGTTTAATTTTGGATTTAAATGATTTAGTAGTGCTACCCATGTGTTCTTCTTTTGTGTTACTTAGGTACATGGGCGAGGAGCCAATGCATGAGAACTTTAGCGAAGAGAAGAAGAGCTGCTATACATTTATTTGCATGCGGTTAAACCAAACCCAAGATGAATAAAAGAGCTAGCATGCAAAGCCAAAACAAATGAGAAGGTTTGCTACATGCGCAAGGAAAAGAAAGGTCATCCATCTTTATCTCTCACGCATGCATGCAAAGAGTTGAACAGTTTGTTTAGAAATAGGAGAGAGAATAAAGGAAAATCTGCATGCATGCAAAATAGCAATGAATGTGTGCGGTTGGAGCTAGGACATTTGCATGCGTCTTGGCTTGGCCGCATGCATCCCTTTTATTTTCGTTTGTCTTGGGAGATGTAGAGTCTGCATGCCTTCTTTTTCTTTTATTGTATTTTGTTTATTTTGGGAGAGGAGGAGACATGCTTTATATATAGAGGTTGCGCTCAGGAGCAAGGGACGGACTTTTGGGAGTTTAATTTACTCGAACAATGAGAGAGTTCTTGTTTACCCAGTTCTTGTGATTCCCGCGAATTGCACCTAGCTTGTGCTTCTACGCCATCGAAAGCGTAGTGTGTGAGTTAGTTTTGTGTTTGTGGACTAACGATTGTCTCGGAAAGCAGGCTATGGTTGGCTTCCTCATCGTTGGGTTACAAATTTCCCCAAAGTACCTTTCTTGATCCTACGCCGTGAGATCGGGCAAGTCGGTGCATTGGTTCTCACGGGCCAGTGCTCATCATCTGGTATCAGAGCCGCGTTCACACGGTAGGATTATTTATCCCTAGTTTTTTTTTTCACTTGTAGATTAGTTCCAACTAATTGCATTTCTAGTAGATTGATTTTCTGTTCCTAGCGTCCAAAAACCACACCAAAAAAAAAAATACTACCAAGCCTTTTGATCCAGTACGGTTACTTAGAGAGTTCTTGTTTACCCAGTTCTTGTGATTCCCCGCGAATTGCACCTAGCTTGTGCTTCTACGCCATCGAGCGTAGCTGTGTGAGTTAGTTTTCAGGTTTGTGGACTAACGATTGTCTCGGAAAGCAGGCTATGGTTGGCTTCCTCATCGTTGGGTTACAAATTTCCCCAAAGTACCTTTCTTGATCCTACGCCGTGAGATCGGGCAAGTCGGTGCATTGGTTCTCACGGGCCAGTGCTCATCAGAGATCTAGCACAGTGAAAAAAAAATCCTTTTTAGGAAAATGCTCAAAATGCTAAGTGCTTGAGTTTTGCTTCAAAAGTGTACTCTCAATGCTCAAAATGCCTCAGTCCTTGTTTTGGGTCTCTTTTTACTTATAGACATGGCTTAACTCATTTTTGGTTGCTTTTAGTGAATCTATGACATTGAGCAACCTTTCATGATATTAATTATGTTAATCTCAGATGACTGCTATTTTGGTTTTAGCTTTGCAGTACATGTTTTGCCATGATTGAATATAGCGTCTACTCTTTATATGGCTTGGTATAATTCTTGTACTGTCTACATAGATAATGGTCATGGCTCCTTTTATTAAATTTCAAAAATAAAGTCATTTCTTCATACTTTTTCTTTTCCCATGCATCTTGATGAATTCATTGTCAAAGGTGGAGAAGGATTGAAGAAAATGTTGTTTTGGAGCTTGTGGGTTCATACATAAGGTTTCATATAAAAGAACTTCATAAAAAAAATGAACCTTTTGAAAATTTGTGATCATAGTGAGTTGAGCCTCTGGGGTTTATTGCATTTTTCTGATTTTAATTGCACTTGAAGAAGACTCACAATGATCAAAGGTCAAATAGAACATTTTGTCTTTCATATGGACCTAAGTGAGATTTTTGGCCACTTTCTGGAAATTGAATCTTTTTGTGCTTTCATTGCCTTATCTCACTTGCCTATACTATTCTGAAACCAGCTTGGTCGGTTCCTAGGCTTTTTCTTGCTTATGGACCAAGTTGTGCCTTTATGCGAAAACGGCGATTTGTTTTTACTTTTCAATTTGAAAAACCATATTTTCTGGGAAATTGCCAATGTGTTCATCAAGGGGGAGATTGTGGATATCGTGAGGATATGTGCACGATCTTAGAATGATGAGTCAATTGGCAATGGCTTTGTTGGTTTGTAAAATCTCGTGTTTTCGGGTTTGCTTGATCTGTCGGACCACGGCGATCCGACGGGTTGTGTGGGCTCGGACCGCCGCGTGGAGAGGTCGGACCGCCGTGGTTGCGGTCGGACCGGCCGACCTAAAAGTGGTTTTGGGGCGGATCAAAAATAGGTTGTGTAGGCGGTGAGGAGTCTCGGATGTGGTCGCATCATTTTGGAGCTCCGGTCAAAGTTCTATTGAGTTGAAAATTCGGAAGGTTTTGGATTTTCACGATGGAATTTTGGCTAAGTCTTTTCGGCGGTCCAACCGCCGTTGTGGATCGGTCCGACCACTGAAATCGGTCGAGCCCGTTTATGTGGGGCTCGGATCGCCGCTGACTTGAAGGTGAGCCTTCTTTGCATTGATGTGTTTTGATTGTGGTTAATGTATGGATGTCAATGCTTTATTATTGCATATTGCATTGTGGAACTAACGTGGGTCAAGTTGTGAAGAACTTGTTCCCGGAAGCGATTTGTTTGTCTATTGGTCGCGCGGTGGCTTGCGAGTCTCACGACGTCAGCGGTGAGGTGGATCGGGACTACGCTTGAGAAATGAGGTCCGTAGCGATCATGGATGCCGGGTGAGGTCGTGTGACTCAAGCATGGTGCGAATGGGCAAGATGGATCGAACGGGTAGTTCGATGCAATTTGGTTGGATCAGCGGTGCGGAAGTCGGTGCAAGTCCCTAGGAGGTTCCGATGGGATTCGGACAGGAGAGACTTGGCGACGTGATGAGAGCCGCTGACCAACCTACACGTGGTGAAGCAGGCAATTGCTTCAACAGATTTGGTTGTGTGGGTCCCATGTGTGTGTGGGTCCCAAAAGTGAAACCCTAGGCTTCTCCTATAAATAGAAAGGGGGGAGATGTAAAACCCGTTGAAGCATTCATTTGAGCCCCTCATCCTTTTTCTAGGGTTTGGAGAGGAGAGGAGATGAGAGCTAGGGTTTGGAGAAATTGTGTGCTCCTTGTGTGAGCTCTTGTCCTCCTTGTTGGAGTGGCTTTGTAAGCATCTGGTGAGATCAATCAATCTTGTGATGCTTGCTTGAGAGATCATTTGTCTCCCTTGTGTTCTTCTCTCTTTTGGATGAATTTGGTGCTTCCTTGATTCAAGTGGTTAAGTTTGGTCTCTTGACCTATTTTCTCTTGCTTTGATGTGTGGGAATACTCCTAGAATCATCCAGACCATCAACCCCCACAAGCAAGTCTTGAATCAAATATTTTCGTATTTCTAGGGTTTGTGCACTTCTTTGATAAAACCTTGAGAGATCGTTTCTACGAAGTGGATCTGAAGGATCGTCGCTAGAAATAGCTCTCTAATATCCTTAGGGGGGTGTGCTCGAAATTTGGTCAAGTTTCATTGGTTGAATCAAAAGTTGGATCAAATTTCGTTTTGGATTTGGGCTTGATTTTTCGGTTCTGGACTAAATCGGTCGACCGGTTTTAACGGCCGGTCCGACGCTTCGCTGCACCTTCAAGATCTTGGTCTAACCGATATCCGACGGTCCGACCGCCAGTTAGTAGCCGGTCCGACCGCTCGTTGAACGTCGTTCAGGCACTTTGTCTCTGCCGATCGGCGACCGGTGCCAGATCGGACTAGTGAGTTAAATTCTCCACATTTGTGTCTTGTGGTTGACGGTATCGATTCAAAGCACAAGGCTTCCACTGTGCGCTTACCGATCTTCTTAGCTTTCATAGCTAAAGGAGTAAAGTTCGTGTTGAATTTGATTAAGGCGAGAAAGTTGAGAAAGCGCCTATTCACCCCCCTAGTCGCCTTTACGGTCCTACACAAATCAATCTATGCAAGTTTTCTTGAGATGAGTCGTTTTTCGTTCTTGCTTTATATTTTGTGATTTTTTGGCTTTCTTTGATTCTTAAGATTTCTATTGGTTTCTGCCCCCAATCTTGCTTGCTGTGATATGTGTGAACTCATATAGGATCATCTCTAACCCACGAGTAAGGTTTTGGATCTACTTTTCGTTTTGACTCGGTTTTGAACCATCCTCCACTCAAATTGGAAAAGGTCAGAACTTTGTCGAGGATCTTCACGATCTTTGATTAGAATATGTTCCTAATATCTTAGAGAATGTGTGTTCCAAGTTTCATCGAGTTTGGAGTTGTAGATCAAAAGTTACACCTATTTACAACTTCGTTTTCGGGCTGATTTCACTGTTCATCAGGCTGGAGGTAAGACCGCACAAGGTGATCGGTCCGATCGCCATTGGCATAGAGGTCATACCGCCCAACACTTAGGATTTTAGCCTTTGTTGATTTTGGTTGTTTTAATCCGGGGTTTGGATTGGATTCAATACAAGACTTCTACTGTGCTTAGATATTGATCTTCATAACTCTCATAGCTATCGAAGAGAAAATTGGTGAGAGATACTACTTTAGTGACATGTGCCCCTCTAGACAAGAGCATTTCAGGAATTTAGGCGACATGGAGCTGATTGGCGACAGAGCCCTGTTCCATAGCTTATTGGCAACAGAGCCCTAATCCATGGGAGACCCTGAAATGGCGACAGCTCCTTGTCATCAATTGAATCGACGATATAGTTTTATTTTTTGTATTTTTACTATTTATTTATGTATTTTTTAAAAATGTATTAAAAAAACATCGATCAAGTCCATGATAAATTTGAATAGTGGGTTTTTATGGTGCCACCAGAGAAGAGGTGAATGTGATTTGTGATTGAAAGGCATGTCCCTTCAAATATTCTCGCCTTAAACTGTTTCACGATTCTACGCCAAATGTAGCACACTTTGTTTCTCATTGAAGGACTATAGCATGCTAACGGTGGTTCCAACCATATTATGGCATTTTTAAAAGAAGAAAACTACAATTACGACGAATTCACCTCAAATTTAGTAAACTCACGGGCAACCAAACGACCAGTCTGTGATGGTGCTCGTTTGCTAGGCTGAGTGGCTTAGGGTGCATTTGGTTAGTGGTACGAGGCTGAACGGGATGGTTCTGTTCAGGATATGAGGTCATCCCGCGTTTGGTTGGATGAATGGAACCAAACAGTATAGGATGAGATGGTTTCATGTGAGAGAATATTCTACTTTTATTTTGTACCATTCCATTCGACAAATTTGCTAATTACAACAACTTTTACTCGCTAACTCTAAATGAAATAATTATTTCACCTAAATTCATCTAAAATCATCATCTAGCTACTGTAGAAAATTCATGCATTTTTGAGCATTTGGAATTTTTATATTTTTCTCAATGTTGTTTTTTTGTTTTGTATATAATCCAAATATTTTAAATGAATAAAATAAATTTTACTTAAATTTAAAAAATATTTTATTAAATCTTTATGTAATTTTTTGAAATTTTAAACTAAACATCATCTTGAACCATTCAGAACCATCCTATCCAAGCAACCAAACAAAATCCTGTATTATCCTATCCCACCAACCAAACACCATACTTGTATCATCTAATACATTCTGTACTATCTCATCCCATTTACCCTGGTTCACCAAACCAAACACACCCAAGTAACAATGTTATATTGTTGCCATTAACTCATGAGAAGAACGTACCATCCACTATTTAACTATACAATTTTATTGTCTTTACATTTGGATGACATACGAGAATGTAGTTTTTTTCCACGTATGCAAGCGGGTATATGCAAGCATCGAGATTGTAATATGTATTATCAGCGTGGCCTATGTGGCCCATGAGGAGTTGTGTGGTGGGATTAGTCCCACATTGCTTGTCTCAGTGAGTTGTAGTGGTATATAATGCCTGTTGGATCCAAACGTAGCACCTCGGTTAACCCTTTAAATGTGCATCGAGATTGATGTAAACTTTCAGAATTCAAACCACCACCACATCTTCTAATAATTGAATATCCATTTACACGAATCGTGATACACTTTTGAGCGTTAAAATAATGCAAGTACCCACACGTACATGTGGGTTTGCATTTTGTAACACATGATCCATTTGTTTAACAAGGTTTAACTCAACTTTTATAGAAAGCAAATATATAGTATTACAGATGTCTGATACACAAAAAGAATTGAGAAACCAGGCAACACATAGAGCACAAAGTCTAAAGGGTCATCACATCAGAACCTGATACACAAGTCACTCCAACAAGGTTTCAAAATTCCCAAAAAAGCACTAGATCAAGACTAGTAGAAAGACAAAAATAACACAAAATGCACATTAGATCTTAATCCAAAGTTCTGAACTCCCTCGGTCAGTCTTCTGTCGAGGCCAATATCCCTTCTAGCTTTAATTAATTATCTTTTTTTGGATGAGAATACGCCAACATGGCAAATATAAAATATGTTATCACCGTCCCACTTGTTATCGTGGTAATTACCAAACCTCTTGTGACACCAACACTTTGAAAAAAAAAGCCGGCCATCCTCTTCCCCAAATGCACAAACGGTTATACATCCTTGTCAACACACTAAATAAAAAATTTGGAACCCCCCCCCCCCCCCCCCAAAACTCCACATCTTTTGCTTGCAAGATGAAAAACTACATTTTTAGACTGCAAAAAACTCCATTTCAGAGCCAACTTTTCTCTCTCCTTTTAACTCAATCTCTCTCATCGAAACGCAAAAAAAAAAGGAAGAAGAGAGATAAAAGAAATACTAAAAAAGAGAAGCCAGCTCTCAATTCTCATCCCCTTCCCCCAATTCGCCCTCAAATTCGCCGCCCGCGTTTCCCGATACCCAGCAGATCTGGGATCCGACCCCGCCGGATCCTTGGCCGCCGCCGCCTCGAGACACGCGTGATCCGATCCCGCCAAGTTGGCGCCGCAGCGGAGGTCGCAGCGCCTCGCCGGCGGCGGCACCGGGGCCGCCGCCGCCGCCGCGCAGCCACCGGTTCCCGGGGGCGCCGGAGCCTCCGCGCAGGCGGCGGCGATGGGGGACTCGGGCGATGCCGTCATGGCGCGGTGGCTGCAGTCCGCGGGGCTGCAGCACCTCGCGGCCTCCTCCGCGGCCGCCGCCGGTGGCGACCAGCGCGGCGTCGGCGTCGGCGTTGGGGGCCTTGGCGGTGGCGTCGGTGGGGGAGGCATGCTGCCGAGCCTGCTCATGCAGGTGAGGTTTCCTGGGGCGAAATGCTTGATCTAGTTAGTTCTTGGAATACCAGATCGCAAAGACGTCGTCTTTGGTGCGTTCTAGTGTTGTATGTTCCGGATCGCCTTTAGAAATGAATAATGGAATCTCGCGATTCGCGGTTTGTGCTGAATTGATTGGATTCGCCTGGGTTGGCGTAGAATTGGTTGGGATGCAGTGGCTTGTGTTATCTGTGGATGCATTGCCCAATCAGCGTCGTAAAAATATGAACGCAAATGTTAGGGCTGGAAAGACTGATACATTGACGGAAGCAGCTGCGGAATGTGCATTGATTTATCGAGAAACTGGCGTCGTACATGCATAGTCAAATTGGGAGCTAGCATCTTTATTGCGTTGGATAGGAACAACAGCTTATTTCGTTTTTAGCATTCCATGGATTTGCGATTGTTGAAGTTTGCGCAAATTTTATGTGGAGGTGCTCGTGGTCGAATTGGGTGATTGAGTCTTTGTTCTTTCTGGTTCAGATGGCATGTTGACTTGCATTTCTTATCGAATGCCTTTGAAGTTCATGCTCCTATTGGGAAAATAATCTGAGAAAAATAATTCATAGACAATTTTTGGATTGATGCGATGATATTGGTTGTATGAGAAATGGCAGGTGCCCTTTTATGTCTCGAATTCTGATTGTAGATGGCATTTTTGTACTGTCCCTCCAGGATTTGTTTGGCCTTCTTGGAATTCAGATTGTAGATGGCTTTTTAGGTATCTAGGAAACCCAGCTAAACTTGAAAGAAACCTGATTTGTTGTAATGCAAATGGGTGTCAAGTTAAACTAGGAAGTGAACTTTGTACCAGATAAGTAGGTCTGAGGCGCCTTGTTTAATCCTTGTTAGTCATGTGTGATTGAAATATATATTTTTCAATTAATGCAGTTTGCTTCAAGTATTGCATGTCACAAGTATTTTTAAGTATCTTAGGTTTTCCTAGTGATCGGGTCTTCAACAATGCATATATGCTGTTAACATGTGCGACTGCATAGCTTATGATTTATTATTTGATAGGGCTATGGACCACAATCGATTGAAGAGAAACAGAGGCTTTATATGCTGCTGAGAAGCTTGAATTTTAACCGAGAGTCCGCACCTGCATCAATCTCAGAGCCCTACACGCCAACGGCTCAGGGCTTTGGCGGTGGGAATTCCCTAGAGGGGTTTTATTCACCTGAACTTAGAGGTGAACTTGGAGCTGGTCTTCTGGATCTTCATGCTATGGATGACACTGAGCTTCTTTCTGAGGTATGCCTCGAAACTATATGTGCAAAGCGATTTTGTATTTTCTTCTCATTTAACATTGATGAGATGATGGTGGTTCATATTGATTCGTGGGTGTGAAGTGTCTTCATGCAGTCCATTCCAAACTTACTGTTTTCCTTTTGGCAGGGTGTAGTTTCAGAACCTTTTGAGCCTTCACCCTTCATACCAAAGGAAATTGATGATGAGGAGGATGATGTGATATCAGGTAGCCAGCAAGGCCCAGCAGATAACTATGGTGCAGTGGCCAATGAAAAAGAGAGCACCGCGAGAGAAAATAATGTAGCAAAGATTAAAGCTGTGGTATGTTAATCTCTTTAAGTATGTTCGTGACTACTTGTTAACACTTAACAAATAAACCTGACTTAGTCTTACCACATATTCAGGTAAGGAAGAGACCTCTGAACAGAAAAGAGATATCTCGAAAGGAAGATGACATCATAACTGTGCATGATTCATCATTTTTGACAGTTCATGAACCTAAACTAAAGGTATCTGTGGCTCATCTTCATGAAATTTTGTTTTGCCTGTGTTATTAGTTTTTGAAACAATAATTTTTATGTAGTTTTTTGTTGTTTTGCATGGTTATGGAAATCAATTTATTTTACTTTTGGATGTCTCTACGATGCATTAGATGGCCAACATAGGAACAGAGATGATCCATTCACTCTTTGATAATTATATTTGATGACTACCATGATCATTTATTTTGACATATTTATCTCATCTGCTGACCAATTTGTATTAGAATCTGAAATACTGCCAACTCTTTTTCATGTCCACTGTGCTATAGATACTAGATAGACATGCACCTTTCCAGTGATGTAAGCATACATTTGTGATAATAGGACCTGTTTGTTCTTTGTAATGGACAGGAAGAGTTTGGCTCATTTTTGTGTTACAAGTTCTATTGTAATGGTAACTTGAATATCTCATTGTGCTTGTTATAACTTATAGGTTACTCACATATTGGACATATGTTACTGCTCCACATTCCTGAGAAAATGGAATTGAGCCCACATTCCAAACCTAGGGTGCTTAAAATAATTATTCGTAAGGGGCTATTGTTATGAAGTATCGTGGTCAACTGAAATCTTGCTGGTTCTTGTTTATTTTCTGAGTAGGTATGTTTTCGCAAAAGTAGTGTTTAATACCTTGATGGACTGGCTATAAATTAACATGATTCCATACACTTGAAGTGCTCCTTGGGAGTTTGTTTCCCCAGTTCTTCTTGTTACCTATGTAACTTCTTGTTTCCACTGGAAGGTGGACTTGACTGCTTATGTGGAGAAGCATGAATTCTGCTTTGATGCTGTCCTGGATGAGCATGTTACTAATGATGAGGTATTGCTATTTCTCCTGTTCAAGTCATACTCCATGGGTATTTTGAAAAATTGGTTCCTCGGCACTCCAAAACTACATGTTATGGAAACAGATGGTTCAAATTTAGTTTCGGCTTCTTGCTGCTGCGAACTTGGGGGCGGAACTAGAAATTGGTGACAAGGTAGGCGAATCCTATGCCTGCCCTGGCCCTAGTTCCACCCCGAACTTGGGGTAGATGTGGAAAATGCCGTGACTCTTTCCTACCTTGATGTTCATGGCTAATAAGTTTGATTTTTTGCTGTGAGAAGATGAAAGAAAGGGCCAAAATCCCTATTTGAGGGATTCCCTATGTTCGATTGTTGAAGCAGCCAACATGGCTATATTCCTCATGCCCTGCTACCCTCCGAATTGCTCTCCCATGTGCCCTCTCAGTCTCAGACTCTCAGGCAGCATTGTTGTTGAAACAGTGTCACCCCCTCTACCTGTTCTCCACCCCAGCAGATGCCACAGCTTCATTCCCAAGTATGCTTCTTCTCAAGTCACTTGCTCACCAACCAATGCCTATACAACAGCCTGTTCCTGCCCATCATCATTATCTGTGTGCCTTGGCCCACCATTACTACTCATGCTTCCGCTCGCTTGTTGGCATGCCCACCTACCTGGCAGCTGACCACTAGCTCTGCTTGGTTAACCTTGAGCAAATTAGTTCAGAGCATTGTTGACTACTGTGGTGTTCCGCAGTAATGCATTTTCTTCATCTTTCCAACTTTGGGATGGCAATGAGCTGGTGCTAAATTCGGGACTACCAGCTTCAAGGTTACATAGTTTTGGAGTACCATAGAATCATTTTTCCTACTCTACGGGCAATGACTTTTCTCCGTCACAGTGAATGGTGTACTTTCTCAATAAATTCATTTTTTACCTTTTGGGATTACCTGGACAGGTGTACCGTGAGACAGTGGAGCCCATTATACCAATTATATTCCAGAGAACGAAAGCAACATGTTTTGCTTATGGCCAAACAGGTTAGGCAACAATATTGTTACAGCAAGTTAGACATACATATTGCATTTTTTAAGCACAAGTGAATCATGGTTTCTGTAATTTCTGTACATCGCTTCATTAGCGTGCAAAGTATTATTTGTTTCCAAATACCATGAAATTGTAGTAAGGTTGATTGCAGACTGTTACTACAAATTGTCAAAACATTTGCCAAATGCTCAATATGCTTGGGCAAAAGTGCACAAATCTTGTGCAAATAATTATAGTCTTGATTTCCCAAACTTCAGTCCTCATAAAACACTCTGGGAAGTTGTTTTCATCCTCTACTAATTTCCCTTTGTTGACTTTTGTATTGTAGG